>RYFJ01000840.1:0-317774 GCA_003991445.1 Oryza meyeriana var. granulata | reverse complement strand
CACCTCTAGAGTTGGGTTAATAACGATTGCTAAGGCGGAACGTCCCTGCGGACGGTTGTAGTGGCGCCAACATCGCTCATCCAATCGACTTATCCTTCATCGATAAGATCGGGACACCCCACGTTCACACCAGGTCGGGTACCAGAGCTCAAGGTTGCTTGGTGAGAAGATTTTTTTGTTTTGTAAATTTTTATTACCTACAGTTCCAGAAGGCCAAAAAAAAATAGTAGATTTAGAACTACCGAGGTTCAAGGGACAATTCGAGGCCTTTTACTGAGTTCTGCTTAGTTTTAAAGTTTGTTGAGTTTGTTTTTTTCTGTTGCATCGTTTGTGTCGAGTGCTGGTTCTTAGCATCTAGTCGTTAGAGTTCGAGTTCGTGTCCACGTGTTGGTCACCTTAGCGGTTGGTGTGTAAAAAAAGAAGCAAAAAAAAGAAAGAAAAAAAAACAGTGTATACTTTTCATACCGCTGAGATTGGAGAGATTTTTGTTTCTTGACCCGTTGGAAAGGGAACCGGGGAAGATAGGGTGGAAAATCTGGGGTTTTTAGATCCACGTGACCTCCAGGCACACGCGCCGGCAGCTTCAACCCCAAAAAACATCGTTAGGCCCTCAAAGTGGGCTCGCAAACGAGGAAAAAATCAAATTTCTCAGAATCTGCTCAAATTGACAAGAATTTTACAAGTGATTCTAAGGCTCCCCGAGTAGACGGCCATCTTTTTCGAGCCGTGAAACTCCGTGTGTAGCGCATCTAGTTTATTTCTGCGTGTGTACTCGTTTGTGTTCTAGGCTCGTGTCTCTAGTACGGTCTAGCCTAGGACCAGCACGGTGCCAACTTTGAACGATTATTCAACTTGCTTTGACTAACGTGGTTCTAAGTATTCCTTGATGTTCACTTTTAGCCCTCCTATAGCTCCACCGCGGTTCGACTATCACTTGATAGGGTTTTCAGCAACAAGGGCATCAATACACCAACTCCATGGGTTTGCTCCAGTCTGACGGTTGCCATCACCTCCTGTTAGCTTCGGTAAGAATTGGTAAAAGAACTGTTTGAACAGGTTGAGAGTGAAGGGACTTACACTAGCTACATCCTAGTAGTGTGTGAGGAACTATCTGTATATTTGTCCTGTTTTCGTTTCTTTCCTAACCATGGCAGGGATTGAAGAATAGAATGAGGGGGAGTCACATTCACCCCGAACCAGGGGAATCACAACATTTTGCTACCCAAGTGAGGGTGCACGCACAGAAGGTCTTGAGGAAGATGTGCGTATCATCAATGAGCAGCTAGCTCATGTGGAGGCTACACAGCTCATGGCGCCAACACCAATCTCACGGCCCTAGAAGCTTCCATGGGCACCATGAACACCGGCCCTTTGCTGATATCATGAGGCGTTTCTTGATGAGATTGCCCAAGCACCCCGGGTGGCACCTCCAGTGGTGCCCAATGTTGCCTGCTGTGTGGAGTATGAGGAGTCTGATGGGCAGCTGTGGTGGGCGAACATGACTATACTGCTGACTCTGAGGAAGATCTTAGGACCAGCGACGGCTTAGATTCAACCGCACCGGCATGGCTCCCCACCGGCCACGTCGTGACGGTACATAGCAATAATGAATCATTGGTAAGATAAAATTCACTATGCCTCCTTTTGATAGTAAATATGACCCTGATGCTTATCTTTCGGTGGGATGGTTAGCAGTAGACCAAAAGTTTGCTTGCCACGATATTCCAAGAAATAAGAGGGTTAGGGCTACTACTAGTGAGTTACTGATTATGCTTCTATTTTGGTGGATGAGTACCGTCGTTACACATATGAATGAGTATACGACATAATATGGGATGGTTTGAAAACAGAGTTATGATGCAATGCTAGATTTGTACCTTCATATTATGCACTGATTTTGTTAAATAAAGCTACAACAATTGAAAAAGGGGTAATAAATGTGTGGAAGAATTATTATCAAGAATTGTCAAATAGGCATGTTGGTTATGGTTTAGTAGAGGATGAGGAGTGGCTATGGCTATGGTATTTTGGGTGGTTAGACTAAGAATTATGATATTCTTAGCTATAAAGAGTATTAATAAAATAATGAACTCGATTGTTTCATTATGCTTGCAAAGCTGAAAGAGAAGTGCAGGACGACATACATGCACAAGAGCTAACTTTTCTGCAGGAGCATCGCTACCCCCACCAAGTCGTACAGCTACACCGTTGCCTTTCTCGCAACACAAACTGCGGCCACCACCAACCACAGCACCCACCACCTGTTTCAGAGGCAAACCAAAGGTTCTGTACAAGCCCACCTACCCAGAGTGCTTCTTCAGTTCCTTCCACAGGACGAACAAGGGATGTTCAATGCCATCAATTGCAAGGGGTCTTGGACACTTACATAGGGACTGTCCTAGCAAACGTGTTCTGATTATTAAGGAGAATGGTGAGTATTCTTCCGCTAGTGATTTGGATGAGGATACACTTGCAGTGCTTGCAGCTAAAGATCCAGGAAGGGAAGAGGTGGAAACATATTGGTGTTGAGATGCCGAGCACTATGAGATTTCTTCTTTGTCTAGCGTGCGTTGAGTGCACAAATGGGCAAAGCAGAGGCAGAATCAGCGGCACATGTTGTTTCAAACAAAGTGTGTCATCAAAGAGCATTCTTGCCGCATGATTATTGATGGAGGTAGCTGCAACACTTGTTCCAGCAGTGACATGGTCGAGAAACTTGCACTTAGTTCCAAACCGGCATCCACATCCATATCACATCCAATGGCTTAATAATAGTGGTAAGGCAAAGGTAACTAGACTGGTGCGAATTAATTTTTCTATTGGATCATATCATGATGTTGTTGAATGTGATGTTGTGCCTATGCAAGCATGTGCTATTCTGCTAGGTAGACCGTGGCAATTTGATAGAGATTCAATGCATCATGGTAGATTAAATCATTATTCTTTTCTGCACCATGATAAGAAAATTGTGCTACATCCTATGTCTCCAGAGGCTATTGTGCAAGATGATGTTGCCCAAAAACTTAAATTACAGGACCATGCTAATAGTGAGAACCACATTGTTGCAAAGGATCTTGTAAGGAATGATAAGAAACAAAACAAATTTATTTGCCCCAAGAAAAGTGAGATAACCTTGAAAGGAACATGCTTGCTTGCTACCTGCTCTGATGTTAATGAATTGATTGCTTCCACATTTGCTTGCTATGCTTTAGTATGCAAAGATGCTTTGATTTCACTTCACGATATACCGCGTTCTTTGCCCCTTGCTGTGTCTAACTTTTTGCAGGAGTATGAGGATGTTGTTCCAAAGGAGGTACTGTCGGGGTTGCCACCGATGTGTGGGATTGAGCATCATATCGATCTGATTCCCGGAGTTCCCTACTCAACCATTTGAAGTTATATTTGGGCGAAGTAGATGAGCTTAAGTTGAGGACGACACAAATGCAAGTTGGGGGGGATGATGAGGACATCACCACCAATGATACGGCCACACCTACGTAAGGAGGAGATCAACAAGGAAAGGGAGGAGATCACCAAGGAAAGGGATTCGCGCAGGATGGATTCGGACTGTACGATAGCACCAACTTGTGATGGCCGCCACGACTTCATACGAACTCTGATTTGGGAGTTCTAGTACTCAACAAAAAGCTTATCAAGTTTACTTTCCAACGGATCCAGATTCATACTCATATCTGCTCGGAATCATCCACAATCATCATTTTAGTGACGAGAGGTTTTCTGTTTAAAGTGTTGCGTCACTGTTTTTGGGCCGAAGGCCCATGTATCAAGTTGGGGCCATTAGGGACACGTCCTAGGGTTAGAGAACGACCCCAACACCTCTGTGGTCATCCTCCCATCCTATTAATACCTTTAGAGCCACCACAAACAGATTGGGTTTTGTTAGATTAAAGTTAGCATCGCTACTTTACCATGTAATCCCGTGATCGGTTAGATCGCCGGTTTGCTCGTCTTTGGAACCCCACCGTTTGTTCTCTTTGAGTTAAACCTTCATCTTTTATTTGCAAATTGAGTTGCTTGTTCATCTTATTCTTGCTAGTTCTTGATTGCTTATAGGAACAATTACCCTCGTGGTTGGGCTGATCGTGCATCTGTCGAGATTGTGAACAGCCTCTGGAGTTGGTGTAACGATTGCTAAGGTGCAACGTCCCTGAACAGTTGTAGTCGGATCGCCAACGTCGCTCCATCACAATCGACTTATCCTCCATCGAAAGATCGGACACCCACATTCACACCAGAGAATGAAACCATTAGATTAGTGGAAAGAAGTTCGAATGGGGATCATCTCCCTATCTATCCCTAGTCACACGAAAACTTCTACTGATAGCTATACCTCTGCCATAAAAAAAAAAAGTACCTTTGATCTCCAAATACCAACCGCGCCCACTACGGATGGACTTCTTGCTCAGTTTCGTGGTCAGAAGATCAACATTTTGAGTAGAATTTCTTTTGTCTTGAATATATGCCCCTTCTCCCGCTTGGCGGGCTGGTATGATATGTTTGTGATTCCCATTATCAAGAATAGGTTAATTCTAAATGTAGGTGCCAGCTAAGTAACTAGAAAGCACCATTGCATAGGGAAGTTCTTTAAGTAGTTAAAACTAGTCTACGGTACCTAGTCTTAAGAGTGGGCGGGCATGCCCTATGCTATCTTATCTAAAAGAGGTCGACCTCCAGCTCTAGATCCTTAAAAAAGTAGATTTGCATATTGGTACCATTGCGTCATGAAAGGGCATTTTTGCTTCCTTCTAAGGTTATGCCTCACTATCAACAGAAGATTCAGTCAACGCCCAGAGATGTTCCGTTCTAGAACGGTGCGCGGCAAAGCGCCATTGGTCAGCCACTTCCACTCTCCCACTAATACATTCAAGCACGAAGTTACCTCAACTATTGGTTAATGCTTGCATCGAGATAATTCGTAGAGAGACTAGCTATAGCCTGTCCTTTGTGAGTCAGTGTCCTCATTAATTAGCCAATGAATTCACACGCACCAGGACAGTAAGGAAGGATTAGCTACATTTGTCATGCTTTCGTCATTACAAGGAAGGGACCCTCCAGTTCATTCAATAAATACAATAGAGTTAGTAAACTTTCTCACTATGGTTTGCTTGGTCATGACCTTGTAAAACCAAGTACTAGCAAAGGTACAAGGCCTTAATCTTAAATCTGGTTACTTTTATACAAAAACTATATATTTTAATGGTATAGGCAAAATCACTATAGTTGTATCAGTCAAATCATCTACAGCCGGTTAGACATTTTACTATACTCTATTTGTGAGGCTATTTGCCTTACTTACCAAGCAGGGGATGAGCTATTCATGAGAGTTTGGAGAGTCTATGTATCCATTAGTTTAGCGCATGTTTAGTTACTCGAGTAGTAGGGGAATACTTATAGCCTTAACATTACGAATATACTAGGATCATGTTGACGCCAAAAATCACCAACAGCGTTGGGAACGAGCCGATGATATGGTTCGGCATCTGGAGACACGCGAAGGCCTGGGAGATTTGCTTAACTCCAGTGCAGGTCCTAAATCTTCAGGTCAATTTGACCCTGCAATTGACAAGGAGAGAATATTAGATCGTTGAGCCAATCGGCTGGAAGCCGAATTGGACTCGCTCCATCGGCCGATGGCCGATATAGGCAAAGCACTTATACATCGACTGGGAGCCGATGATGGCATAGATGGATAAGATAAATATACCATGTGGCTAAGGAAACAATAACGATGTAAATAAACTAACTAGCCGATTACTAACATGATGTGTATCGGCCGGAAAGCCGATAACGGTGTAGCGTGCCAAAAACGTGTTAAGCAATGTAATCGGCCTTAGCTAATAAAAAGAGATGCACAAACTATCAGCTAGGCACTCGATAGAACATTGCACAAACATCCATCGCTCATTAAGGACTTAAGAATTATCATCAGCAGTCTAATAGATCGGACTTACCGTTGCAGCACAGACTGACGATGATAAGGAGAACCCGATGGGCCGATAATCTAGTGCAATCGTGATGGTAAAAATATGATAACTTATCGGCTGTACCATCCCGATAAAACGCTTGCATAAAGGATCATCAACCTAGCAGGAATAACTTATCACGCAGTTTAGTAGGTCGGACCTAACCGATGCAGCACAAACTGACGATAAATTACACCCAGTAAGCCGATAAATTTACGCACGCGTGATGTGATATATCTACTCGGCCTATGAGATCAAACCTAACTGATGCAGCCGTAGACAGAACAGATATATCGTGGTAAGCCGACTACCGCAGGCCGACTAGAATATCGGACCTAACCGAGGAAAAGTCCTTAATCGAGAAGCCAAGAACCCGTTTGAATAGGGTGGCGATGCGCCGAAGTTTGTATTGATCTGATTGATTATTTACAACGTACTCGGACATACGTATTTATACCCCGAGTTGATACAGTCCTGATCGGATACGAAACAGGAGTTTCCTATTTACAAAAAAGGAAAATAACAAGTCCTGACCAGGCACGAGATCAGGCTTCCTAAAAAATATTATCTCTACCTAATTTATAGATAAGATACTAACCGCCTCTCCATGGTCTTCACGATTCCATCTTGAATTCGGCTTCTTCTGGATTTAATTCCCGCCAGTTAACCATGATTTTTCCTTAACCGAACCCAATAAAGATCCATACCAAATTTTGGCGTTAACACATGCCCCCCAATTTCGGAGTTTGTTATCAAACTTCGAAATTCTTCTGTTTGGGCTTCAGATTCCTTTCACACCGAGGCGGCCCAAGGTAGCCCATTTTCCTTAAATGTTTGAAACAGTGCCAATGGCCTCGATTCCCGCCCGGTCATCATACCTCTATAAACCACTTCGCCTTCCTAGCCCCCTTTCTTTACGCTTTCACATCACCAGAGTCCTTTCCACTTCCTCCAAGAGCTCGACGAACTCCGACGATCCTGGCAAACTGCTGCGGCCTTCTTCTTCAACCTCCGATCTTCGCTCCTCTTCTTCTTCCGCAATGGCTTCCGCGAACGCCGTCCCAGAGGTAATCTCCCTTCCGCATCGTCTTCTCTATCTCGCAACCTAGATTGAATCTGCTCCTGTTCTTCGTGTTCTTGTTTACTGTAGCACTTAGAGACCAGATTTTGATTCCACCGTAATCTCTTTCCGTTTCTCGTGTTCTTGTATATTGTAGCACCTTAGAGACCAGATTTTGAGTCCGGCCGCCGATTACCCAAACTTCTTCTACCATGGTCCCATGGGCAGTGAAGATCCTACAATTTCATCAACGCCGAAACTCAACGCATCCCTTTCAAGAACTCCGCCATGCTAGTTAGTGATTGGAACAACAGTTTCAGATCATGGCCGAGCAAACTTCCCGGGTGGAGGAACTGGTATAACAGAGTATCGGCTGCTAAGAGAACTCTTTGGGACGAAGCAGACATCGGCCACTGCATCAATCTCTCGCTGGCTGAGATAGAGAGGAACGAACCTGCTTGCTGCATCGGCCTCATACTTCTGGTCAGACGCCCTCAACGCCTACCTATTTGGACATGGGCCGATGACCCCAACTTTGGTAGATGTAACCATGCTCACCTGCCTCAACACAACGAGTTACATCAATCCCTTCAATCTCCAATTCAAGCCTACCCATCGGCTTCAAGTAAAGAACATCGGCGGTTGGTCCAAGTACATATCAATCCATAACAAAGGAATTGGACCAGTCGATGATCGGGAACAGGTCGCCTTTTTGAATCTGTGGCTAGAGTGATTCGTCTTCGACAGTGCAACTCTTGGCCCCACAACCAACATGCAATGTCTGGCAGAACGTTTGGCCGATCGGAAACAAGTTCCCCTAGGGCAATATCTCCTTGGCGCCACTTATCAACTGCTGCATCAAGTGGTAGCCAAACTATCGGCCGGCCAGCCAGTCGGCCATATCGGAGGTCCTTGGTGGTTTGTGCAGTTATGGCTCAATGTTTACACATCCAAGGCAATTCCCGATACCTCCTTCCTCAATCAATCTTTTCCAGCCGACCACACAGAGGAACAAGCACCCACCTATCGCCGATGCATCTCAATGGGCGAAGCTGCATCGGCTCTTCTTGGCGGTAAAATGACCCCCGTCGGACTCGGCCAATGGTTCAAAGGCCTTTATTATGGCTTTACCAAGGATGCCACACTATGGTTCGCATATGATGACGCATCATCATTTGAGATGCCGTCCAACTTCAATCCACTTGACGTCCTGGCTGATGATGAATCGAAGACCATATTCCTATCGGCCATTACTCCCCGTCTCCTACCGATTGGCTTCTCTCAAGGCCGATCACAGCCATTGTATGAATTCTATCACCCAACAGTCAGCTCCCGCCAGCTCGGCCTCGGTCAAGTCCCCATCGGCTTATTCTTCATTGACAAAATCCAGACCCGGGGAAATGTAAATAGCGCTCTGGAGTACGATCGGCTGCGGACACTAACAGATTCTCTATCTCTGGGCACCGCCGCCGATGTGGAGGTATGCACTGTCAACACCAAGCACTTTTCCCGATGGTGGTCGGAATGGAAGAAACACCTGTTCAACTCATCGGCCATTCACTACTGCTCTCGCCTCAACTCCAACTACGTCGAATCTAATGAAGAGGTAATATTCCACTATCTTTTGAATCACTTTCCGATCATCTCTTACATTCCTATCTTGCAAGCTGTTGATGTGGATCCACTGACAACAAGCACCAGTGGCCGGCCGATTATATACCAACCACCATCGGCCAACCCACACCTAGGGCATGATGCTCCCCCTCCATCGGCTCTTCTCCGGGCACCACGGCCGACAGGACCAACCGCAAGAAGCTGGCATCTCGCCCTCACAAGAGACAGAAAATCAGTGCCGATGTCGTAATCATGGCGCCGCCTGCTACTCAAACAACATCGGCTCCTTCATCCCCGCAGGCATGTGCTAAATCTTGACATTATCATCTGTTTCCCATCTTTATACTCATCTTATTGCCAGCTCGAATCATCGGCCCCCGAACCTCAATCTTCTGCCGACATCCCTGCGAGCATCGAGCCGTTGACCTCTGCAGCCATTCCAATTCCGCCATCCAGCCCTGAAGCCGATACTAGGATTGCTCCATCTTCAGCGCCAGACATCGGCCATCTTGAAGAACAACCTACTCAACCATCCGATGCCGATGTCACTCCTCAAGCTGCCCCTTCCCTGCCTCAGGTATTTTCTTCACAACCATACTTTATTTTAACTAACTACTGATTCCTTTACCGATGTCAACCTGCAATCCTTAGCCGATTTGTTCTCCTTCGACATCGGCAAGTACTTAGAGGCAGATGAAGCAACAGCCACCAGCACAACAACCAAGCCATCCTTTCCAGCCGACGTGCGCGAATACCTGCTAAACATCAGCCGTCTGCTGGAAAACCCTATCGACGCACTGGTGGAGGATTGTGGGCTGATCCGGGCAAGATTCGTAGAGATTGAGCAACACCTGCCCGAAGAGCTCATCGACGCACTGACCCCCGCAGCATACCTAGAATCCCACAAATTCCAACTTATCAAGCTCAGGCAACGTGTAGCCGATCGTGCCAATCAACAGAAGATAATCCAAGACATCCAAACTGATCGGCTATCAGCTCAAACGGAAAAGAAGAAGCTTGATGATATGGTAGCTGCCCCTGAAGAACTCCAACCCAAATTGGATCAGCTGAAGAGAAGGGAAGCCGATCTACTGGAAGAACTCGAAACAATTCGCAATGATATCGCAATAACAGAATCCCAGCTCATCGGCCTACCTCAAGCCATACAAGATCAAGAGGCCAAAGTTGCAGTGGCAGTGCGCCAAGTCATTCTTCGGCGCAAGAACATAAAGACCATTCCAAGCTCCGATGAAGACGACATCCACGCCATAAATGAAATCAACCAGATTCTCCTGCGTGCTATTGAAGAAATTCACAAGTTCCTGTAAAACTTTAACACTGACGCCGTTGATGTTGCTCCAGAACATACTGATCATCTTTCACTGTAATATAATCTAGTCGGCCCTATTGCTTCTTCATCTTATTCCATCTTTGCTTGATAATATTTTATTTATTTGATCTAAAGGCAATATCAATTGATATCGGCTATCTTTAGGCGATGCAAAAACATCGGCTTTTTGAACTGTTTTAGAAATCAGCCGCATCCAGCCAATTCAGGAGTTAATCCAAATGCTCGGATAGTATTTCTTGAGATATTTCCCATTAAGCGCTTTAGCAAACTCCGTCCCCCCAAGATCTTCTAGTATGTAAGCATTGCTAGGCACACAACGATTAATCTGATAGGGCCCTTCCCAATTAGGCGACCACTTTCCAAAAACTTACCTATCTCTGGACCGATCGGCAAAAATCAATTTCCACACAAGATCTCCTTCAGCAAATGATTTATTCACCACCTTTTTGTTATAATGCCTAGCCGCCTTAGCTTTATTTTTCTTGATCCTCTCCAGCGCCCTTAACCGATTCTGAGCCAAATCCTCGAGTTTATCTATCATCAAGTTATAATAATCATTGGCTGTCAATTGATTCTGTAAAGAAATTCTCCTAGAGCCGATGTTAGTCTCCCAAGGCAAAACTGCTTCATGCCCATATACCAACTGATATGGTGGCACATGAGTAGATCCATGACATGCCATCCGATAGGCCCACAATGAATCGGCTAATGTAGTATGCCATCGTCGTGGCTGCTCATCAATCTTCCGCTTGATTAATTTGATCAGACTCTTATTTGAAGCCTCTGCCTGTCCATTGGCTTGAGCATAATAAGGTGATGAATTTAGTAACTTAATTCCCATACTGGCAGCAACTTGTTGAAATTCATCGAACACGAAAATAGATCCCTGATCGGTAGTTATTGTCTGAGGAATTCCAAATCAATAAATTATATGCTCTTTTACAAACTCAATCGCCTCCTTGGACGTGACTTTCTTCAATGGAATTGCTTCCACCCACTTTGTGAAATAATCTATTGCTGCCAATATGAACTTATGTCCTTTACTTGATGGAGGATAAACCTGGCCGATCATATCAATTCCCCATCCTCTGAACGGCCACGGTTTAATGATAGGATTCATAGTCGATGCTGGTGCCCGCTGTATATTTCTAAACTTCTGGCAATCTTGACATCCTTTATAATACCTGAAGCAATCTTCCAGCATTGTCAGCCAAAAGTATCCTACTTTTCTCAATATCCACTTCATCTTATGAGCCGATTGATGAGTTCCACAAACGCCTTCATGCACTTCGCACATAACCACTTTGGCTTCTTCCAAATTCAGGCATCTCAGCAAAACTCCTTCAAAAGTCCGATAATATAATTCTCCATCAAGCAGCACATATTTAGTAGCTTTGTACCGAAGTTTCCTAGAAACCGATTGCAATGGATTTTGCAGATAACTGATTATTTCCTGTCTCCAATCATCGGGTTTATCCTAAATATCATTATCGGCTATTTCAACTTCAACCTACTTATTCAGCCGATATCCCGAAGCAATTTGCGCAAGATCATTGGCTTCTAAATTTTGTTCTCTAGGGATATGATCCAACGATACCATCCTGAAATCCTTCAATAAATCTCTGCATTCTTCATGATATGACCTCAAAATATCATCCCTGCATTCATACTCCCCAGATAGTTGCTTGATCACCAATAAAGAATCCCCAACAATTTCTATGACATCGGCCCCGATTTCCTTTAAGAGTTGAAGTCCTTTTAATACCGCCTCGTATTCCGCTTGATTATTAGTCCAATAAGGTTTAATTGTAAAAGCAAACTCAAAACTTGCCCCCCGAGGCGATACAATGACCAAGCCGATACCAGATCCATGCTTGCAAACTAATCCATCAAAAAACAGTCCATGGGATCGGCTCTACATAATTCTAATAATCCCCTCTGTGCTGCACAATGAAATCGGCCACTGCTTGTCCCTTGATCGCTTTAGCCGATTCATATCTCAAGTCAAACTCGGTCAAGGCAAAGATCCATTTACCAACTCGCCCTTTTAAAACTGGAGCCGACAACATGTATCTCACCACATCGGCCTTGCAAACCACCGTGCACTCAGCCGATAGGATAAATGCCTTAACTTTGTGCATGAGAATATAAACAAAGGCATAATTTCTCTACCGCAGGGTATCTAGTTTCAGCATCCAAAAGCCTTCTGCTTAAATAGAACACGACTCGCTCCTTGCCTTCAAACTCCTGGATTAAAACAGACCCGATGGATTTCTCATCGGCCGATAAGTATAACTTGAACGGCACTCCTTTCTGCGGCGGAATTAGAACAGGCGGGGAACTCAAATATTCTTAATTCCATCGAATGCTTTCTACTGATCTGCCCCCCACACGAACTCTTGATCGGCTTTCAACTTCAATAACGGAGTAAAAGATTCAATCCTTCCTGACAAATTTGATATGAATCTCCTTACAAAATTAATCTTGCCGATCAATGACTGTAACTCTGTCTTGTTGCTTGGTGGCTCTGTAGTCTTAATGGCTCTGATGCTCCGTTGACTAACTTCAATTCCTCGCTCATGAACCATAAAACCCAAAAACTGCCCAGCCGATACACCAAAAGCGCATTTATTGGGATTCATCCTTAATCCATATTTCTTTGCCCTTTTCAGCACTTTTCGCAAATCGGCTATATGGCTTTCATTACTCTTGGATTTAACCACCACATCATCGATGTAAATTTCCACTAGCAAGCCGATGAGATCATGAAATATATAATTCATTGCCCTCTGATAAGTCGCACCGGCACTTTTCAATCCAAATGTCATTACTACCCACTCATATAAGCCGATAGCTCCAGGACATCGAAACGCAGTCTTATGTATATCTTCTTCAGCCATAAAAATCTGATTGTATCCTGCATTGCCATCCATGAAGCTAATAATCTTGTGGCCCGATGCTGCATCTACCAACAAATCTGCTATCGGCATTGGGTATTCATCCTTGGGGGTAGCCTTATTCAAATCCCGGAAATCGATACATATACTCAATTTTCCATTCTTCTTTTCCACCGGGACGATGTTAGAAACCCACTCAGCATATCGGCACGGCTTTATAAACTTTGCATCATATAACCTTGTAATTTCTGCTTTGATTGGCTCATATAACTCTGCCTTAAATCTCCTTGGAGCCTATTTAAATGGCCAATATCCTGGTTTAATAGGAAGCCGATGTTCAACAATGGATCGGCTTAACCCTGGCATCTCATGATATTCCCAAGCGAAACAATCTCGAAATTCTTTCAACAATTTTATTAATTCTTCTCGGAGTTCAGGACATAATTTTTTACTTATGTACGTCGGCCTCGGCCTATCTCCTGGTCCTATATCAATTTCCTCCAAATCATCGGCCGACGTAAATCCTTGTCCCAATTTCCCTTCAAAGTCTTCAATAGTGCCCATCAGAGTAATAGTTCCGAGCCGACTTGCCGGATCGGCTATATCTCCCGACTGGTGATCTTAAGATAATCCGCTTCCCATACTTTTTCAGACAAGCAATCGATACCATCGGCTTCCCAGATCGGCAAATCAGTCATCACAATGTTGGTCGATTGATCTGCTGGGATTACCTCGACTTGATCTCCCTGCCATTGTATCAGACTTTGATGCATCGTCGAAGGCACGCAACAGTTTGTGTGAATCCAATCTCTGCTGAGGAGTAAACTATATGATCCTTTTCCATCGATGACAAAAAACGTGGTAGGCAATGTCTTCCCCACTGTTAGTTCCACATTCAACACGCCTTTTGTCTCCGATGAATTCCCGCCGAAATCCTTCAACACCATATTTGTTTTGATCAAATCTTTGGCAGTTTTTCCCAATTTCCGATATGTGGCATACGGCTTTAAATTGACGGCTGCCCCCCCATCGACTAGCATCTTCGTCATCGGCTTCCCATCCACAAAACCATTAATATATAATGGCTTCAAATGCCGATGACTAGATTCTTCAGGCTTATCAAATATAGCCTAATCGGGTCGCAGCGTCAACTGAGCAAACATCTCCTCATCGCCCTCTTCATTAGATGAAAACGCTTTGTATTCCCTAGGCAGAAAGAAAACCATGTCTATTGGAGCCGATGGACCAACCTCATCGTCATTTTTCTTCACGCGCCATACCCGCTTAGTTCTCTTGTGACGATGATCAGCTTCCTTGTAGTCCAGCCATTGCTCTTCTTGTTGCTCCTGGTGCCGTAACCGCTGTGCCCTTCTTTTATGATCTTTTGTAAATATTCCACTAGGACACCATTGAGGATTTTGGGTCTATTTTTCATGTGCTTCCTCATCATTTTCTTCAAAGAATTCTTCGTAGATCGGCCCTAATCAGCTATGTACCAATGCTCTTTTCCCAGGCAGCCGATCCTGCAAAAACCTTTCCTGCTGATCATGCCGATATCCCATACTACTGCACTCAGGGCAATCTTGAATTGTCGGCAATCTCATACCCTGATCCCAATAGAACCTGAAAAAGGGCAATCCCAATGCGGATTATATCTTTCACTGTCTGGCTCAATCCACCGTTCTTCATGGCTTGAATATTTTTCTATCAGGTCCGATGAAGTAATCCTTGTCCTCTTACCCCAATGCCTTCCTCCATTGGCCTGATCCCTCGATCCTGCATAGACCATATTCACAGGGAATGGATGTCCATCTATTTTCATCGGCTTTTGTCTTCAAATTTGATCCTCCCCTGTTCAACAGCTGATTGAATTTGTTGCCAAAAACCTTTGCACTCATTAGTGTGGTGCGATATCATGTTGTGCCACTTGCAATATCTCTTCTTCTTCAGTTCTTTGGCTGATGGAATCACATGATTTGGCGGAAGTTCTATCTGTTTCTCCTGTAACAGTAAATCAAAGATTTTATTGGCTTTATTAATGTTGAAGTCATATCGCTCCTCCTTACCGATATCCTTCACCCATGGGCATGATACTGATTTCTTGTTCCTAGCCCACTCCGCCAATCCGACTTCAGCATCGGATTCTTCATCATCTGAGTCCGATGAATAAACCTATACCTGAGCAACCCTTCTCTGATATTTATCCTTTTTCGCCTCTTGAAATCAGCTTTCATGAGCCGATACCTTCTGTACCAAGTGCGCCAGGGACTCGAACTCCTGTGATGAAAACCTCTCTTTGATTGGCGCTAAAAGACCCTGAAAAGCCAAGTCGGCTAGATGTCCGTCGCTTAGATTCAAGCTGTAACATCAATTTCTAACGTCCCGAAACCTCTAGACATATTCTGGCACCGTTTCGTCTGGTCTCTGCCTAACCGATGTTAAATCTGTCAGTCTCATCTCATGGATCCCAGCAAAGAAGTATTTGTGAAACAGTTTTTCTAGATCGGCCCATCCCCGAACTGAATTCAGCGGTAACGAGGAGAACCATGTGAAGGCCGATCCAGAAAATGACAAGGGGAAAAACCTAACTCTCAGAGCCTCCTCAGCCGACGGTTCTCCGCACTGTGCCAAGAATCGGCTAATATGCTCTACTGTAGATAAGCTGTCCTGCCCTGATGTAGGCGAAACAGGATTGGGGGCCCCACATACCCCAGGGACGCGTGGATCTTCGGCCACGTCAACTCCTCCGGGGCCCACATTCTGCACCAGTGATAGCCGGCTACAGCCATTTTCCCGCTAAGTACCTGGGCACGAGCACTGCCTTGGCCCGGGTGCGCACTCCCTGGGCGAGTCACGACGATGGCTCGCAGCCACCTCCTCGGGCCCCGCGTCCCGGGGACCTTCCCGTGCCCGGGCCTCGCCCCCCGGTCCCGGGAGCCACCTCCTCAGTCCCGAGGCATGTCCCCGGGAACATTACTGGGACTTCCCGTGCCCGGGCCTCGCCCCCCGGTCCTGGGACCCACAGCTCCAGCCCCGGGTCGCGTCCCCGGGGCACATTTCTGGGACTTCCCGTGCCTGGGTCTCGCCCCCCCGGGCCGGGGACCCATAGCTTCGGCCCCGGGGCGCGTTCCCGGGGCACATTACTGGACATTCCGGGGCCCCGGGTCTCGCCCCTCGGTTCCCGGAAACCACGGTCTCGGGCCCCGGTCCTGGGACCCACTGGCTCGGTCCCGGGACGCATTCCCGGGACCCATTACTGGGGCATTTCCGGGCCCGGGGCGCGCTCCCTGAGCCCGGGGCTCACAGCTTCCGTCCCTAAGGAGCTCGGCGCCGTGTGCGCGCAGAGGGCTCGATGAGCTCTCTGCCCTGGGCATGAGCCTAACTCGAGCGGATCAGCTCTCCAACCACCCGCATTAATGACGAGGCGACGGGGCGCGGCGCACCTGTCGCCCGGTCGGGCATGCGTGGGCTCTCATGATGACCCCCTGTGAGCCCGCTCCCTGCGCGGTCAGAGAACTTTTGACTGAGAGGGCTTCAGTTTTCCACACTGGCAGCGATGGCGTGCGCTGTCACACCTCCCCGACCAAGCCGCCCACAGCCGCCGAGCGACGTGACGGCAAGACGTCCCGAGCCGACTCCGGCGTGGCTCAGCAGGCAGCCGCGTGTGTGCGACAAGACATATCATACCTAGAAAAGATTTCTCCTCACATGTGAGCTAGGCGCTGTGGACTCCCCTTGGACTATGAAAGGAGGATCCATGCCAAGCAGAAAGTGGATCCCCGGTTCCAGAGGCTGGCTCTCTCGCTCTCCCGCTCGCTCGCTCGGGCTCGCTCTCTCTTTTTCCCGGAGGGAGGCTTCTAGAGGGGTTGAGCTTCGAGGGAGACGGAGTTCGTCCCCAAGTTAAGCTAGCTTCTTGAGCACCCCTCAAGAACATCTTGTAAGAGCAAACCACATTCATCTCCCACATAGAAAACACACACAGGAGTAGGGTATTACGCCTCCGCGCGGCCCGAACCTGTATACTTCTCCTGCCTCCCTTGTGTGCCATCTTAGCCCGGGCCCCCGGGGCCCGAGCATATTTCGACCGGACGCCGCAGCCGTCCTGTGAACAACTCCCCTGGCCGAACCTCAAAGGGGCGTCCCCAGACTCTCCGCGGTTGGAGTTCCCTCCTCCGACACCTGAGAACTTGGAAAAATCTAGGACTCTGTATCGGTGTGGCAATGGCACTCTGTCAAACCACTCAAGATATGGATGCCGATAGATAAATGTTTGCTCCTTTGGCTTTATCCCAAATTGTTCCCTCACTATTTCCGCAACCCTTGCCGATAAGTCTTCTTCCCTTGGGACTTCCTGCTGATACTGTATGGGTGGAGTTGGTAGCCGATTCTGCCTAGGATATTCTCTCTGATAATTACCTGAATCGGCAATACCTCCTGGGTAGTTCTGTTGATACCCTCCATAATAACCAGACCGATGGAATCCGGCAGGAATATCTTGTTGCCCCCCAGCCTGGTTGTGTGAAAACAAGTTTTCCGGTACATCTTTTATGGTGCCATAGGTAACTTGATTTGGCTCCATCTGTGGCGGGAGATATACAGGACCTCGAGTAGGTCTTGAGCAATCGATCCATCCACTGCCTTCTTGATGAGGTTATGGAGCGTGTTCACCAGGATCCCGGATTGATTGATGAGCGTGTGATGTACTGCTTCATTCACCATCTCCTGTAAGGGTTTTACTGGTGGACTCCAAGGTGGTGTACGGCTCGATTCTCCAACCAGAACTGGTTTTGGAAACTGAGATTTTTGAATCGGCCCTTGTCGTGTCATGCCGAAAGATTCCAAGCAGTGTTTCTAAAAATTGGCCATATTTTGTTTGACTTGCTGTCTCTGCTCGTCTGTTAAATCCTCCATGCCGACTGGGATTATGTTGTTTGTTTTGATCTCCTTTCCGGCCATGTTGAAATTCTAGGTCCCACCAGGCGTGCCAAAAACGTGTTGATGCCAAAAATCACCGGCAGCGTTGGGAACGAGCCAATGATATGGTTCAGCGTCTGGAGACACGCGAAGGCCTGGGAGATTTGCTTAACTCCAGTGCAGGTCCTAAATCTTGAGGTTAATTTGACCCTGCAATTGACAAGGAGAGAATATTAGATCGTTGAGCCAATCGGCTAGAAGCCGAATTGGACTCGCTCCATCGGCCGATGGCCGATATAGGCAAAGCACTTATACATCGACTGGGAGCTGATGATGGCATAGATGGATAAGATAAATATACCATGTGGCTAAGGAAACAATAACAATGTAAATAAACTAACTAGCCGATTACTGACATGATGTGTATTGGCCGGAAAGCCGATAACGGTGTAGCGTGCCAAAAACGTGTTAAGCAATGTAATCGGCCTTAGCTAATAAAAGATAACCTATCGGCTAGGCACTCCGATAGAACATTGCACAAACATCCATTGGCTCAGTAAGGACAGAATTATCATCAGCAGTCTAATAGATCGGACTTAACCGTTGCAGCACAGACTGACGATGATAATAGAACCTCGATGGGCCGATAAATCTAGTGCAATCGTGATGTAAAAATATGATAACTTATCGGCTATACTTCCCGATAGAACGCTTGCATTAAATCTATCAACCTAGCAGGAATAACTTATCACGCAGTTTAGTAGGTCGGACCTAACCGATGCAGCACAAACTGACGATAAATTACACCCAATAAGCCGATAAATCTACGCACGCGTGATGTGATATATCTACTCGGCCTATGAGATCAAACCTAACTGATGCAGCCGTAGACAGAACAGATATATCATGGTAAGCCGACTATCGCAGGCCGACTAGAATATCGGACCTAACCGAGCAAGTCCTAATCGATACGGTAGTCGGGGTAACGAGACTTACCCTCTCGCAGGAGGTCGAACTTAACCGATGCAGCCCGGCTTGAGAAGCAAGAACCCGTTGAATAGGGTGGCGATGCGCCGAAGTTTGTATTGATCTGATTGATTATTTACAACGTACCCGGACATACGTATTTATACCCCGAGTTGATACAGTCCTGATCGGATACGAAACAGGAGTTTCCTATTTACAAAAAAGGAAAATAACAAGTCCTGACCGGGCACGAGATCAGGCTTCCTAAAAAAATATTATCTCTACCTAATTTATAGATAAGATACTAACTGCCTCTCCATGGTCTTCACGATTCCTTCTTGAATTCGGCTTCTTCTGGATTTAATTCCCGCCAGTTAACCATGATTTTTCCTTAACCGAACCCAATAAAGATCCAAATTTTGGCGTTAACAGATCAGTGTTGCCAATGAGATGGGTATCTCAATCAGTAGACAGAACCTTTATGTATTAGTCAATTCTTTCTATGTTTATTGGCCCCATAAAGAGAAAAGTGGCGAAGAAAGCAGCCCTTAGACCAAAGCGCTTCAAGGTAGTTGATATGGAAAGAGTTAGTAATGCTTAATCTTGACATGTGACATAGGCTTATCATAGCATAGAATCCCTAAATTATTAAAGCACTAATTGCTATTTTTCAATATCAACTTTACGTACTAGTGAGTAGCCTATTGAAGTGGGTATGGGATATGAACGATCTTGTCCCACGAGCAGGTTAGCTCGAGAGGGTAAGAGGCCCTACTGTACATTGCCCAAAGTCTTTCAATCTTTAGACTTCGTTTAAGAAGCGACAGATCCTGGCGCATGAGTACTTGAGGTGAATGGCCATTGCCCAGGCTGATGGGTGAGCCCACGCGGGAAGTGCTAATCATCTCTCAAGACTGGCGGACTCCAATTATCCAATTCCTAGTGGAAGATGAACTCCCAGAAGACCGTAGTGAATCAAGTGTCGAAGCAAATGCTTTCTTGTAGTTGGAGAAGACCTTTATCGTGGAAGCGCATCCGAAGTCCTCATGCACTACGTCACACCTAAGGAGGACAAGCAGATTCTACAGTCAATCCACTCAGGCATATGTGGCAACCATGCTGAACCATGGACACTAGTCAGAAAGGCTTACAAGCAAGGTTTCTTCTAGCCGACTGCAGTTATCGATGCTAAGGACATAGTTCGGATGTGCGAGGGATGCTAATTCTTTGCTCAGCAAACACATCTACTAGCTCAAGAGTTACAAGCAATCCCAATATCTTGGTCCTTTGTAGTCTGAGGGTTCACACACTTATTTGTCGTAGTGGACAAAGTCACAAAGTGGATTGAGACAAAACCCGTTGCTACCATCACTGCGGCCAGGGCAAAAGACTTCATCATAGGTATTATTTACCGGTATGGAGTTTCCAATCGCATCATAACGAACAATGGCACTTAGTTCACTGGCAGCATCCTTCAAGATTTCTGTGATGAGTTTGGCATTAAGATCTGTTATGCTTCTGTGGCTAACCCATGAAGCAATGGGTAGGTCGAGCGCGCATAAGGTATGGTCTTACAAGGTATCAAAGCTAGGGTGTTCAACCAACTATGACCATATGCGGGGCGGTGGGTGCAAGAACTCCCATCTACCCTCTGGTCTCTAAGAACCACGGTCAATCGGGCAACAGGGCAATCCCCTTTTGTCCTAGTCTATGGTGCTGAGGCCATGTTACCAATCGAGTTGGAGTTAGGCTCTCCACGAATTCAGGCCCACTTAGAAGACAAGTCATTAGAAGACCGACTAGTCGAGCAAGATCAGTTGGAAGAAGCAAGGGACATCGCCACTATCCAGTCGGCAAGATATCTTCAAGGCCTACATCATTATCACAGTCGTAATGTCTGTGGCCGCGTCCTTTCGGTCAGAGATCTCGTTTTGAGAAAAATTCAGACCACCAAAGATAGGCCCAAATTATCTCCCTTATGTGAGGGACCGTTCATTATCGCTGAGGTGACCGCCCGGGGGCTTACCGACTGAAGACTGAAGACAACGTCCTAATCAATAACTCGTGGAACATAGAACAACTACGTCTTTTCTATACCTGAGCATTGTACTAAATTCATATATATAAATAAAATTTTTTACTCTGACTCACTGCGCCGATTGTTTCAACTGAGTAGTGAGTCAGGGGCTACATGATGATAACACAACTTTTATTATTACTAAAGTTTGAGTATGTTTTATCCAAGTCATGAAGTTTTATAACGATTATGCTAACTCTTGTCAGGTATAGTATTATGAGATAAACGCTTTTTAAAGTTGGCCCCTAACACTTGGCATAGATTGACTAGTCGGGTAAGACTAATGATGGCTATGACGAAACATGCAGACTTTACGACAGACAAAAATATTTACAATACATGTAGATTGTTTCTGTCTTTCCTATACACAGACTACTTAGAAGAAGTTTGATTTTACATTGGCAGATACCTAGTTATTGCCCGAGCCGTCAGCCTCGACTAGTTTATCAGCTATAATCCCTTTTCCGGAGTGGTGCCTTCAGCAAATCCTTCGCCAATTGCCTCAACGTCTACTCAGGGGTAGAGAGATTTAGTCATGCCTAAGGCTTGGGAGATACCCACAGTGGCATGCTCTGTGGCAAATTTCTTCAAGATAGCCGAAGCACCTTGAAGATGTTGTAGCACCTAGGAAGGAGAATTCGAGCTAGACCCAGCTTCGCCCGGCTACATGATATCTAATAGAGACTTCGCCGAGTCCACTATGGCGCTCCGTGAGTTCTCTATTACTTTGATTTCTTTGGCAAACACGCTGAACTGAGTCTGTGCATTGATCTTGAAGGCTGCTCATTTAGTAGAAAGACATAAGCAACTTTGGACATCTAGTTGGGCAAAGTACATGAGTAGATATGAAACTTACTCGCAAACTCGGTGTCGACCTTGGATTTCGCCTTTTTGAGCTCCTTCTTTAGGGGTTTAATTTCCACGGACTGGTTGTGTGAATTTGTCTCATGAGCTACAGCCAATCAAGATTGAAGGTTAGAAACATAGAGAGGACACCTGGAGCTACTCGGGCAGAAGGGAAATTTACCTCTGATGGTCCGTATTTTCTCCCACTTCTCATCTTGCAGCTTGTTGACCGAGTCCTTTAGCCAGGCCTCCCTCTCCTTACTGGTCTGCTCCAGCTCATCCTTCACGGCCTGGAGCTAGGTAAATTGAGAGATCTAGGGGCAAGTCAGGTGAGTACCTGACTCATCCTTTCAGATCGCTCGACAATTTTCTGCAAGAGCAAGACAATTATCAAACAAGGCAAGTCATTCCTGAACAAGCTACAATATCAGACAATCAACATAAAGTTGAGAATATAGACAGCCGAGTCACATACCTAGACCTGCCTCGAAGCCTTAATGGTGGCCTCCATCAGCTTGATCCGTTCCTTCTTGGCAGCCTTCTCGTTCAATTCAAAGGCTTCATCGCTTCTGCCCGGGTTGACCCAATAGAATACCTAAGGGAAGTTAGGTGGAGGGGCTTCGAGCCTGGGGAGGTCATTTTCTTCTGACAACGAGGACAATGGAGGAGAGGGGGTTCTAGATCTAGGGCCCTTAGGCAGTGTTGGGTCTTCAGTCAGCTCGATGACTGGAACTTTGGTTGTGCTTGTGGTGTCCTGACTGGGAGATGATTGTGGCCTAGCCGAGTGCGCTATCTTGACCTTGGGGGCTGGAGCGACACACGGCTCGGGCTGAGGCTCTACTGGCTCGGCCTCAGTCGGGACAGGGACGGCGATGGGGGTCAGTGGCGCTGTCCTCTTGGGATTAGCGTCACTTGGCTTCCTGCATAATCGCACTACAATCAAGACATTGCAACACATTACAAGATTTTCTGAAGATTGAAGATTTCATACCTCTTGTAAGTCTTAAATCTCCACCCTTGTGTGCCAGGATTGGAGGTGGTCAGCGATGGGCCCAAAGGCTTACTCAGAGGGGGTGTGCTGCCTAGTGTGGGGCAAGGAGGCACGTCAGTAGGTGGTGTGGATCTCAGGCTAGTCGGCACCGCACTAGGTGCGGCTGACTAGGCTGGTGGAGCAGTTGGCGGTGTGGTCCTAGTGTTGGTTGGTGCTGGGGCTATGCTGTTGGAGTCCCTGATCATAGGGCCGCCAGATGCCGTACTTGGCATGTCCTTCTTCTTGGCCTGGTCCACCATGGGTTGATTTCTAGCCCTCTTGGAGCTGGGTTGGACAGCTAATGGGCTGGTTGGCGGTTTCCTTGATTCCCTAGCCGGCTGGTTGTGAGCGTTTGACGCAAAGTCAGCAAATTTCTACAAGCATTATGCACAATAGCAAACTCAATCAGATTGAACTCATATCCACCATCATAGATAAACATTAAGACAACCAAAAGACAAGAGATTACCATTGGTCGAGGCCTACTCTGGTAGTAGGGGTTGGGAGCCCTCTCAGCGTCCAAAGTCTCAACTACTCCACTAACAAAGTAGCCAAGCAAGGTGTCGGTGATGACGTCCTTGTCGACAAAGTCAGCGCACTCCCAAGTTGGGTCTTTCTTTCCCTGGTACTTGTAACCAAGATGAATCCTAGCCTTCAGGGGTTGTGTGCACTGATTTTGGAAAGTCCGTGCGACCCACGGCCCTGTCAACCCCTTGTCCTTCTGGGCTTTGATCTTCTCCAGCAACAGCAACACTTGAACCATGTCGGCTTCTGAGGGGAGAGCCATCCAGCTATCCAAGACCGTAGGAGGATTCCCAGTGAAGGGCGGCAAGGAGGGCTCTGGGTTTGAATAATATAATCACTCCTCATGCCACCTCTTTAGCGAAGTCTTTAGGGGGACATGGAGATAGACTTTCTTCATCTCGTTACGGAGCTGAAGCCCCGCTCCCCCTATGACTTGAGGTTTGAATTTTGATGGTTGGGGTTTGACGTGGAAGAGGAAGCGAAAGATATTGAAACGGGGATCGACCCCGAGAAAGGCTTCATAGAGGGTCACAAAAATAGAAATATGGAGGATGAAGTTGGGGTTGAGATGAATGAGCTTGATTTGATAATAATTAAGGAGGCCATAGAGGAAATCCGAAGAAGGAAGAGCAAAACCCCTATTGAAAAAAGAGGCGAACACCCCGATTTCATGGGAATCTGGAGAAGGGATTGTCCCACCGATGGCCGGATGCCAGTTGATGAGCTCCTTTGGTTTGAGGCACTTCTTCTTCTCCTGGTATGCAAGCTTCGTGGAGAAAGTTGTCCATGTTGGCCATGTCCCGAATGGGATGTGGGGGACACCGAACAGAGCCCTCAGCATCTTCGGAGTGCGGAAAGAGGGGGAAAAGCTTCTAGATTATGAGAATCAAAGTTGAATTAGAGAGCTTTGCGGATCTACCGAGGGGAGCTCAAGCAAGCGGAAACCCTAGGCGGAGCGGAGAGCGAGAAGTTTGGGCGCAATTTTTGGAAGCTGAAGTGGTTTTGCGATTTGGGGAAGAAAGGGGAATCTTTTCTCCCTCATAGGAATTTATAGGCCTACGCTAGGTGGTTGGCTTGGGCCGGCCTGCTTGGTAATGGGCCGAAAGATATGAGTTCCTAAATAGCATGTCCTATTGGGCCAACAGCTGTCTGTGTTGAAACCACAGTATAGATGTTATTTTACAGAACCGATTGAAATAATCAGATATGCTTCATGTTAAGACTAATTGCTTGACACATGTATTCGGATATCTGAATTATTTAATATGTATTGAGGATATATCCTTACAAGGATCAATCGCTGGTCTCCATTAAAATTGGGGATGCATGTATCTCTCAAGTACACCTAACCACATATTGGGTCAAAATCTACGAAGTGGTACTCGGCTTACATACTTAGCCAAATTGCTTTAAGCAAAAATATTTTCAACTGATATAATGCTGAAGAGTACAATTTCTAAGAAATGTATCACTCGGAAAAGACTTAAATGTTAAAGATCTTTGACTTTACGATTAATTGTTTCACAATTAAGCACAAAGTCAGGGGCTACACCTAATAGGTGTGCCTATTCGGCGCATACTATTCAACTTTTTCTTTGAAGACCTTCATAGCCTTGTTGCTAGCTAACATAAAGCATGAATTGGAGAACAGGTACTCGGACAAAGAGTACTTGGGAGCAATACACTCGAGCCATGGAGCGGCCTGCAGCTACCCAAGCCACTCCAGCGCGTAGGCCTGCTGCTGCATGGGCCGACAGCATGCATGCCAACTTACTGCTGCTCCACGGCCAGCCTAAATGCCAATTTGTTGCTGCTCCATGACCTGCTGTATAGCTTGAACCAGCTACAGCATCTCCTGTAGACGGACACATTTATGCCTGATGCTACAGTACCTCGAAGTACTGTAGCAACCTTTCTCTCTTCTATTTTTCTTATGAATTTCTCTGTGATTTTTTTCCGGTGCTTGCACACCTAATTTGTGAAGCCCGTTGTGAAGACCTCCCATATGGTGTCCATCCACCGTATACCACTTTGTGTCCAACCTAGTCACCCGGCATCCTTGACCGTTCTGGACCTCAACTCTTCCCTGAGTTTTGTCTCAATCATGCCGTTGACCGATGTTGACCCCAAGACAAACTGATTTTAGTCCAACCTTGTCACATGGCATCCCGACCGTGCTAGACCTCGGCTCCTCCCTGAGCGTAGTCCCGGTCCTTACCATTAACCAAGGTTAGACCTCAAGTCACCTGCACATAAATAGACAAAACAACCGTTTCTGGGCACAGAAATCGCAACCTGACCCACATTAGTCACTCACACCAACATCGACTTATATTTTTTAACAAATATTCATTAAATAAATCATTCGCAAAGCCAGTTGTTCATCACAAAATATTAATCATGACAATGATTTTACAATCTCCCCTTTGATGAACACATTGGCAAACCCTTCAAAATGTGATTTAGTATTTGAAAATAAAAACAAAAAATGATGCATTGCTCCCGAGTACTCTTTGTTAGAGTACTTACTCTCCCGAGTCCTGCTTCATATCAGCTGGCAGCGAGACTATGAAGGGCTCCATGTAGAAATATGAATAATGTGCGCTGAATAGGCGCACCTATTAGGTGTAGCCCCCGACTTTGTGCTTAATTATGAAACAATTAAACATAAAGTCAAAGATCTTTAACCATGTAGTCTTTCCTGAGTAGTGCACTACTAGTATATGAGATTCTTCAGCATCATGTCAGCCGGAATGATTTTCTATAGTCTTTCCCGGGTAGTATATCACTCGGAAGTTAGACTCTTCAGCTTCATGTCAGCTAGAAGAATTTTTTATAGTCTTTCCTGAATAGTATACTACCCAGAAATTAGACTCTTCAGCATCATGTCAGCTGGAATGTTTTTGCTCATGGCAAATAATGGCTAAGCATGTAAGCTGAGTACCACTTTATGGATTGTAACCCAATATGTGGTCAGGTGTACTTGAGAGATACCTGCATCCCTAATTTTAATGGAGACCAGCCGTCGATCCTTATAAGGATATATCCTCAATACCTGGTAAATAATGCAGATACCCGAATGTATACACCCAGCTGTAAGCTTAGCATAAAGCATATCTAATTATTTGATTGGTTTTAGTGAGTAGCACCAGCACTGTGATTTTAACACAGCCAGCGAGCGGCCAGATAGAGCGTGCTACTGTAGAAACTCATATCTTTGGCCTACTACCGAATAAGCTGGCCTAAGCTGACCTACCCAACGCAACCCTATAAAATTAGCATCCCTCGCATATCAGGTTGAGTACTTCAGCATCGGTAACCGCAATCAGTCAGAGGAATCCTTGTCCACAAGCCTTTCCGACTTATGTTCTGGATGCAGCATGGTTGCCATAGATGCCTGAGTAGATATATTGCAGGATCTGCTTGCCCTCCTTAGGTGTGACGCAGTGCATGAGAACTCCGGATACACTTTGACGATATAGGTCTTCTCTAAATTCGGTAAGCCAAATAAGGTACTCGAACCTTGCATTAGCATAGGATTCGGCTGGCGACCCTCATGGGGCGTACCCTACCCAACAGAATTATAGCCAAGTAAGGTACTCGAACCTTGCATTAGCATAGGATTCAGCTAGCGACCCTCATGGGGCGTACCCAACATGGCAGAGTTGTGACCAAATAAGGTACCCGAACCTAGCATTAACATAGGATTCGGCTGGTGACCCTCATGGGGGCGTACCCTACCTAGCCAAGCGGTACATGAGCCCTGACTAGCGCTGGAGGTTGGTTATTAGCCGAAGAAGGTACTCAAACCTCGCATTAGCATAGGATTCGGCTGGCGACCCTCATGGGGCGTACCTTACCAAACCGAGTGGTACCCAAACTCCGACTGGCGCCGGAGGTCGGTTATTAGCCAAATAAGGTACCCGAACCTTGCATTAGTATAGGATTTGGCTGGCGACGCTGTTAATGCCAAAATTTGGTAAGGCCCTGTATCGGATTCGGTCAAAAGGGAAATTGCAGTCAACTGGTGGAAGTTGATCCAGAAGAGACCGATTCCGGGAGGGAGCCGTGAAGACCGCTGTTTGGTAGTTATTTACTGTATCTATTAATTAGGCAAGTGTTTATCTTTAGGAAACCTGACCTCGTGTCTGGTCAGGCCTTGTTAGCGTTTTCTGTTATAATTAGGAAATCATGAACCGTGTCCAATAAGGACTCATGTAACTCGGGGTATAAATACGTACACCCGGGGACCTTGTAAATCATCACTCAATCAATACAATTTCGGTGCATCGCCACCCTTCTGACGGGATCTTGCTTCTCGAGCCGGGCTGCATCGGTTAGGTCTGAACTCCTGCGAGAGGATAAGTCTCGTCACCCCGGCTACCTGTCGGCTAGGACTTCCTCGGTTAGGTCCGATATTCTAGTCGGTTTATGGTAGTCGGCTTACCACGATATATTTACTTTATCTATGGCTGCATCAGTTCAGTTTGATCTCATAGATTGATTAGGTATATCACATCACGCGTGCATAGATCGTATCGGCTTACTGGGAGCGGTTTATCATCAGTTTGTGCTGTATCGGTTAAGTCCGACCTATTAAAGTGCTAGCGATAAATCGTTCCTGCTAGGTCGATACTTTACTTGCAAGCGTCTTATCGGGGTGTAAAGCCGGTAAGTTATCATGTTTTAGCATCACGATCGCATCAGATCTATCGACTTGTCGAGATCTCGTTATTATTATCAGTCTGTGCTGCAACGGTTGGGTCCGATCTACTAGACTAAATAATAACGTTACTCTTAATAAGCCGATGGGTTTAATGCGATGTTGTTATCGGAGTGCTTAGCCGATAAATTATCTCTTATTAAATATAGCCGATTATACTGCTTGCCTTGTTATACATTCTTGCCTGCGTTACTGTTGCGATCGGCTAAGGGCTAGCCGATTGGTTTATTCTGCCGATCCGAGTGCGAGCACAAGCAGGTTCCCAAGCACGACCTCAGCCAAGTTCCCGGGCACGACTTCAGGTGAGGACCCGGGCACGAGCATAGGTAAGAAACCGGGCACGGATATGAACGGCGGAGGAAGACCCGGGCGCGGATGCGGGCAAGGGCCCAGGCACAGGCGCGGGCAGTATCTTCGCGGCGATACTAGTAACTTTAAACCATGATCGGCTGGATTTCCTTTAATTTATTCTACTCATGCATTCTACTTGCTTACTTTATCAAGTTTACAACCGGTTTTTGAGCATCCCTTCGATGATCAGCTAGTTTAATACTTATTTATTGTTATATCATTATTCATGCCATCATCGGCTTCCAGTCGATGTATAAGTGCTACAGTGTGTATCGGCCATCGGCTGATGAGATGAGTCCAAGCCGGCTTCCAGCCGATTGGCTCACGAATTTGACATCTTTTCTCCTTGTCAATTGCAGGGTCAAATTGACTGGCACGCCTACGAACCTCAAGAATTTAGGACCTGCACTGGAGTGAAGCAAATCTCCCAGGCCTTCGCATGTCTCCTAGACGCCGGACGGCCCCCGGCGGGTTTTCGGCGTCAACAGACCCTCATGTGGCATACCTCACCCAGTAGAGTTGTGACCGAATAAGGTACCCAAACCTAGCATTAGCATAGGATTTGGCTGGCGACCCTCATGGGGCGTACCTTACCCAGCCGAGTGGTACCTGAGCTCCGACTGGCGCCGGAGGTCGGTTTTTAGCCCACACACGAGTCCCAACTAGTGCGAGTACTCGGACAATGGCTCTCGTGGAGCATTCCAAGTGATTCTTGAAGCATTGCACTCCAAGTGTATCTTGGCAAACTGGTCCAGCCCCCGAGCATAGGAGATAGGCTCGTAGCCCTGAGTTCCTGTTACGCGTATCCGGAACTGGCCTTGCATTATAAACATATCAAATGAGTAGCATCTGATGATGAAAACAATCACCCGAAGAAAATTTATGTATTTTATAGTATATGTAAATATGTGTTCCTCCTCTTATTGATATTAATTTCCCCGAGTAGTTGACCCCTTACGTTTAAGCACTCTCCCCGACTAGTCATAGGCCCCTAGCGTCGGGAGCTAGCTCATGGCTCTTTTCTAGACACGTGTTTTGGGTGACTTGAGTTCGTCTTTCATGGAGCAAAGTTCCACGGATCGGAATTTATGCTACTCGAGTACTTTTGCAATCATTAAGAGAAAAACAAAAAAAATGTGCAGCTTGTACACCTATTAGGTGTAAGCGGCTGCGGCATTGGCGAGGCCAAGTGAAGAAATATTTATCAGAAAGCGACTTAGCTGTTTGGTATTTGGAAGTGGGGATATCCTTGCGTTTGGGCATTTGAGCCCCCGAGCATGTCACTTGTTGTTCTGATAATCTTCAGTTGTAGGAGGTCGAAGACATTTGTGACTAACTGCCACAATGAAGTCGTCCGACTTGCGTTTGCGGTTCCCAGCCTTAGTCAAGGCCGCATCATCGGTGTCCTTCTGATTCTTCTGTTAGGGTACCTTTTTGTCATCGAGGGCCTCAGCAACAGCGTCGGCCGAGTTGGCGTACTTATTTGCCATGTTGAATAGAGCCTTCACAGAATTGGGAGGCTTCTGAGTGAATTTAGCGATGAACCTCTTGATGACTTGACTGAGTCTTTGACTCCTTTTCGAAAGGCAGGGATGACGACCTCGCCCTTGATCTTCGAGATCGAATTCTTCTTCTCAGAGAACCTCTTGATGAAGTCACGAAGAGACTCATTCTTCCTTTGATGCAACTGATGTAGGTCGTACTCGGAAGATGGCCTCTCCTATGTTCCCTGGAAGTTGGCGATAAAGCATTCTCGAAGTTCTCCCCAGGAGCCGATTGATTGCTTGGGAAGTCCCGTTAGCCATGTCCTCGCTGAGTCAGCTAGAGCGACTGGGAGGTAGTTAGCCATGGCTTTGTTATCTCCTCCGGCTGCTCGGATTGCCAGAGTCTAGACTATGAGCCAGGACTCGGGGTTGGTCTTCCCGTCGTATTTTTCAATTCCAATCGGCTTGAAGCCTGTTGCCAGTTGACCTGTTGAAGCTCGTGGGTGAAGACCAGTACACCTTCATCTTCATGAGGACTCTGTCTCCGCCTACGATGGCGAAACCACTCGTGGTGGAGGCTGAAGCGCTCGTTCTCATCTTCCAGTCGGCGTTGCTCGTCTCCTCTTGTTCGCGGCACCGAGCGTTGATGTCCTACCGAAGATCACATCGTAGTCGGCCTCGGAGATCCCGGTTGTCCCGACGGTCATCTTGATGTCGATGCCGCCGTTTGTTGTTGGGGTTGCCGAGTGACGTCTGGCATGACTCCATGTGCTGCTGACTGGAGCTGGCCACTTGGTGTCGTGTTGAGGTGGATGAGACTACCGTTGGAGATGTCGACCAGTTGGTCGGTACGAGGGTTTAGCCCGACTGTTAGTGCTGCTGATGTGCAGCAGCGGTGATCATGACTTTTATCCTTGCTATCGTCGGGGTGGCCTGGTGATCAGGCCCGAACTGGAGTGTATCCAGTAGAGTTGTAGTAGCCATGATGTTCTGTTGAGGAGGAATAAAGACGTCGTGGTCGCTGACTCGGGTTTGAAGGATTTGTTGCTGAGTAGTCCACCGAGCCCTGCGTAGGTTGTCGTTGTGGGTGTGCGGGCGTCTTTCTTTTTCCTCTTGTTGTTCTCGTAGTCGGCGGGCCTCCTCATCTTGCTGCTTGCGTAGTCGGCATGATTCCTAAGTAGGAGTAGAGCCTTTGGATGCCATGAAGATTTCTCATAGCAGAGAGAAGCTTGCCGAACTGCTATCCGATTTAGAGTCAGAGTCCGGCTGAGAGTCGAAGTCGGGATAGTTGAAGGGGGGTAATGACGACTCCGACCTCCCTAGATCCAATCTTGAGCGGCTCTGGGCCGTGTCCAAGTTGAACCCCAGGGGATCGGGTCTGCCACGTTTGATGCTGATCGCAATTGTCCGCAGTGTTGCCGAGTTCGAATGGGAGATTGACGATCTCTTCCCTTCTTAGCCCGATCTTGGCCAGCTCAAGGCCGAGTCCGAGTTGAACACCAAAGGGAAGAGTTGTCCTGAGACCCCGACAAGATGAAGATTGCCGCAGCAAGTCGACGAGGGTTGCTGCAGTGTTACATGGGCCGGCGGGCGCAGAGTCGGCTTGTTTCCTAACCGATCGGATCGCGTCCGGTTCAGACAAGGTGAGGTTGCCGATCTTGTCGGCGACGAAGTTGAGGCTCCCGAAGCTGATTACTTGCCCGGGGAAGAAGCTGATGCCGTCGACTCCAGTGGTTGGATCCATCAGGGTTGATGAAGATAATCTCGATGAAGCCCCTACTTGGCATGCCAACTGTTGATGTTTTACACCGGTAGCATGAATATAGGGCTACTCGCCGGACCGAACTTGATGGATTGCAAAGGAACACAAAAGGTTTATACTGGTTCAGGCCCTCGAGATGAGGTAATACCCTACGTCTAGTTGTAGTGTATTTCCTTTGAGGATGTATCAACAAGAATACTTGTTAGCCGAAATACGCAGTCGGAGCAACAAGCAGTTGAGCTAAGATCATTATCAAGCAGGAGACTTATTGGCATAGTCGGTCTCCACCTTGGCTTTGGCCTTCTCTACTTTGGCTTTGGCATTTTCTACTTCCGTCAGCTTGTTATCTCCTCTGCTTGGACCTTTAGCTTGGCTTCGAGGGCTGCAAATCAAAATAGTCAAGAACTCAAGATTATAGTCAAAACTCAACAAGGCAGTCGGGAATCAACAATGTTGGAGAAATATACTCAGGATTCACTCGGGAGGATAATGCAGAAGACTTACTTCTGATTTTCTCGACTAAGGCCTAGTTTTTGTCCCTGAGCTTATCAACCAATTCCCTCAGCCATGATTCCCTTTCTTGGCTAGTCCCCTCCAGGTCGTCCTTGTCTACCTGGGAGCTGGCCTAGTCGTTGGAGATGGGGAGCGAGCTTAGTCAGGATCTTATTTATCTTCTCCGATCGATCGACGATCTTCTGCTCAGAACAAAATAGAGGAAAATAGAGTGAAAAGGCAAAGTACCAGATCAATGGAAACTATCTAGAACTCAACATGGCAACATTCGCTACATACCTAGACTCCCCTGGATGCAGCGATTGCAGCGCGTAGAAGAACTTCGCGTTCCCTCGATGCTGCTTGCTCGTCGTGCTCGTAGCTCTCCGCAACTCCCTCGGGAGTGACCCAATGAAAAGTTCTTGGGAAGTTGCGTGGAGGGGCTTTGAGTCGAGGGAGGTCTACTTCATCAGAAGACGATGATGACATTGATGGTGATGGGGTCCTAGCCATGGACTCGGCGGCTGCAGGGGCTTCAGTGATCTGTTCGGGGGATAGAGCAGCAACTTCAGCACTCACTCCCTGGTCGGCCGGCGCTGGTGATCTTGCTATCAGGATTGCTTCAGCTTCTGTAGCTGAGGCAGCCTTTGGCTCAGCAGGTGCAATTGCTAGAGCTGGCTCGGCTGGGATCGGCTCGGGCATAGGGGCTACTGGCATAGTCCCCTAGGATCTATGTCGACTCGCTTCCTGCACAAGAAGTAAAATATCAAGACACTACCATATCATTCAAGATTTTTAGAAGATTGAAGATTGCTTACCTCTTGGAAAATTTGAACTTCCACAAGGGAGCTCCAGAAGTTGTCAGCGGTGAAGAGCTACTGGCTATTGGGCTAGTCAGCCTAGTAGTTGGTAGTGGAGATTTGGCCCTAGTCGGCTCTGTTCCTGGTGCTACCGGCTGGGGTGTCGAGGCACTCAACTGAGCTAGCCTTGGGCTTGATGTTGCTGGCCTTGAACTCGGCTGTGCCGGCTTTGGGCTCGATGTTGCTGGCCTTCAACTCAGCGGTGCTGGCCTTGGGCTCGATGTTGCTGATCTTGAGCTTGGCAACGCTGGCCTAGGGCTTGGAGACACCGGTGTTGAGCTTGGTGGCTTGGGAGCTAAGATGGCAGGGTCCTTGATCCTCAAGTCCCCGGCGCTGTACTCGGCGTACTTGTCTTCTTCTTGCTCGGATCTTCATATGGTTTCTTCCCAGCCCTCTTGGAGCTGGGTTGGGTGGCAGAAGGACTGGCTGGCCTCTTCCTCGTTTTGACAGCCGGCTGATTTTGGGAGTTGTCATCAAACTCCACACAATCCTGCACGTATTTCAATCACATACATCATACATTGCAGAACAATTCAAGACGAATATCCATAGACATTCATTATAGAAGGATAAAGATTCTATATCAATTTTCTCAAGATTACCTGTGGCCGAGGCCTGTTCTGGCTATAGGGCGTGGGGGCGCGTTCTGTGTCTTCAGTTTCCACTACCCCGTTGACAAAGAAGCCAAGCAAGGTATCTGTGACCTTGTTCTTATCGGCTAAGTCAGGATTCCATGGCTAGGGTCATCCTTGCCCTGGTAATCCCAACCAAAGTGGCTCCTAGCCTTCTGAGGCCTAGTGCGGCGATTCAAGAAACACCTTGCCACCCATGGACCAGTCAACCCCGAGCTCTTCAGTAGATCGATTTTCTCCATCAGCTGGTATACTTGGCCCATTTCTTCATAGCTTGGCACTGAAGACCAGCTGGGCAGAATTATTGGTGGAGAACCAATGAAAGGGGGCAGAGAAGGTTTGAGATTAGAGTAGTAGAACCATTCTCTATGCCAGCCCTTGAGAGAGGTTTTCAAAGGAACATTGAGATAGATTTTTTTCATTTCGTTCCTAAGTTGGAGACCGGCTCCCCCAATGACCTGGATTTTATTTTTGGATGGCTGGGGCTTGATATGGAAAAGATATCGAAAGAGATTGAAATGGGGCTTAACCCCCAGAAAAGTTTTGCACAGAGTGGTGAAGATGGAGATTTGCAGGATAGAGTTGGGATTCAAATTCACCAACTCTATTTGATAGGAGGACAAAAGCTAGTGAATGAAATCTGAAGAGGGGAGGGCAAGACCACGATCAAAAAAAGAGGTGAAGATGACGGTCTCACCGGATTTGGGCGCCGGCATGGATTCCCCCTCTATGGGACACCAATGGACGCTACTAACTTCTAACCCTTATGCCACGCTTTTTTGTCGCAACGGCGAGATTTGGTTGCAACAAGGCGTTGTTATCGCAACGATTTTCACTTTTGGTTGCGATAGATTGGATTTTTGCCACGAAGATTGTTTCGTGGCCCTAAGTATGGAGATCGTTGCGAAAAGTAAGTGTTATCGCAACAAATTATTGAATGGTTGCAATAAGTGATTCCTGTTGCCCCGGTTTGATTTGCGTTGAGGGCAAGATTATTGTCGTTGCAATACTAAGGTGATATTGCAACTCTTTATATGATGGTTGCAATAGCCCGTCTATGTCGCAACGAATATGTTTCGTTGTATATAATAGTCGCTTGCGTTGCGAAAAAGTGGTACATATAGCAACGAAAAAAATAAATCGTTGAAATCACTAAGGTTGCAACGATTATGGTTTCGTTGTATGTAATAGTTACGTTCGTTGCAAAAAGGTTGTACATATAGCAACGAAAAATTACATCATTGCAATACCTAAGGTTCTCCACTTTAATGGTTACATAAAAAATTAAAAAAAAACACCACCAGCAAGTTTCGAACCTGAGACCTCAGAGTTAAGAAGATAGGCGCCTACCATTAGACCATGTATGTGTTTGTGTTTCTAATAGCTAGCGTATCCTATACAAATTAATATAGACCCATTTATATATTGGAAAAGATAGTAATCTAATTACTATCACGTACGTCGCAGTCTCTCTCTTCCCCGTCGCTGCTTTGTTTCCCACGTGCGTCGTTGCTTCTGATCCCCCCGTCGCGGCCTCTCTTCCCCCGCGCGCCGTCCCTACGAGTAGCGTGGTCGCGGCCTCCCTGCAGCCGGTGTCGTTGTGGCACCCCCTCCCTACAACCGGAGTCGTCACGGCCCTTGAATGCCCTTGAACAAAATTGGTTTCACTCAAAAATGAGTTAAAATGAATTACTTATGAATTTTCAATGTTTGGCTATTTTTCTGTTGGAAAGATATTTCAGTGTTAACCTTTTTCTAATTCTTTCTTCTTTTCTTATTTCTCTTACAGCCTGGGCCCGCAGGCCAGTGAGACAGAGCAGAGCAGGGCGCGGGACAACGGATCGGACCGTCCGTTCCAGGAGTGGATGGTCCGGTGTGGCGAACAGAGGAGGGTGCAGGCAGACAAAGCCGGCGAGCTTCTCGGCGGCGGCGGCGGCGACGGCGAACAGCGGCTCGGCTGTAGTCGGGCCCAAAATAGAAAAGGTAGAGGAGTTCACGGCGGAGCTAAGGGTGGTCTTCTTGACACCTCGGGTGACCGGAATATCGCCGGCGGCGAGCTCCAGCGGTGGCTCTTTTCAGGTCGACGGGGGAAAACGTTCTACAAGCTCAATCTAGCAATACTAATGCATAAATATGTGTCTACCAGATATCTGGGCTCTCACCGTAAGGTTTGACGAGGCCGGCGAGGTCTTGTCGGCTGTGGCGGTGCACCGATTGGTTCGGCGGCGGCAGAAATCCTCTGGACGACGGCGGCAGCTCTTTCTTCAGTCGGCCTGCGGCTAGGACACGGTGTCCACCAGGTTACAGACATCCTGAGGACGGCTACGGTGCAAAGAATTGAAGCGAGGCTCACCACAGAGGATGAATCGGCGGTGGCGGAGCTCGGCCGGAGTTGGGGAAGACGGAGGCCGATGTCGGCGCTTAGGGCTTCGCGACTCGATTCCTTCGGGTAGCGGGCTTCTAGAGGCGAGGCAACATTGTTGGCGCAAGGGCTCGGTCAAACTCACTCAGAGGCGGCCAGAACAGCGAGGCGACACTGGCGGCGGTTCTGCACAGCTGAGACTAAGCACGGCGACGACACGGCGACTTCGGCCAGCGATTCCTAGGGTAGTTAATACCAAAAATGGAATTATTGGGAGGTGCTAATCACGTTCCAGCAGAGGGAAGAGGAATGGGCTCACCAGAGCAAGCTCGGGCTCGATCGAACAGCTGCGGCAGTGAGGAAGATGAGGTTGCCGGCGGTGAACCTTGAGCTCTTCGCGGTTTTTTTCTCCACTTTAATGGTTACATCGTTGCAATACCTACCATTAGACCATGTATGTGTTTGTGTTTCTAATAGCTAGCGTATCCTATACAAATTAATATAGACCCGTTTATGTATTGGAAAAGATAGTAATCTAATTACTATCAGGTACGTCGTGGTCTCTCTCTTCCCCGTCGCTGCTTTGTTTCCCACATGCGTCGTGGCTTCTGATCCCCCCGTCGCGGCCTCTCTTCCCCCGCACGCCGTCCCTGCGAGCAGCGTGGTCAAGGCCCTCGTTCCCTACAGCCAGCAGCGTGGTCACGGCCTCCCTGCAGCCGGTGTCGTCGTGGCGCCCCCTCCCTACAACCGGAGTCGTCACGGCGCTTGAATTCCCTGCAGCGACGGCATCTTGGTGTCCTAGTTCCTTCCTGCTCATCGACGACGTGGGCGACGCTCCGTGTTCATCTCGTCTCCGGCCGGCGCTCGTCCGTTCAACGTTCATCTAGCAAGCAGGCACCAACGACAGGGACAGGGAAAAGGATCTATCCATCTAGCAAGCAGGCACCAACAAGCAGGCTCGTCCGTTCGTCCGGAGTGCAGGTATTGTTTTTTTTTAAATCCATCTGTATTGTACTAATTGGTATGAAGGTCTAGAACTGCTTGTATAATTTTAATTTTATTCTTGTCATCTTTTGAAGCCATGTCTTCTACAAATCGATTTAGAAAATATGAATCATGTTCCCAAAAGCATAAGAAGAAACAAAGAATTGAGGAGTTAACTCAATCTCAGAAAGGAGCAATGGATAGATTATTTTTGCTATATTTGGTACTTTGATTCAGGCCTCACTTAGAGCTTCATACGTGAGAAAGAGGATCACGTATGCTTGCATTATTGCTAGATGTTTCATTGTTGATTATATATAGTTTATAATAATGTCGTGATCCCTTCAATTAGCGTGCTGCAGGAAATCGTTGTTATATTTGGAAAATAGAATTAATGGCACATGATGATGATCGGAGTTGGATGCTGTTGTCTCGGTCAACACGTGAGTGGCAAGCAGGTCTGGAGAAATTTATTGATACTACTTTTGAAGGCACCTATGCATCAGAAACTGCACCATGTCCATGTTCAAGGTGTCGTGGAGTCGTGTACAAAACAAAATCCGAGGTTCAAATGGACATGCTAACTAAAGGTTTTGATGAGAATTTTGTCAAAGAGAAAGGTAACGCTGGCATATTTTTGAATGATGATAGGGATCTGAATGTACGCCCGCCAGATGATGCATCATCGGCCAACAATCTGGTGTCCGCATTAATTAGGGGTGCGACCAGTGGTAATACCAATGAAGAGCCAAATGAGATTGCAAAGAAATTCTTTGATTTGTTGAAAGATGCGCAGCAAGAGTTGTGGCCAGGTTGCTCAAAGCTTACCAAGGTATCATTCATGGTCAAGCTCTTTCAGCTTAAGTGCATGGGTGATGGAGTAACGAGAACGCAGAGCAAACACTTAGCCTATGGAGAGATTCGCTCCCCCCAGGGCATTGTATCCCAGACACTATCAAGAAAGCACAGAAGATTATCCGCGACCTTGGCCTCACATACATTAAGATCGATGCTTATGTGAATGACTGCGTGTTATTTCATGGGACGTTGGCTGATATAGACATGTGTCCAACATGTGGTGAGAGTAGGTGGAAGAAAGACGACACAAATTCTGATGAGATTGGCGAGTCTAGCGAAAGTGGTGGAGCAAAGAAGCGCACTCCTTGCAAAGTTCTAAGGTATTTTCCACTTACTCCTCGATTGCAAAGATTATATATGTCAGAGGAAACATCATCATTGATGCGGTGGCACAAGGAAGAATTGGTTAGTGATGGGAAAATGCGGCACCCAGTGGACTCATTGGCGTGGAAGCACGTGAATAACAGGTATAAGTGGTTTGATTTGGATCCACGTAATGTTAGACTGGGACTTGCATCTGATGGCTTCAATCTGTTTGGGATGTTGAACGTTAATTACACTTGTTGGCCCGTGATACTGATTCCTTATAACCTGCCTCCTTAGCTGTGTTTGAAACAACCTTATTGGATGATGTCGATGCTGATACTTGGGCCTAAATCTCCTGGAGTGAACACTGATGTATATTTGCAACCTCTGATCGATGAGCTACATGATCTGTGGGTTAATGGAGTTTTAACATGGGATGAGAAGGAGAACATGATTTTCCAGTCATGCTACAAAGAAACAACACAAATCAAATCATCCAAATTACATGGACATGGATATTTGGCTACGTATCGAACTCGTAGAGAACTTATGCAATAGAACCTTGAAGTACATGCACGTGCTCAAGCTGCAGCTAGGGAGAAGAGCATTGCTTTTGAAGCGGAGGTTGAGAAGCTTAAAGAACAGATTGCGCAAGAAGCTGCAGAAAGGGAAAGGGAGAAAGAAGAAAATAGGAGAAGGATGCAAGAGGAGCTGGAAAATGCTAAGATAAACATAAGAGAAGAAATGAAGCAAGAATTTCTTAATATGCTAGCGCAGCACAAAGAAGGAACTATGAATATGGTATTAGAATAATTTTTCATCCTTTGTCCTCTTAATAAACTTATGATTATGATGCCTAATCTTTTACCACAATATTTGTATGGGTAGAGTACCCGCAAAACAATGCCAGTATACAAGTTGCGCCAAGCATACAAGAGGAAGATGGGACTGGTGAACATGAAACTGAAAATGAAGATGGGTTACAGGAGGTAATGACACTATTGCACTATGTTCCATGTATCTTGAGCTATGCACCTTGAACTATAGCTAAAATAGATCAAACAATTTAATGTTTGTAGACTCAGCCTGGAAGCGTTGTCACCTTACAAAATATGCACCAGCACCTACTCGCTCCAGTAAAAGTACTGCAGCTCTCAGCAAAAGTATTTTCAATAAAAACACTGCAAATATGGCTACACCGAAGACATATATCACTTCACAGCAGCTGATGAATAGAACAAGAAATAATCCCAAAAGGAGGAAGGTAACTACTGCAATATGTTATCAGCTAATTGGAATCTAAATTCTTGCATCATTTTCTGAAATTTTATCAAATGTGACCTTCCTTGTAGAACTAGAAAATGTAGAAAATACATTTAACATACGTGCTGAAAACTGCAGCTTGTGCAGTTTTGATTGGGTGAATTGTTCCGAGTAGTAATTTATCTTTTCTGTGATACTTGATAATACCAAAGTTGTAGAGGGTTTAGAGATGTTTGTCATCATGAAAGGTCATGATTTTAGCCTTGGAGAATTGGGAGTTATAAATTTTGTAAGTAGCCGGTCAGGTTTTGACCTTGCTCTAAACAGCAGTGGGCGTTTGTGTTTTTCGACCATAATAACTGTAGAATCTTATTTAACAAATAACTAGAAAGATGTAGAGAATTTCATGGGATTTCCGTATTGTTAAAGAATATAAATTTTCGTTGTCTAGAACTCTAGTTATGATTTTTCTAATCAACTGTACTGCTGCTGCCTTAAAAATTCAGAGAATTTGATAGCAAACTGATTATATGTACATAACTGTTTCCATAGTTTTGATTACTTAGAACCATGTTATATCTGAATCTCTTTATATTTTATGCAAGAATTAGTAAACTTAATATTGTTCTAATATCGTGACCTTCCTTGTAGAACTAGGAAATGTAGGAAATACATTTAACATACGTGCTGAAAACTGCATCTTGTGCAGTTTTGATTGGGTGAATTGTTCCGAGTAGTAATTTACCTTTTTTGTGATACTTGATAATACCAAAGTTGTAGAGGGTTTAGAGATGTTTGTCATCATGAAAGGTCATGATTTTAGCCCTGAAGAATTGGGAGTTATGAATTTTGTAAGTAGCCGGTCAGGTTTTGACCTTGTTCTGAACAGCAGTGGGTTTTTGTGTTTTTCTTCCATGATAACTACAGAATCTTATTTAACAAATAACTAGAAAGATGTAGAGAATTTCATGGGCTTTCCGTATTGTTAAAGAATATAATTTTTTGTTGTCTAGAACTCTAGTTATGATTTTTCTAATCAACTGTACTGCTGCTGCCTTAAAAATTCAGAGAATTTGATAGCAAACTGATTATATGTACATCATTGTTTCCATAGTTTTGATTAATTAGAACCATGTTATATCTGAATCTCGTTACATTTTGTGCAAGAATTAGTAAACTTAATATTGTTCTAATATCCCAATCTTATTCTTTTGGCAGTAGGTGGACAAGGTTTCAGTGGGAGGCTCATAATCAAGCGAGGACATAGCCAAGGCGATGACATGTTGGGCTGCTAGGAAACTCTCGAGTGCTGCGTAGATGTTAGGAAGTTTTTAAAAAGTTGTCAAATAATGAGTGAACTGTACACTCGTTTATGATTTTAGCTACTATTTTCATGGTTTGGCAACATATTGAATGATTGATTATAATTAATATATGTGAGTGCAATTGCTTTTGTTATGGTTTATTGATTTGCAATGATGATTTATTAAACCAAAATTAAATGTTACTAGCGTTGCAATAAAATCTATGCCTGCAATATGCTCTATGGCAACAGACTTATTTACATTGCAAATAATAGTATTGCCACGACATTACTATTGTTGCAATAACAATTAATCTCCCGCAACGAATAAAATTGCGTGGCAAACGATACTGTTGCAACGGCACCGTAGTCGTGGCAATAATGAATGGTATCTCGCAACGGCTAAATTTGCGTGGCAAATGATACTATTGCCACGCCACGACAACCGTGGCAATACCATATCATCTCTTGCAACGAATAAAAAACCGTGGCAAAAGATACTTTTGCCACGCCACAACGATTGTGGCAATAATGTATACTCTTAGGCAAATGGTTGCGTGGCAAATGGTTTACTTGCCACGGCATAACGGTTTACTTGCCACGGCATAACGGTCATGGCAACAACACCTTAGGCAACAAAATTCTAGCGTGGCAGCAAAATTCTATTGCTACGCTATCGCTCATTGCATTTACCACCTGTTGCTACGAAGACGAGCGTGGCAAGTGCTCGTATTGCCACGCCAGTGAATGTTGCGATAACGTCCTATTGCCATGCTTGGCAACGGACAGCTATGGTTGCAAGAAAAGCTAACTCTTGCAACGCCAAACTAGCAACGGTTGCAAGTTCTTATTGCAACGTGACTTTTTGCAACCATTGGCAACGAACGCGATTTGGTGGCAAGAACTACCTTTTGCAACCAAATTGGGCCTATTGCAACGTTTTCTCGTCGTTGCGCAAGGGTTAGAAGTTTGTAGTGGGATGACCTTTTGTCGCTGCAGCATCAGTTTCTTCTCCAAGAACTTCAGCTTCAACGAACCATAGTCTGACGTCGGCCAAGCTCCAACGGACATCTCTGGGATCTCAAATGGGGCTCTCAGCATTGCTGGGAGTATAAAGGTTTGGGGGAAATGCTGTGGAGGCTTGGAATGGATGTGGCGGAGCAGAATTGTGTGAGTCTCTAGCGGGGGTGCGGGCTACGGTGAACCCTAGCGAGGCGAAGCACGAAATGTTGGCGCAGAGGCTGGAAGATGAAATGATTGGTGGATTGAAGATGAGGGAATTTTTCTCTCTCTCCCTGTTTTTATAGAGCCTTGCAGATAAGTAGGCTTGGGTCGACAAATTCAGTACTGGGCCACAAGATATGAGTTTCTAAATGGCATGCTCTATTGGGCCGATCGCTACCTGTGTTAAAATCACAATGCAGATGCTATTTACAAAAACCGATTAAATAATCAGATATGCTTCATGAAAGCCTAATTGCTGGACACATGTGTTCGATATCTGCATTATTTACCAGGTATTGAGGATACATCCTTATAAGGATCGACAGCTGGTCTTCATTAAAATTGGGGATGCAGGTATCTCTCAAGTACACCTGACCACATATCGGGTTAAAATCCATGAAGTGGTAGTCGGCTTACATGCTTAGCCAAGAATTGCCTTGAGCAAAAATTCTTCCAGCTGACATGATGCTGAAGAGTCTAACATGCTATTTTCGTGTTCATGATCCATCTTAGCCTTTTGGATTCCCCTATTGGTAGTACCCACTAGCAGATGTGTGTTTCTATGGCATAAATAGTTCCTGGACTTCCCTTTTCTTTGCACTTACTTCGAATTCGATCTGTCCCTGGGTCTCACCACTTCCTTCCTCAAGGCGTATCAATAGTAGACCTAGCTCGTAGTCACTTGCATGCTTTTTTACTTCTCTTCTCTGTGTGATATCGCTATTTGATTTTCTCCATCTACAGAAAGATGATATGTGACTTCCATTGTCTGGCTTTGATTGTGTCTGCATCTGTATTCGCTGATTCTTTAATATTGTAATCAGTTCAGTGTCAGTTTACCAGAGCTTCTCTGCTTCCCCCTGCGGCTTGAGCATAAGATTCGCCTTTATTATTTCGGCTTTGGCTGCCTTCATCCCCCTTTATTATCGGTGCTATTACTAAGAACCAGTATTGTTGTCTTCGTATTTGATTGTGTGTTTGCTTGTTTTCATATCATGTTATTTTTTCTTTTCATTTCGTAACACATTCTCTCCATCTTTCTGGGATGAGCCATGATTCACAACACAACCATCAGACATTCATGCTCCCATCCCTCTATCTTTGTTTCGCTAGCAGCCCTACCGCGTAATGGAAAAGTGCTCGCTATCCAGCCAGTCATCCGAGTTCCCGCTTCCGCCTAGCAAGAACTTCTTACTTCCCGATGCCAACTCCTTGCTTTTAGTTGACGTTAGTAACATTCGTCTTCGTCTTCCACACTGGCATCAACAAAAAAACTACTACTACTCCTCTGAAATGGCATATTGAAATTCATTCATTCACATCACATCCGCTACCAATCCTATCTTTACCTTTCTTTTTCCAATGGGCAGATAAAGGTCATTCTATGCTTTTTATTATTGAAAATATAGCAGATCTTAAGTCTTTTTTTCTTATTTTTCTTCATTTTTTACTCGTTTTTAGCAGGTGTTCCTATGCGATTTACTAACAACTGAGTGAAGTTAGTGAAAATATCAATTGTTAATGAAAATGCCAGTTGTTCCGTTCAATCCTGCGGTATCCAAGCCCTCTGGCAAACCAATGCGTTACGGAGTATTATGGTTAAGTCCTAACTATCGGGGTATTTCTGAGTGAAGTTACAGAAAATGGAAATTGTAGAGTGTGAATGCCTATTGATAAGTGAGGTTATCCGGTGTCCAAAGATACTAGTTAGGATGAATTAACCGTACATAAAAGTAAACAAGGAGAAGAATGAATTTCTAGGGTCCATAGATACCGATATTGATTATAATCTACTTGGAGGCGAGACAAGACCCGCTAGGGATTGATTCACGGATGAGGGACCAAAGCATGTTTCAACTGATATTAACACGCCCAGGGTCAGTTCAGTAAAGTAATACCTTTTTTCCTAGTTGGAGATTCGCAAAACAAGTTATCAAAAAGATGTGAGAAATCCAAACCAATCTTTTCCTACGGCTGTAGAACCACAAGAATAAGATGCTTCACAGCATCGATCTGGACCAGGATGCTATGATACTTGGTTGTGGGATGGACCATACCCAGCGTAGTGAAAGCGGATCCCAGATAAAAAGGAATGCTTGGCTATCCTGCTAGCAGTTGAGTAAGATATCCCGAAGGGAGTACAAAAATCGGATCTTAGTCATATGCACTATCTTTACCTGGCGAGGTAGATTTTTTTAGAAATGGGAGCTCCTTATCTTTAAAATTTCCTTAATGCGCATGAATGAGAGATTACAGCACTTAGTATGAGCATATCGACCTATGGAAGAAAGTTCGTATCGTATTAGTGCGCTTTAACTCGAAAGCCGTTAGCTACAACCTTTGATCGTGGTATCCAAATAGGAAATTCTATCTAGTCCCTCGCTACACTATTTAGATGGATTGAAGCTTAAGCCAGATCGAACCAGTTTGAGTATATGCATTGATCCTAGCTAGAATAGATTCACAAGCTGAAGGGAGCCTCCTAAGAAGAATATGACTAAATACTCGGGTCAATCTCCCATTGGGGAGGGTATCACGTTTGGTGGAGTTCGCTATCAGCCAAACTTGAGCTCTTTTGACAGTCCTAAGAAAATCACTCACCCCGGTGGATCCGGAATAAAATTATCATAGCAATCTTCGAATAGCTCACCGAACAAGTACAATAACGCCCCGAGTGAATGGTTTCCACCAGGGAAGGAAGCCAATAATGGGAGTGTCAGGGTGGAACTTCATTAATTAAAGGATTTGCACTGCCCCACTGTGCCGCAGGGACGAACTTCAATAGCCTATCATAGCACTCTCAGTCAGGGGGTTAGGGAACTCTTGAAGATATCGATAGAATAACATTTCTTTTTCATAAGTTTCAGTGGACATGGAGCCAACAAATGCAGTTTTGAAGCGTAAGGTCAGGTTACACAGAAAGGCCTATTTTGATAAGCAAGGCATTGCAAACAAATAGGTAGAGCAGAGCGCTGACCAAAGGAGCGAGCTTGTTGTAGTCGGTCCTAAAGGGAAAACCTTGCAGCTTACTTGCTATATCCCCGCGTCCTTGCATGGCTCGTTTTCTTCAAGCCCTGCTTCTCCCTTTCTTTGAACCTAGCTATCTGGTTTGGCCCAGCTGCTTCCTATCTGTTAGGTATTCCCCCTGCTCGAGGTCCGCTATCCGCATATCAGGTTCGACTTGAGCGCAGACGTCGGATCGTATTGATGGATATCACATGCTAGTGAGCAACCCGTTTTCCGCTTTCTCCCGTACTGCTTACATCTCTTTAGAAAGCAATAGATCTGTCCTCCATCTTTCAAATGTTCAATGAATGAACTAGATCGAATATAGCTAGCTTTCATCTCATCATTCCTTTCAAACTGATCAATAAAGTAAGAAACCTATTTGTCGGCGAAACGCGAATGGGGGTCCCATATTCTCCGGGGACGTGAGGACCTTCGGCCACATCAGCTCCTCCGGGGCCCATATTCTGTACAAGAGACGGCCGGCTACTACTGGTCACCTCTCTAAGCGCCTGGGGCCTGGGGCCTGCAGCCTCGGCGCCCCGTGCGCGCGGAGCCCGGGCGCGAGGCCGACTCGAGCAGGTCAGCTGCCAACTAACCGCATTAATGGCGAGGTGACGGCAACGTGACGGGGCATGTCACCCCTGACGCCCGCTCTGCTCCCTGTGCAGTTAGAGGACCCTTGACCGAGTGAGCTCCATTTTCCCACACTCTGGCAGCCACAGTGCGCTCCATCACATCCTCAAGACTTTAGCCGCCTGCAGCGGCCGCGCCACGGGACGACCTACCCGCCGTGTTGCACCAACTCCGGCGTGGGCTCGGCAGGCGGACGTATGCGACGTGACACATCATATCTAGTTTCCTCTGTATGCTGAGCACTGTGGACTCCCCTTTACCTATAAAAGGAGGATCCATGCCAACCGGGAGGAGGAAGAAGGAGAGTTAAGGACCTTTTTCTGCATTAAAGCCTAGCTCCATAGTTCCCAAGTCAGGGCAAGGGCCCGAGCTCCCCTCAGCAAGTCCTTGTAAGACCAAATCACATTCATCTCTCCCACATAGTTAAACACACAGGAGTAGGGTGTTACGCCTCCATGCGGCCCGAACCTGTCTACCTCCTCTTGTCTCTTTGCGTATCTTCCTTTTCCGCTGATTATCTCCTAGACGCCGCATTCGTCCTGGGATCAGCTCCCCTAGCCGAACCTCAAATGGGGGTCACCAGACTCCCCGCCGTCGGAGTTTCATCCTCCGACAGCTGGCGCGCCAGGTAGGGGGAGTTTCTTCCTCAGGTGACACGCCGGCGTCCCCGACACCGACACCCTTCATGGCAGGAGGCCATCGTCCGCGAGACTCTGACGAGGAGTCCGGCGGCTTCACCCCGCCAAGCAACGTTGGCCCTGTGGTGAGCCCGCCACGTTCCACCTCCTCATCTTCCTGGGGGCGCGCGGCGCGTGCCCGGTGGGCCGAGCTTGCCCCCCGGCGACCTGGTCGTGCAGCCTCGGCCCCTTCCCTTGCGGAGGGGGCCGGCAAGTGTCCCGCCGGGTCTGCCGCGGCCTCATCTATGAGGCGTGAACAGACGCACCGCACCACGGCGCGCCGTGGCCTCAACTTTCAGTCAGCGATGCCGCAGGGAGCCCTCTTGGCGGCAGAAGCCCTCCTGCGCCATCCCCAGGCATTTACCGGGGGAGGAGGTCGGGAGCGGCGTTGGCTCAATGAGGTCGCTGACCTGGTAGGCGCGGCCCATCGCGGGGTCGCCGCCCACAGCCGTGCAGGGGCCGGGAGCGCCGGCCGCGCGACCTCTAGCGCGAGCCGGCTCACTGCCCCGAACCAGAATCAAGCCCAGGCCACGGCGCCTCGCGCCGCGCCCGGGGCCAAGAATACCTCTGGCGACCTCCGCGACCGGCTGAACCGGTCGTGGGCCCATGAGGACGCCCAGGTCACGTTAGAGCGGCAGCGCAAGCGGCGCGCGGACGCCGCCAGGCCTCCCGAGGCCCAAGCCTCCAGCTCCAACCCACCGACGGAAAACCGTCGTCCATTGTCCGAGCCTGCTCAGTATGGCGGCTCGGGTTGCCTGGCGCTCTCTCTAGGCCTCCGGCAGGTGCGCTGGCCGGCCAAGTTCCGGCCCAGCTTGCCGGAAAAATACGATGGCTCCGTCGACCCCTCGGAGTTCTTGCAGATCTACACCACCGCCATCCAGGCGGCGGGCGGCGATGAGACGGTGATGGCGAACTATTTTCCCATCGCCCTCAAGGCCCAGGCTCGCTCCTGGATAATGAACCTCCCCGAGGGGTCCATCTACTCGTGGGAAAATCTCTGCCACCAGTTCGTGACAAACTTCCAGGGCACCTTCCCGCGCCCTGGGACCGAGGCAGACCTCCACGCCCTGCGCCAGGGCAGGGACGAGGCGCTGAGGCACTTTCTACAGCGCTTCAGCCAAGTCCGCAACACCATCCCTCACATCGCCCCCCACGCGGTCATCAACGCGTTTCGCTCCGGCGTGCGCGACCAGCGCATGCTCGAGAAGCTGGGCACCCGCAACGTCCAAACCCCGGCCGAGCTATTCAATCTCGCTGACCTCTGCGCCTGTAAGGAGGAGGCCCGGGCATGGAACAAGCCACGCCCCGAAACCCCCGACCAGGGCCCCGGAGAATGCGGCGAGACCTCACTTTCCGCGGCAAGGCGGGACAGGTGGAAGCGCCAGAAGGGCAAGGAGGTCGCCGAGAACTTCGCTTTGGCGGCAACCGGCGGCCCCCGGGGCGATGTCGCCCGCCAAGACGACAACGGCGACAAGTGGCAGAAGGCCGCACGTACGCCACCGCCATCGGCTTTGGGCCGGAAGTGGTGTTCCGTCCACGAGACGGACCGTCACGACCTCACGGAGTGCCGCGCCGTCCAAAACTTGGCCGAGTGCACCAAGAAGTTCCAGCAGGAGCGGCAGCAAGCTAAGCCCGCTCCCGATTCGGAGCAGCCTCTCGAGTTCCAAGAACTCGAGAATGTCCTCACCACTCTCGATGGCGGGGCGCACGCTCACTCCTCGCGCTGTGGCTTCAAGGCCATGAAGCGCGAGCTATTGGCCGTGACCCCGGGCCCAGCGGCATCCCGGAGACTGAGGTGGTCGGACATCCCAATCACCTTCGGCCCCACGGACCATCCGGCCTGGGTACCTGGCGAAGGGCAGCTCGCCCTGGCTGTCTCCCCCACTATATGTAACGTGAAGGTGGGCCACGTCCTCGTCGACGGGGGCGCCGCCCTCAACATCCTTTCCCCCGAGGTATTTGAGAAGATCAAGGCCCCGAGGACGAATCTTGTGCCCTCGTTGCCCATCATCGGGATTACGAAGGGCCTCACTTGGCCCCTCAGCCAGGTCTCGTTGCCCGTCACCTTCGGTGACCGCGGCAACTTCCGCACCGAGCGCGTCGTCTTCGACGTCGCCGAGTGCAACCTCCCGTACAACGCGGTCCTCGGGCGCCCCGCGTTGGTAAAGTTTATGGCGGTTACGCACTACGCGTACCTAACCATGAAGCTTCCGGGCCCCTCGGGCCCGATTACTGTCCACGGGGACGTAAGGGCCGCCCTCTTGTGCGCCGAGCAGCGCGCGGCCGACATCGCCCCAGTGGCTCCTGACACGGCGGGCGGCGCGGGGCCCTTGCTGCTTCGTGCCCCCAAGCCGCGCATCGTCGCCACTGACGTGGAGCTAGTCAAGGAGGTCGTCCTCGGCGATGACCCGTCCCGGACCGTAAAAATTGGCGGTTCGCTGGACGACAAATAGGAAAGCGCGCTCATCGCCTTCCTTCGGGCAAACACCGGTGTCTTCGCCTGGCAACCGTCGGACATGCCCGGGGTCCCCAGGGGGGTGATTGAGCACCGCTTGGCCATCCGCACGGGCTCGCGCCTGGTGCGGCAGAAGGTACGAAGACAGGCCCCGGAGCGCCAGGCCTTTATCCGCGAGGAGATCGACAAGCTTCTCGCTGTTGGCTTCATCCGCGAGGTCGTCCACCCGGAGTGGCTGGCCAACCCAGTCGTCGTCCCCAAGTCCAACGGAAGGCTGCGCATGTGCATAGACTACACCGCCCTCAACAAGGCTTGCCCTAAGGATCCATTCCCTCTGCCCCGCATAGACCAGATAGTCGACTCCACAGCGGGGTGCGACCTCTTGTGTTTTCTTGATGCCTATGCGGGATATCATCAGATTCGCATGGCAGAGGAGGATGAGGAAAAAACTTCTTTCATTACCCCCCAGGGGGCCTATTGTTACGTGTGCATGCCTTTTGGGTTGAAAAACGCTTGTTCTACTTTCTAGCGTGCTGTCTGTGTAACATTTGAATCGCAACTAGGTCGCAATATGGAGGCCTACGTCGACGATTTGGTGCTGAAGTCGCGTGATCGTGTCACTCTGCTCCACGACTTGGCCGAGACGTTCAGCAACCTTTGACGCACGAGGATGAAGCTAAACCCGGAAAAGTGTGTCTTCGGGGTCTCGGCCGGCAAGCTCCTCGGGTTCCTCGTGTCCAGCCGCGGCATTGAGGCGAACCGGGAGAAGATAGCGGCAATCGACCGCATGCGCCCCCCGACGAGGCTCCGGGAGGCCCAGAAGCTGACCGGGTCCGTGGCCGCGCTAGGTCGCTTCATCTCTAGGCTTGGAGAGCGCGCCCTCCCCCTATTCAAACTACTCAAGAGAACCGAGTAGTTCACCTGGACGGCCGAGGCCGATCGAGCCCTTGGCGAACTCAAGAGGTACCTGACTACGCTCCCCGTCCGTGGCACCAGCACCAAACGAGCCCTTGCTGCTCTACATCGCGGCAACCCTGCAGGTGGTGAGCGCGGCACTCGTCATCGAGCGCCCCTTGCCAGACAGGCGCACGACCCGGGATCCGTCTCCCGGGGCCGCCACCGCGGAGCCCGAACCAGGGCAGCCTCGCCAAGGCGAGCGCGAGCCTAAGGACGCGGCGCCCGGGACGACCTCAGCATTTTCACAACCGGATGAGACGCGATTACTCGGAGAGCGTCGCCTTAGCGAGGGCGGGTCCGGGGAGGTCGCCCCGATTCATTTCATACCCCAGCCCGGGTCCCCGGGTCCCGGGCACCTACTAGCCACATCCCATCCCGGGCCCCCGGGCCCCGAGCCCATACCTGTCCCCGGCTACGAGAGCTCGCTCAGTCCCGGGGAAGGGGAGCCCGTGCCCCTGGCACCTGTCAAGCCAGGATCAGGGGGCACGCTGATGAGGACATCAACCCCTACACAGGACCTGCTACTCCAACGGAACCAGCGCCGACGTCACTCCCCACTACCCCAAATCCAGAAACGTTTCAAGGTCCAATAACGCGAGCCCGTGCACGTGACCTGAATTATGTGATCCTTTTAAGGAATGAAGGAGAAGATTCTGTCTAGGAATGACAACCATTAAGGATTGCGCCATCTATGGAAGCCAACAAAGGGTGCTGCGCCACCTATCTTTTGGAAAGATTGTTTCCATGTAATACGTAGCTAATTTAGGAAAGGATAGGTGGGGATTTCAGCCACCCATTCATGCTGGACGAAATTCCCTCCCCACCTTTCTCCTATTTAGTCCTACTCACGCCCCCTTTGTTTGGTGGGTTTTCTTTGATAAGTTTAGCCATTTGTGCAAACATTCTGTACTGCAGTTGTGCTCAACGGCCACCTGTGGACAGCCATTGTGAACCCCAACTTGTGAGTGATTGATATGCAGTTTTGCCTTCTCTTTGTTCTTGCTCGTTTCTTCGATTGCTTGCAGGAACAGAACCTCGTGTTCAGGTTGATCTTGCCATCCAGCAAGGTCAATAACCGATTGGAGTTGGTTCAGCGATTGCTAACGCGCCACGACCTGTTCGTTCGTAGTCGGATCGCGAGAGTCACCTCCTCCACAAATCGAATTTATCCGTCTCACTGAAAGATCAGGCACTTCAGCCTTATCAAGTGGTATCAGGTTTCAGGTTGCTCGGTGAGATCTATCCCCTTTATTTGTAGTTTTTTTCATCATCCTATCATCCACCAGAAAAGCCAACAAAAAAGTTTCAGGTTAGAACCACTGTCCAAGACCTTTTGAGCCTTTGCATCTTTCATTTAGTTTATTGCTTTGTTGAGTTTTTGGTTGCATCGCTGTGTCGTGTTGCTGGTCTTGGCGTCTCGCCCATTAGAGTTTTGAGTTCCTGTCACGTATTAGTTCACATCTTTGCACTTGATCCTCCTTTTCCTTTGTCCTCCGTGCTCCTGTAATCTTTCCCACGTCATAGACCCCCTTGTGCACGCCAAATTCCTACCTACAAAAGGAAAGTAATTTATTTCGGGTCTTGATTTATCTCGGCAAGGAAACAGGCCTTAGCTGTTGCATCCGTAGTCCGTTTGGGAAGTTTAGGTACAATTTGGAAAGCATATTTCGTGCCCTTTCCAACGGATACTCACTTGCCTAGCGATTCATTTTGGGCGTATCACAGGAGATCGTGAGAGATCAGGCAGTCTGTGGCTACACGAAAGGAAAGAGTTCCTGATTTCCTTTTGTTTCCTTTTGAGTTGTGCAACGTGTTGGCAGTGTCATCCAACTGAAAAAGGCCAGAGGTGCATAAAAAAACACAAAAAGAGCCGCACCAAAAAAAAAAAAGAGAAGCTAAGGGTGTGTCCTCGCTGTCTTTTACTCTTTGTTTTTGCAATTCTGTGACTATCTTTGTGCGTGGGCTCACGTCTCTAGTACGGTCTAGCCTAGGACCAGCACAACACCAGCTTTGAGTGATTATTCAACTTTGCATTTGCTGAATGCTTGTGCTAATCCTTGCTACAAATTGACGCCTTCCCATCGCTCCACAAATTTTCTACAGCGTGCAGGTTGTGTCCTCTGGCAATCGCTCTATCCAAGCTTCGTCGGTTGCACCGCTGGTTGCAGGTCACCCCTGTTTGCATGGTAAGAACGGGTAAGGGCTTGGTAACGGCTTTTAGTTTGAGTGACCTGATCAGCACCACATCCCAGTAGGCGTAGGACATATTCCTTTATTTCGTGTTCTCCCTTGTTTTTTGGCACTAATCATGGCAGGATCTGCGGATGAGCAAGAGGACCCAAATGCCATGCCACACTCCCCTCGATTAAAACGCATCATCCAGCACTTTGATCGCCTAATGAACACGCACGTGGATGACCTTGCAGAAGATGTTCGGGTCACTAATGAGCGCCTTGGCCAACTTGAAACCACTCAGCTTACCACAGATACAACGCTCAGGGAACTACAGCAAGCACAAGCCACCACCAACACCAGCCTTGCCACCATCACGACTCGTCTCGACGAATTAGTCCAGCAACTTGCTGATGCACGGGCTGGCTTTGATTATTGTGGCGATACTGAGCAAGAAGATCCTGACCAGCCTCGTCGGCCGCGAGGGCCTCGCCGTGTGGTACGTAATCAGGATGACTCTTTTGCCAAGATTAAATTCACCATACCTACGTTTAATGGAAAATATGATCCTGATGCTTATCTTGATTGGGAAATTGCGGTTGATCAAAAATTCGCATGTCATGCTGTCCCTGAACAACACCAAGTTAGGGCTGCCACTTGCGAGTTTACGGATTTTGCTTCGATTTGGTGGCGTGAACATTGCAGCCAACATCCCACTCAAATCCCACCCACTTGGGCTGCTTTGAAAGTTCTCATGCGACATAGATTTGTTCCTTCCTACTATGCACGCGATATGCTTAATAAACTACAGCGGTTACAGCAAGGTAGCAAATCCGTTGAGGAATATTTTCAGGAGTTGCAAATTGGGATGCTTCGTTGTGGTTTAGTTGAAAATAACGATGCAGCTATGGCACGATTTTTGGGTGGGCTGAACCGCGAAATTCAGATTGTGCTTTATAAGGAGTACAATACCATTACTCGTTTGTTCCATCTTGCTTGTATTGCTGAACGTGAAGTGCAGGGATGCCAAACGAGGACACCTGCTAACTCCTTTGCAGGTCGCACCACCTCCTTCAAACCAGCCACTAAACCTGTGGCTGCCTCATCATCAGCTGCACCCTCCCCACCCAACATCACCTCGCGTGATCCGGCAGCAACAAAGACTCCATCCGCACCTACACCAACACGGTCCTCTTCTTCTTCCAATGGGTGCACCAAGGACATCCAATGCCATCGCTGCAAAGGCTTTGGCCATGTTATTCGTGACTGCCCCAACAAGCGTGTGCTGATTGTACGTGAGGATGGTGAGTACTCTTCTGCTAGTGATTTGGATGAACCCACATATGCTATGCTTGCCACTGACGTTTCAGGACATGAGGAGGTGGAACATGTTGCTGCTGTTGATGCCGACAAGTATGAGAGCCTTGTAGTGCAGCGTGTCCTCAGTACGCAGGTTGCACAACCAGAACAGCACCAGCGACACAACTTATTTCACACCAAAGGCGTTGTGCACGAACGATCGATTCGCATCATCATTGATGGCGGCAGCTGCAACAACTTGGCAAGTACGGATCTGGTAGAAAAGTTGTCCCTTCACACTCGGCCACACCCACATCCGTACCACATTCAATGGCTCAACCAGGGTGGAAAACTGAAGGTAACACGCTCGGTACGTGTTCATTTTTCTATGGGCTCCTATCATGATTATGCTGATTGTGATGTCGTTCCGATGGAAGCATGTTCTTTGCTGCTAGGTAGACCTTGGCAATATGATACTGATAGCATGCACCATGGTCGCACAAATCAATACTCACTCATGTTTAAGGGCAAGAAAATTATTTTTCATCCAATGTCACCTGAACAGATTTTAAAAGATGACCTTGCTAGGGCCACTAAAGAGCACAAACCAAGTGCACAACCGAATTTACAAAAAGAAATCACACTGAATGCTCCTGTTTTACTCGCTACACTAGCTGATTTGAACGAGTTGGATGTTCCCAATTCGCTTTGCTATGCTCTCATGTGCACTAATGTGCTGGTTTCACTTGATAACACTGCACTTTTGGATATACCCCCTGCTGTTACTAAGCTTTTACAGGACTTTGCGGATGTTTTTCCAAAGGAGGTACCAGCTGGCCTTCCTCCCATTCGTGGCATTGAACATCAGATTGATCTCATCCCAGGCGCTCCATTGCCAAACCGTGCTGCCTATCGTACCAATCCAGATGAGACAAAAGAGATTCAGCGACAAGTGCAAGAATTGCTTGACAAAGGTTACATTCGTGAGTCTCTTAGCCCCTGCTCCGTCCCTGTTCTATTGGTTCCAAAGAAAGATGGCTCTTGGCGCATGTGTGTAGATTGCCGTGCTATTAATAATATTACAATCAGATATAGGCACCCTATACCTCGCTTAGATGATATGCTTGATGAGCTCAGTGGCGCTGTTGTGTTCTCTAAGGTTGATTTGTGTAGTGGGTACCATCAGATTCACATGAAATTGGGGGATGAATGGAAAACAGCTTTCAAAAACAAATTTGGGTTATATGAATGGTTAGTCATGTCTTTTGGTTTAACTAATGCTCCCAGCACGTTCATGCGTTTAATGAATGAAGTTTTGCGGGCCTTCATAGGGGTGTTTGTGGTTGTCTATTTCGATGATATCTTGATTTATAGCAAATCTATGGAGGAACATTTGGATCACCTACGTGCTGTTTTTGATGCTTTGCGTGCTGCCTGCCTATTTGGGAACTTGGATAAGTGCAGTTTCTGCACAAATCGTGTGTCTTTTCTTGGATATGTTGTTACATCGCAGGGCATTGAGGTGGATAGCAGCAAGATTGATGCTATACAAAGCTGGCAAACACCCACCTCGGTGACGCAGATTCGAAGCTTCCTCGGGCTTGCTGGTTTCTATCGTCGTTTCGTTCGTGATTTCAGCACCCTTGCTGCACCACTACATGAACTCACAAAGAAGGGTGCGCCATTCTCCTGGGGACAACCGCAAGAAGAGGCTTTCATGGTTCTAAAAGATAAGTTAACCCACGCACCCTTGCTGCAACTTCCTGATTTCACAAAAATGTTTGAACTTGAATGTGATGCTAGCGGCATTGGGTTAGGTGGAGTGCTGCTGCAAGAGGGTAAACCGGTTGCTTATTTCAGCGAGAAACTGAGTGGTGCTAGTCTGAATTACTCCACTTATGACAAAGAACTTTTTGCGTTGGTTTGCACCCTCCAAACATGGCAGCATTACTTATGGCCTCGCGAATTTGTTATTCATTCAGATCATGAATCTTTAAAACATATTCATAGTCAAACGAATCTGAATCGTAGACATGCTAAGTGGGTTGAATTTATTGAATCTTTTCCTTATGTCATCAAACACAAAAAAGGGAAAGAAAATGTTATTGCTGATGCTTTGTCTGGTCGTTACACCATGCTCTCGCAACTTGACTTCCAAATTTTTGGCCTCCACACCACGAAAGAACAATATGTTCTTGATCCTGATTTCAAGGACGTATTGTTACAATGCAAGGCTGGTAAAGGTTGGGGCAAGTTTTACACGGATGATGGATTCTTGTTCCGTGCTAACAAACTGTGTATTCCAGCAAGCTCGATTCGCCTTTTGCTGTTGCAGGAAGCACATGGAGGCGGCCTCATGGGCCATTTTGGTGTTAAGAAAACAGAAGACATCCTGGCAGCTCACTTCTTTTGGCCCAAGATGCGACGTGATGTGGAGAGATTTGTTGCACGCTGCACCACATGCCAAAAAGCTAAGTCCCGCCTGAATCCCCATGGTTTGTACACACCCCTCCCTGTTCCTACTTCTCCTTGGTTGGAGATTTCTATGGATTTCATTTTGGGGTTACCTCGAACTAAGAAGGGGCGGGACAGCATCTTTGTTGTTGTTGATAGATTCTCCAAAATGGCTCACTTTATACCATGTCATAAGAGTGATGATGCTAGCAATGTTGCTGATTTGTTCTTTCGTGAGATTGTTCGTTTACATGGTTTACCAAACACAATAGTTTCAGATCGTGATGCTAAATTTATTAGCCATTTTTGGAGATCACTTTGGAACAAATTGGGTACTAAATTACTTTTCAGCACCACTTGTCACCCACAAACCGATGGTCAAACTGAGGTTGTTAAGCGAACTTTATCCACCATGCTTCGGGCTGTGTTAGACAAGAATCTGAAACTTTGGGAGGATTGTTTGCCTTATGTTGAGTTTGCTTACAACCGTTCTTTGCATTCCTCCACAAAATTGTGCCCTTTTCAGGTTGTCTATGGTTTCATTCCCCGGGCACCCATCGATTTAGTGTCTATTTCCTCTCCGGATGAACAACATGTAGATGCTGTTGCACGTGCTGAATTAATGTTCAAAATCCATGCACAAACACAGCAGAACATAGCTCATACTAATGCTAAAAATCAGGTTGCTGCTAGTAAAGGTAGGAAACTTGTTACTTTTGAACCTGGTGACATGGTCTGGTTGCATTTGCGAAAGGAACGTTTCCCTACTTTGCGCAGGTCTAAGCTGATGCCACGTGCTGATGGCCCATTCAAGGTGCTGAAGAAAATTAATGATAATGCCTATATACTTGACCTGCCTGCAGAATATGGTGTTTCTTCTACCTTTAATGTTGCAGATTTAAAACCATATGCGGGCGAGAACGAGCAGATACCGTCGAGGATGACTTCGATTCAAGAAGGGGAGGATGATGAGGACATCAACCCCTACACAGGACCTGCTACTCCAACGGAACCAGCACCGACGTCACTCCCCACTACCCCAAATCCAGAAACGTTTCAAGGTCCAATAACGCGAGCCCGTGCACGTGACCTGAATTATGTGATCCTTTTAAGGAATGAAGGAGAAGATTCTGTCCAGGAATGACAACCATTAAGGATTGCGCCATCTATGGAAGCCAATAAAGGGTGATGCGCCACCTATCTTTTGGAAAGATTGTTTCCATGTAATACGTAGCTAATTTAGGAAAGGTTAGGTGGGGATTTCAGCCACCCATTCATGCTGGACAAAATTCCCTCCCCACCTTTCTCCTATTTAGTCCTGCTCACGCCCCCTTTGTTTGGTGGGTTTTGTTTGATAAGTTTAGCCATTTGCGCAAACATTCTGTACTGCAGTTGTGCTCAATGGCCACCTGTGGACAGCCATTGTGAACCCCAACTTGTGAGTGATTGATATTCAGTTTTGCCTTCTCTTTGTTCTTGCTCGTTTCTTCGATTGCTTGCAGGAACAGAACCTCGTGTTCAGGTTGATCTTGCCATCCAGCAAGGTCAATAACCGATTGGAGTTGGTTCAGCGATTGCTAAGGCGCCACGACCTGTTCGTTCGTAGTCGGATCGCGAGAGTCACCTCCTCCACAAATCGAATTTATCCGTCTCACTGAAAGATCGGGCGCTTCAGCCTTATCACACGCAGCAGAAGCCGGTGTACTTTGTCAGCGAGGTACTACGCGATGCCAAATCACGCTACCCCCAGGCGCAAAAGATGCTCTACGCAGTCCTCATCGCGTCCAGGAAGCTTCGCCACTATTTCCAGGCGCACAAGGTATCCGTGGTTACGTCCTTCCCCCTCGGGCAGATATTGCATAACCGGGAGGGAACGGGCCGTGTTGCCAAGTGGGCGGTCGAGCTCGCTGAATTCGACCTCCATTTCCAAGCGCGCCATGCCATCAAAAGCCAAGTCCTGGTGGATTTTCTGGCGGAGTGGACGCCTGGGCCTGAGCCGGACCCCGTGCTGGACGCCGGGTACCTGGCCCCCGAGCTGGTGCCCGATTTGCGCCTCCACTGGACAATGAACTTCGACGGCTCCTGCGCCAGACAGGCTTCTCTCCCCAGCGCCGGGGCCGGGGTTATCCTCGTGTCTCCTGCCGGGGATGAGTTCCGCTTCGTCGTCCACCTCAACTTCGGAGCCACCAACAACATGGCCGAATATGAGGGCCTTCTCGCCGGCCTCCGGGCAGCAATAGCCCTCGGGGTGCGACGGTTGTGCGTGCAGGGCGACTCTGAGCTCGTCATCAACCAGGTGTCCCGGGAGTACCAAACTCTAGACCCCCAATTGGCCGCGTATGTGGACGAAGTGCGGAGGCTTGAGCGCCGCTTCGACGACCTTAGGCTTCGCCACGTCCCTCGCGGTCACAACCTCGCCACCGACGAGCTCTCAAGACTGGCGTCCTCTCGGGCGCCGGCCCCTCCGGGAGTTTTTCAGGAAGCCCTCGAGGCCCCCTCGGCAGCCTCGTCTGGGATTCTGGGGGCCACCACTGAGCCCGGGCCTGAGTCGGACACGCACGCCCAGTCCCAGGACATGGTCCTTGCGGCCGGACCCAGTACGCCTTCCTGGATGGGCGAGATCCGGGCATATCTTCTCCGAGCGCACCTCCCCGAAGATGACGCGGAAGCCGAAAGGGTGGCGCGCTTGTCCAAGCGCTACGTCATGGTAGATGGGGACCTCTACCAGCGTGGCGCCAACGGCGTCCTACTCAAGTGCATCCCGCGCGATTTCGGCATCGAGATCCTCGCTGATATTCATGAAGGGGAATGTGGCAGTCACGCTGCATTCCGATCCCTGGTGGGTAAGGCTTTCCGGCAAGGATTTTATTGGCCCTCGGCCTTGCAAGACGTGTTCGACCTCGTCCAGTGCTGCCGCGCGTGCCAGTTCCATGCCAGGCAAAACCACCTGCCGGCGCAGGCACTCCAGGTGATCCCCCTGTCCTGGCCCTTCGCGGTTTGGGGGCTTGATATCCTCGGCCCTTTCCCCCGGGCAGTCGGGGGTTATCAACATCTATATGTAGCCATCGACAAATTCACCAAGTGGCCGGAGGCATTCCCTGTAATCAACATCGACAAGCATTCGGCGCTCAAGTTTATCCGGGGAATCACCTGCCGCTTCGGGATCCCCAACCGAATCATCACTGACAACGGCACGCAGTTCACGAACGAGCTCTTCGGCGAATACTGCTCCGATGTCGGCATCAGGCTCTGCTTCGCCTCTCCTGCCCACCCTACCAGCAATGGGCAGGCTGAGCGGGCGAACACAGAGATCCTACGGGGCCTCAAGACAAGGTCCTACAACGACCTCAAAAAGCATGGCGTCAAGTGGATCGACGAGCTCCCGGCGGTCCTGTGGGCGAATCGTACCACACCAAGCCGGGCGACCGGGGAGACCCTGTTCTTCCTAGTGTACGGAGCCGAAGCCGTTCTACCGTCGGAGCTCACATTCGGCTCTCCCCGGGTAAAGCGTTACAGCGACGACATCAACCACGACAACATGCAGCTCGACAACCTCGACTTCCTCGAGGAACGAAGGCGGCGCGCCACACTCCGCGTTGCTCGTTACCAGCAGAGCCTCAAGCGCTATCATCAGCGTAAAGTTCGGGCCCGATCACTCCAGGTCAGGGACCTAGTTCTCCGCCGTGTCCTCACACGTGCCGGGAAGAATAAACTTTCCCCTATGTGGGAAGGCCCCTTCCTGGTGATTAGCGTCTCCAGGCCAGGCTCGGTAAGACTGGGCCAAGAGGACGGAACCCCGCTTCCTAATCCCTGGAATATCGAGCATCTTCGCAAATTTTATCCATAAACGTATCTGTAAGTCAAGGGATGCTCGGGCCAGCGCCGGTTTTTTCTCCCAATCCCGGCACTGGCCGGGGGCCCCCATATATATCTGCCTTCACATATAGCTTTTCATTATCCTCTCCGTTCTCGTGCCTCTTGTCCTTTTCTGTGTGTTGCTTTCGCGGTGGTCTCCCCCTGGGGGCATAATCGGGCCGCGCCTGTGTGGTGGCTAGGTTTTGAGCATAATTATTGGTTCTCTACCGGCGAGCTACCGTATCCCCTCCTGCTAGCCCCGGACATTGTCTAAGCCCCGAGGCCGCGGGTGCGCCCCCCTGCGCGGCGCCCGGGCCCCCGCAGGCTTGAGGTGTCCCACCTGGTTGACTTCGGGTTCGGTTTTTCCGCCGCTCGGGGACAGAATAGTTGTGCGCAATCCTTCTCCCCACACGGTCGCGACCGCGAAGAGGCCTTCGGAACGTGGCAGACCCCGCGGCTCGTAGCATGGAATGGACAAAAGGACGAGCCAAATACTCTCACGGTTCATCGTGTGCAGATTAGATCCAGCCTCCGCAGGCTTAAATAAGGTACTCGGGGCTGCGCCAATTTTCTTTCCAACCCTGGACGTGGGCCGAGGGCCCCATTCCAGATTCGTTCCTGGCGCAACTCTCGACCTAGAGGATGGCAACACTTCTGGCCCCGGGGTCGAGCTCGTGTAGCCACACCACGCTTTTCAACATCCAGATACATAATCTTATTCAACTTTAAACTTCGCTCGAGTTCCTACCCTTCCCCCATTTGTACGGCCACGTGCTTTGCTCTCCTTGGCCCCTGGGGGCAAAGCAGAATTTGCCGAAGCCGTGGGCGTGGACCGCTGGGTTAAGTGCTGCCCCGGTCGCTGAGGCCCGGTGGCCGGGTCATGGACCGAGACCCCGGGCGGCGCCCTCCGTCGGGCTAGCCTAGGTTCCCGGGGCGGGCAACGGTGCCAGGCTTGGCCAGCTCCACCCCGACCACCGCCTAGGCGCCGGGTGCCTCGCCGCCCGGCGACCCCGGGCACGGTCGAGGTCGGTCCCCGAGAGGCCCCCGGTGAGCCAAGGGGCACGAGCTTAGCGCTACGGCCGTACCTAACCCACGCGGGACATTTTTTTGGGTTTTTTCCCTTCTAGCAGTCTGCTCCCACGGCCTCGCTGCGCTCCCTGGGCGAACAGCGCCCGGGGGCACAGAGGGCCCCCGGACCCGAAAGACGGAGGGGATCAAACCTACGGACGTCATTGCTCCACGAAACTCGCGCCCAGCTCCTCGCATCTCCCGAACATCGAGTCCCCGTGACGGCCCCCAGGCCGAGCGACTATCCTATCCGCTGCCCTCGGGGACCGAGCTCCCGAGGCAGGCAGCTACCCCAGGCCACGGAAGGGAGACTTACGCGCTACGGCCGATTCACGGCCGCTGGGGCTCGGAGCCAGACGGCACCGGGTACTCGGTGTCCCCGGGCCCGGGGAACCAGAAAGAAAAAGAAAAACACCGCGACTCTGGGGCGCGGGGCCCCGGACATAAGCAACTTCCAGTACAGCAGGCAAAGGTACGGAAATACAAACATGATTATATACACATGCAAATTTTTTCCTTGTACAAAATAGGTGAAGTCAAAGCACAAGTATGCGCGGAGGACCGGAGACGTCGTCGCGCGGGGGAGATCGCTCACCGTCCTCAGACAGGACCCCGGGAGGCACTAAACGGGGCCTGACCTATTCCTCGGATTCGTCTGTCCCGGGATCCTCGTGGCGCCCCCCCCCCCCCCCGATCGAAGAACCTGGCCACTGTCGCAGCGACGTCGGCCACGACCTTCCGAGCCTCTTCTTCCCCTTCGGCGGGGAACCCCTCCAGCACCGGGTCCAGGGAAAACTCCGCGTCCCGCTCCCGGTAGCACCCGAGGACGTATTCCGCCACCTGCGTGGCGAGCTCTGTTCCCTCCTTCTCCAAGACCTCATGAATTCGCTGGGGGAGCGAGTCCAGTGCGTCCAGCAAGTGGCCGAACTCCACCAGCTCCCGATCGACCCCGGTGGGCAGCTCGGCCTTCTGCGGGGGTGCCCGGACGCCGATGCGCTTGAGGCACCCCCGGACCCTGGAACCGTACTGGCCTAGACAGGCCGCGATCTCACCGTCGAGCTCCTTCCGGAGGGCGAGGCTACTGTGCGCCAAGCTCAGCCGCTTCTCCACCCTGGCCAGCTTCTCGGCTGAGGTGGCCGCGCTTGCCGATGGCGGGGAGCCGCTTGACGTGACCCGCACAGCAGCCTCGGGGTCGACCGTGCGTTTCCGGGAGGCCTCCATCTCCGTCTGCCGGTCCTCGGCAGCCGTCATCGCTGCCTCCCGCCGAGCCAGGGAGTTCTCTTTGTCCTCCAGGATCGCCTCTCGCGTCCCAAGGGCCTCGACTTGGGCATCCAGCTCGGCGGCTAGCATCTTCATCTGCTCCGCCTCGCGTCGGTGGTCGGCCTCCCGCCCTTCGAGGTCTTCTTCCCAGGAGACCAGCCTTTTCTCCTGGCTCAGGAGGCGGCTCACGCCGTCTTGGGCCATGGCGCTGGAAAGCTTGGCGGCCTCCTCGCTGATCACCGTGGCTTCCTCCCGCACACTGACCTCACGCTCCCGGGCTGTGAGATCGGCCTCCTTGCCCCGGAGACGATCCTCCCGGGAGGTCAACTCCTTTTCCCGCGCCTCCACCCCGGACCGGGCGCGGGAGGCCTCGTCGGCGGCGACCTTGGCGGTGGCCTCCAATTGGGCGACGCGCCCCTCCGCCGCCTCGACCTCCTGCCAGCGGGTCGCCACGACGATTTCGGTGGCAACCGTACGGACGGTGAGCCCCTCCATTGCCACCGCAATCGCTGCCCGCCGACTCTCGAGCTCCGCCCGGAGCCGAGCGGACTCGCGCTGTTCCCGACGGGCTGCCACCTGTACTTGGCCGGCGGCGAAAACTAGTTGCCCCAGCGTGGTGTGCAGCGTCTCGCGCCCGCACCCCGCGCCTGGTCGCGGTGCAGCAAAAAGGACCAGGGCCCGCTCCCCCCTCACGGGACACGGCAGGGCCCTGGCGTCCCCTTCTCCTCCCGCAGCGGGGACCACAATCGGCCCCGCGGAGGCCCGCTTCGGCGTGGCCACCGCAGCCCCCATATTCACCACCGCACCCGGCGATGGCGGGGGCGTGGCGGGATGCGGCGGCACCATCGGCTCGTCCCTAGTACCGCCTCCGGCCGGGGCCGGCGGCGCCATCGTCGGCCCCTGGCTCTTTCTATAAAGGCCGGAACCAGACAGATAAGAGCTAGGTCGGGAAACACAAGGGGAAACGTGCTAAGCGAGAAGAACCGAATGGAGTCAAAGCGCTTACTTAGCCCGGGGCCCCTTAAAGCTCCACAGCTTGGGCCTCAAAAGTGGCCGGTCGACGCCGCGGGATCCCGCCTTCCCTAGCGACGCGCCCGGGTCGGCAATGCCGGACGGAGGTTTGGACGCTCCCGGCGCCTGCTCAACGTCGCCCCCCGTGCCCGAGGGCGTCTTGTTGCCCCCCAGTCTGGGACCACCTCTGGCGCAGTCCCGGGGGCCCAGGCAGCCGGCCCTGGCTCTGGGGACTGGACCCGGGCGGCGCTCATTGGCGCCACATGAGCAGCGACCGCCACAGTGGCCTCGGTCCGCTCGGGGTCCGTGCAGCCCGGGGAGGCAGTGGCCGGGACAACGGCCGCCGGAGCAACGGTCTTCACCCTTTTAGTTGCCGTGAGTCCTGAATCGGGCCCCGCCGGCCGCTTCCCCTCCTTCTTCGACAATACCGGCTCTTTGGCCGGCACATCTTCTCCCTCCGAGGCGTCGAGTACCTCGACGATCTTGGGGGTGACCTGCGAGACAACGATGCCCACGGCGTCGAATCGCGGGAGGCCCTTCTGGATCTTCGCCCGCCCGCGGTTAGTGCAAAGCGGCGTCACGCCGCCCGAGAGCGCGCGGTCCGCCGCCCCCTCCTTCCAGCGCTGACGCCATCAGCAGGCCCATCGCCGCCTCGCTCAGGTTGTCGGGGTGGGCCCTGGTAATGTCCTTGGGCCCGGTGTATAGCCAAGAGGGCCAGGACCTTCTGTTGAGCGGCGCCAGTCGCCGGCTGAGGAAATCGCCGACGACCATATACGTATTCAACCCAGCCGTCACCAGGTCAGCGATGCGCGCCAACACTGGCGCGAACCGCGCGTCTTCCGGTGGTGACTCGGTCCAGCTCCTCACCTTCTGGGCCGCCACGGCCGGGAGCCAAAGCCGGTCGTTGGTGTCGACGCCGATGTAGACCCAGTTCTGGGACAACAAATCCCATTTGTTCTTCAGCGCCATCGGGATAAACTCGACGCCGGGGCGGCCGTGGATGTACACACAGCCTACCCACTCAGGCAGGTCGGTGGCCTTATTCTTCGACGCGCTCTTCATGGTGAAGTAGCGCCAGAAAAGATCCACCGAAGGCATGATGCCCACAAACATTTCGCACAAATGTGCGAAAACCCCCAGCACCATCACAGCATTGGGGGTTAAGTGCAACATCTGCACCTGATACGTCTCCAGCACCTGGAGAAAGAAATCAGAGAACAGCGGAACTAACCCGCCAACCGCGTAATCAACGAAGTACACTGCTTCATTTGGCTCTTTCGGCGCCGGCTTCGACTCGCCAGGGCGCACCTCAAGCGCCGCCCTCCACCGTGTGGCGGCCGGCATCATCCTCTTCACCCGCTCCGCCCCGGTGTCGTCATTCACGTGCGACGGCAGAATCGCCCTGCCATCCAGTGGCCTTACCCCGCGGCCGGCGCGTGGCATCGCGAATGCAGCGACGAGAGTGGTTGAAGGAAGAACAAAGCAAGGAGAAGCACGCGTGAACCGGGGACCTGAGCTCTGGGCGCAAGGAGCAACCGAAGCGATGGCGATTCGAACTCAGTAATGGGCGAAGCCGGTTGCTGCCCGCTGCTGCTTATAGCCTCGAAGAACCCGTGAAGCGCCCCTTCGACTCCACCATTACGACCCTCGATTGGCGGACCAAAAGTGGAAACTCTCCTCTCGTCTCGTCCCATCCCGGGCGATTATGGCGGCCTCGCCTCGTTTCCTGCTAAACCTGGTGGGCCCCGTGTCTTTTCGTTTCCCCGAGACATGGTCCTGTTCCTGCCCGGATTAAGCCCCGGTCGAGCAACAGGCCCAGGGGCCACTATCGGCGAAACGGGAATGGGGGTCCCACATTCTCCGGGGACGCGAGGACCTTCGGCCACATCAGCTCCTCCGGGGCCCATATTCTGTACAAGAGACGGTCGGCTACTACTGGTCACCTCTCTAAGCGCCTGGGGCCTGGACGCTGCCCGGGACCCGGGAGCACCATCCCCGGTGCCCCCCGGGCCCGGGGCCTGCAGCCTCGGCGCCCCGTGCGCGCGGAGCCTGGGCATGAGGCCGACTCGAGCAGGTCAGCTGCCAACTAACCGCATTAATGGCGAGGTGACGGCGACGTGACGGGGCGTGTCACCCCTGACGCCCACTCTGCTCCCTGTGCAGTCAGAGGACTCTTGACCGAGTGAGCTCCATTTTCCCACACTCTGGCAGCCACAGTGCGCTCCGTTGCATCCTCAAGACTTTAGCCGCCTGCAGCGGCTGCGCCACGGGACGACCTACCCACCGTGCTGCACCAACTCCGGCGTGGGCTCGACAGGCGGACGTATGCGACGTGACACATCATATCTAGTTTCTTCTGTATGCTGAGCACTGTGGACTCCCCTTTACCTATAAAAGGAGGATCCATGCCAACCGGGAGGAGGAAGAAAGAGAGTTAAGGACCTTTTTCTGCATTAAAGCCTAGCTCCATAGTTCCCAAGTTAGGGCAAGGGCCCGAGCTCCCCTCAGCAAGTCCTTGTAAGACCAAATCACATTCATCTCTCCCACATAGTTAAACACACAGGAGTAGGGTGTTACGCCTCCGCGCGGCCCGAACCTGTCTACCTCCTCTTGTCTCTTTGCGTATCTTCCTTTTCCGCTGATTATCTCCTAGACGCCGCATTCGTCCTGGGAACAGCTCCCCTGGCCGAACCTCAAAGGGGGGGTCACCAGACTCCCCGCCGTCGGAGTTTCATCCTCTGATACTATTCATCTATCCTATCCCTTAGCAAAGCAAAGTAGACAAGGGCCGAGAAGAGCACGGCAATGCGGAAGTCAACGAAGCGAAGTCCGGAAGTACGGTTCAATTTCCTACTGGGGGTAAGGCTTGGGACAAAAGGTTTTGATAAGTCAATAGTAGTAGTTGTTGCTTTCTCGACTATTCCAATAGAAATGATTGAAATTCTTGTATAGTAGTAGACGGCAGTAGATCCTACAACGGTAAGGTTTTCAACGGCAACTTCGATTGCGCCCCATCTCTACTTCGATAAAAAGGTTCTATCCTTGGATTCGCAGTAGCGACAAAGAAAAAGGAAGGGGTCAGGTGCTCAGGGGCTCCTGCGTTAGTCTCAATCGAACCATTCGCCATTCCTAGTACTAGTAGTGATGAGGACATCAATACTGTCGATACGTCCACACCGTCCACACCTACGCCGCCGCTTACTCGCGCTTGTGCACGTCAGCTTAATTATCAGGTGAGTTCGTTTCTAAGTTTGTCTCCAACTTATGTAGAGCATGGAGATCCACGCATGTTGTTGTTGCTCAGGAATGATGGAGGAGATCAACAAGGAAAGGGAGGAGATCAACAAGGAAAGGGATTCGCGCAGGCTGGATTCGGACTGTACGACAGCACCAACTTGTAACGGCCGCCATGACTTCATACGAATTCCGATTTGGGAGTTCTAGTACTTCACAGAAAGCTTATCAAGTCTAATTTCCAATGGATCTGGAATCATGCTCATATCTGCTTGGAATCATCCGTAATCATCATTTTAGTGACGAGAGGTTTTCTGTTAAGGTGCTGCGTCACCGGTTTTGGGCCGAAGGCCCATGTATCAAGTTGAGTCTATTAGGGACGCGTCCTAGGTTTGGAGAACGACCCCAACACCCGTGTGGTCATCCTCTCATCCTATTAATACCTTTAGAGCCGCCACGAACAGATTGGGTTTTGTTAGATTAAAGTTAGCGTCGCTACTTTACCGTGTAATCCCGTGATCGGCTAGATCGCCGGACTGCTCTTCTTCGGAACCCCACCGTTTGTTCTCTGAGTTAAACCTTCATCTTTTATTCACAAATTAAGTTGCTTGTTCATCTTGTTCTTGCTAGTTCTCGATTGCTTACAGGAACAATTACCCTTGTGGTTGGGCGATTGTGCATCCGTCGAGATTGCGAACAGCCTCTGAAGTTGGTGTAACGATTGCTAAGATGCAACGTCCCTGGACAGTTGTAGTCGGATCGCCAATGCCGCTCCATCCAATCGATTTATCCTCTCATCGAAAGATCGGGACATCCACGTTCACATCAGGTAGTATCAGAGCTCAAGGTTGCTCGGTGAGAGATTTTTTGTTTCGTAATTTTTTTACCTACAGTCCAGAAGCCAAAAAAACAAATAGTAGATTAGATTACCGAGGTCCAAGCCAATTCGAGCCTTTTACTAGTTCTGCTTAGTTTAAGTTTGTCGAGTTTTCTGTTGCATCCGTCGAGATTGCGAACAACCTCTGGAGTTGGTGTAACGATTGCTAAGGCGCAACGTCCCTGGACGGTTGTAGTCGAATCGCCAACGTCGCTCCATCCAATCGACTTATCCTCTCATCGAAAGATCGGGACACCCACACCCACATCAAGTAGTCTAGGAGCCTTTGCCGAAACAGTTCCGTTGACATCCTTTGCCGAAGAACTTCTCTTCTTGGAAAACGGAGGATATTACCTTTGATTTTGTTAGAGGAAGTAGGAAGCCGAGCATTTGGAACTAGTCATTATAGTGTTTCGGAAAAGGGTTGATAACTCCCTTTGCTTTGTCAATTAAGATAAATAGAATGTGCTTTGCCCGAGGAAACGAATATCTGCCTTAGCAGTTATAGGAAAAGATTCCCTTAGCTTTGATTTGCTTTGATCTATGTATCCTTATTTTCTTTGGATGAAAGGAACTGGATACCTTTAATCGGTAGATAAAAAACCAAGAGATTATCTTGATTCGCTCATGTGCAAAAGACAGAATTCTCCTGAATTCAGCTAAACCATTCTTTTTAAGACAACCCGCTGGAACTCGTAATAGAGAAAATAAGGGCCACTTTGCAGTTAAGCTTTCACCTGGATCCTCATCTCTTGAACTCGTTCTAGCTAGCCCCAAAAAAGGACAGGACCCACAGGGCAATAAATAGTAGATCATGTCCTAACCAACCAACATAACATAAAGAAAGAATAAAGCGGTCGAGAAGTGATCGAAGCATCGGTGAAATGAATCTACCCACTTAACACACGCGATTTAGAGATTGCATCTTTGCCGCTAAAAACTTCCCAATCAAATGCTCCGCGCCTGGCTAGCAATCTCATCGGTGAAGTTAGAGCTCTATAACAAGCGATGAGGTTGCTCGAAACGGATCAAAGGCAGTATTAAACGTTCCCACCTGCAACTACGAAATAGGCTAGATGACCAGAAATTGAAGATGAAATAGCTGGTCCAGCAATTACATTTCAGAGGTCTGGCACCACATTGCTTTAGAGTAAGATAAGGAGCCTGCCTAACGTTCCATAAGAGGAAAGGCACCTAAACAAACAACACATACATAGGATGAAATTCAATAGAGGAAAATCCAATACTTAACTTGATAAGTGAAATCGAAAAAGCAAACAGTAAGCGTGAAATCTACAAAGCAAGAAAAGTCAGTCGGTTCACTCTCCTATAGGCTAGGATTTCTACTATTTAATTAAGTGAGTTCTGTTTGCGAATTCCGTTTTCTCTTTTAGGCTATGAAGCACTGCTATTTCATCCTTTTTATCAGCTCGAGTAAGCTTGACTTTCTCTTCCCCTTGGTACAAAAGAAAAGTAAGCGACTACCTTTCCCGGATATTTAGTAGAGTGAGTTGACAGAGCCAGGAAGAGCTAAGAGAAAAAGCACAGTTAGGGCGATCTAGTTTCTTTTTCTTTTTGGGTATGAAAGTCCGCCAAGAAATGGAAGATCGCGATAGATACCTCGTCTTTCTTTTTGACCAAGGCGATTTAGAAATTGATTGAAACTCTTCCCTATTAAAAGATGGAGGTCAGGGAGTTTGCTTCCACCCAAAGGCAAGAGAAAGAAGCGGGTACTCATTCTTTTCCTCCTTGCCAAGGGAAGTTCTGTTAAGGGTGTGGAGCAGCCGAAAGGGCCCCTGCATGGATTGCAGTTCCGGTTTATACTGTATTTAGCCCGGTTCTTTGAAAAGTTGTGAGAAGCCAAAAAAACGAAGTATGAAGCCGTCTTGAATTGCTTGGATAAGATGATCACGTAATCCTTTTTGAAGCAAGGTGACTCTTCTTCTTTGCCTTGGGTTTGCCAAGGAAAGAATTCTAGTAGGAAACTTTTGGTCTACTGCTAACTCCCACAAAAGATAAGCATCAGGATCATATTTACCATCAAAAGGAGGCATAATGAATTTTATCTTACCAAATGATTCATCATTGCTATGTACCTCACGGCGTGGCTGGTGGGTGTCACAGCCCCAAATCCATTTACAGGTAATTAGTGCCATGACCTACTGTCATTAGAATGCACAATTTAAATCCTTGTATTTTCACTTCATAAAAATTTAAAGTTGGCAATAATAGAACCCTAATCGGCAATAACCAAACATCACCAAAAAGTGCATCAAGTTCAACAGAAACATATGTGGGAAATAATTTATTCAAATATTAGCTTATTTATCATGAATTAATATAATTTTTCCAGAATTTATTTCATCAGTCTAGACCTCTTAAAAATTCAAACAAGCTTCAGCCTGGAACCTTTCCCTTGACCTATGCCTTTGTACGGTCTAAGGATTTTTCTAAAGATGTTTAGTTGCATATAAAATCATGGAAAAATTCCTGTAAGCACTATCTCACCTAATTAATCCACTGTAAATTTTACATAATTTTATCACTTCAATAAATACTTCAACTAAGTCCCTCAAATCAGCAAAACTAGGAAGCTAGCTGAAATAAATTGGTTTATTTCTAAAATTCACCACATAAAAATGAAGACTAATTAGACAGAGCCCTTCTGGCAAAGTGTGTGCCAATAAGAACTCTACCACCAGTAATTTTGGCCCAATTTAATTCCCAAAGAAGTCACATGAAATAATAGGAGTAAAGGCACTGGGAGATAAATCAAACTGCAGAAAAAACTGGATCAGTAACCCCAATTTGCAATTTCACCAAAGGCAAACCAGACCACTTGTAACCACGAAATTTGGTCAGAAGGTTAAACCCATCTTCCTCTACCTCCAGTAATTTTCCCATAATTTATGCTCCCCATTAACCTAGTGAAACAGTAAGTTAAAGACTGCATGTTTTGGACAGCTCACAAAACAGTCTCTATTCTCCTCTCTCAAGTCACTGACCAGTGGGACCCACAGGACCCTGGCCCACCTGTAAGCCTCTGCCAGTCTTGGGACAGTGAGTTTTCACCCCATTTCTACCCATGCCTCTCTCCTCTCCATAGGAATTAACTCCAAGGACCCACATGTCATAGGCTAAGCCTAACCACAAGTGTGTGAAACAATATTCTCCTACATGTGGGACCCACCAAGAATACTGTAGAAATGGAGCAACTCAGCAGTGCATGTCACATGTGTCAAAGCCCTGTTCTTCTCCTCCCTCACAGCACACACACAGAGACCTAGATGAGCTCAAACCTTGGAGACCTCGACCATTTCGCCTCTAATCTCGCCAGCAGAACCTCCTCCTCATCCTCTTCACGCTCCCACCGAGAAAGCCGACGGTATCCCCAAAGATCACTGGAGACAGAGCCATTTTCCCTGCTGCCGAAGGTGTTCGACCGAGCTTGAGCTAGCTCCGGTGAGCTCCATCCTTTCTAAGCCTCGGGAACATGATCTTTACCTTCTGACCGTTCCATTTTTGCACTTGGTTGCCCTAGGATCACCGGTCGAAGCCACCGTGCTTCGCTTTCTGCTCTGCAGCGCCGCCGCCGGCGTCATCTCGCCGTTCCGGCCGCCTCGGAGCGAGTCTGACCGAGCCCTTGCGCCAACAACGTCGCCTCTCCTCTAGAAGCCCGCTACCCGAAGGAATCGAGATAATATGCAGTGAAGCTCGAGATCGAGGTCATCTTCTCCCTCTCCGGCAAACTACCGCCGCCGCCGATTCCTCCCTCCCCGGTGAGAGTTAGACCGATTCATCGCATGTGTAGCTGCCTTAGGACTCACAGGTTGTCATGCACTTGTTTGCCTAGCAGCCTGTTGGCCGGAGGACACCGCCGACGAAGACCCACTGGATTCCACCGCCGCCAAGCCTTTCTCACCGTCGCCGCTGCTGTTCCAACTTCGCCAGGACCGGCGTGACCCTCGGTGAGCTTTCCAGTACTCCTTAGACGCTTACGCATGTTTTGTTTTGGCCAGAAGCCGCCCGTAGCCGAGTCGGCCTAGCCAACCCGAAACACTCCGCCACTTGCGCCGCTGCTGTGCCTAGCTCCGGCCACCATCGGCGACAAGACCACCACCCATCGCTTCGCCTCGGTCTTCTCTATCTTTCCTCTGTTGGTCGCGGGCCGAGCGTCGCCGCCGCCCGCCGTCGCCGCCGCCAAGAAGCTCGTCGCCCCCAGTCTGCCTGCGCCTGCCCTGTTCTGTGCCGCTGTCACGTGGGCCCGAGCTGGAGGAAAAGAAGAAAGAAGAAAGAAATAGGAAAATAATTAAAGGATTTAATTTACAACAGAAAAATATGTAAACTTTGTAAATCCATAACTTTGCCATTTTAACTCCTTTTTGAGTGAAACCAATTTTTCTCATTCTGTAAATTTGTGAACTTTAATACTGTCAAATAAAATATTACAACTTTTGTACAGAAACTACCTCTAGAAATTAAAGAAGCAATAATAACTTATTTTATGTTTAGAAACTTGAAATAATTCTATAAAATCCATTATAACTCCTTTTTGAGGTGAACCAAATTTCTCTGGATCCATAAAAATGTCCTCTTTAATTTTGTAAAATAAAAAGGGACAACTTCTGTGTAGGATTTTTCTCTAAAAATGGAGACATCTTTTATATACCTCTTTATAACCTAGAAATTTATAAATTCTAGAAAATTCATCCAAATTGCTAAAAATGTGAAACCACTTTTGGTTAACTCATAAAATTGTAACCTTTCTGTGGATAATTTGTATTGGACAAAACTACCTCCCAAAATAGGCCTAAGTATTTTCTAACCTTTCTTTTTGATAAACTTGTCAAATTCATATCTAAATCTTTTTAAATCAAATTTAAGTAAACTCAATTTTGTTAGAACCAGTAGGTTATGCCCTTTTATATAAAAATACATGCCTTCTTTAAATTTTAATAGAAAATGTCAGTTAACTATAAGAACTTGAGGTTACAATATCAATAATTACCAAACTGCCATTTTCAGCATTTTATCTTGTTATTTTTGTAACTCATAAACCGTAAAAGATTTTGAGGTGATTCTCTCACTAAAATTCACTTTAAAATGTGGCCTACCTACTGTATTTATCTCAGCATTTATTGATCATTTTTGCATAAGCATCTTTAATTGATTTCTTATTTCCATATTCGCCTTTTCTTGGTAGATTCGGAGATTTCGAAGTACGAGGAAACTAATCCAGAGGTTGAGTGTGAACCTTCTCTGCAGCAAGGCAAGCATCTAAGTATATTGAACCTATATTTTCAATAAATTGTTTTGTTTGCGAAAGCAGTATCTATATGCAGTTTCGGTCTTTTTAAAATGGGAAAACGGGTAGAGTCAATATTACCTAATTGTATGCATTTCCAATCCTTGACTGTTGATTCCATATTTATACCTTGTCACCCCTGGTTAAGGACTTTGGGATACTTTTATTTTATCGAGTGCTTAGCCATGCTTATTTCTAGACTTAGAAAAATCCGATAGATGGAGCTATCGGTTCAAAACTAGTTAATGCGAATGGATGGGTTAAAATCTGAAAAGAATAACTTTGATTTAATTAAGAATATGTTTGACTTGGACGGATGATAGGGCGATGAAGGGATGGTGTTTCCCCGATGCACGTAGCTCCGTCTGGGTCATTAAGGACCGAACATTTTGACATCTATTCAAGCACCCTACGTACTTCCACACGCCGGTATGGGACGGCTTAACTCAGTAGCACGGGAGGCTGTGGCCATCTATGCCCATCCGTCAGTCGTGAGGGGAGACCTTTGGAGGACCTCGTGTGAGCTTGGTTTTAGCCGGAGGTGCCTCCCGCGACGGTGAGCCCACCTTAGTTACCACGCACGCACGTTACTAAGTCGTTGGGGGCCCAAACGTGGTTTAGGTGGTTGGGGCTAAGCGTGCAAAAGGTTCTGTTGTGACCTCTAGTCCGCACTCAATGTGTAGAGTGTGGGCACCGACGGGTACGGATCAAACTAGAGTGTAGCCGTTTGGCTTCTATCACATCGTGTGGGTAAAGATGTACACCTCTGATCAGAGTAAGAACTATTCGAATAGCCGTGTCCACAGTTACAGGACGACCGCTTGATAGTCAATGTATGTTAGCATCAAACTTGGGAGATATAGTTATGGGATTATGTGGTTATACCATGACATAGGATAGTCATGGATGGATGGGTTTATATAAAAGGCTTTGATGTTAAATATGACTTGGTTTAGTCATGAAAAGTGGTATGCTTGTGTAGCATAATTATTTTGGGGCAATGGTGGCCCATGGATGATGATTAGAGCAGGGTTTGTGCTCACTTTTAATTACATTTTAGAACTATAAGCTTGCTGTCCTAGAATTTCAGATTGCTATATTTTGCAAATGCTTATGTTTTAAATGTAGTACTTGCTCAATAAAATCAGCTTTATACAAAATCAGATTGACATAGCCATACTCCTTGATGTAGAGACTAGCATTACTCCTTTGAACTATTATTATTGTATAAGTCTAGCTGAGTACTTGTGTACTCACACTGCATCTTTCAGGTGAGGACAACGACGACACTGGTGTGGTCTACTATTATCCCACCGAGGGTGGCGAGGATAATATGTAGTCGAAGTTATGCTCTATCCCCAGTCGGTTGCCCTGTGGTTGGGTATGGCACCACTGGTCTTATCCTTTATGTTGATATTCCGCTGCTATCTTTTGCGCTACTCTGTGATGTATCAGGGTGTGTAAACCCTCTATGTAATATTTATAACCCTGCTGCTGCTTGTTATCCATATTTAGAGTACTTGTGATGTTTATCAATTGCTTGCGATGAAAGTGTGAGACTAGTCGCTTTCCTGGGGACTAGCTGAACATGAGTATGAGTTGTGTAGAATTGAGATGGTTGGGGGATAGCTATTGTGGTTCGAGTCCTCTAGGGTACGTATCGTGTTTGGTTGGTTTCAGGTTGCTCGGTGAGATCTATCCTATTCATCGTCCTATCGTCCACCAGAAAAGCCAACAAAAAAGTTTCAGGTTAGAACCACTGTCCAAGACCTTTTGAGCCTTTGCATCTTTCATTCAGTTTATTGCTTTGTTGAGTTTTTGGTTGCATCGCTGTGTCGTGTTGCTGGTCTTGGCATCTAGTCCATTAGAGTTTTGAGTTCCTGTCATGTATTAGTTCACATCTTTGCACTTGATCCTCCTTTTCCTTTGTCCTCCGTGCTCCTGTAATCCTTTCCACGTCATAGACCCCCTTGTGCACGCCAAATTCCCACCTACAAAAGGAAAGTAATTTATTTCGGGTCTTGATTTATCTCGGCAAGGAAACAGGCCTTAGCTGTTACATCCGTAGTCCGTTTGGGAAGTTTAGGTACAATTTGGAAAGCATATTTCGTGCCCTTTCCAACGGATACTCACTTGCCTAGCGATTCATTTTGGGCGTATCACAGGAGATCGTGAGAGATCAGGCAGTCTGTGGCTACACGAAAGGAAAGAGTTCCTGATTTCCTTTTGTTTCCTTTTGAGTTGTGCAACGTGTTGGCAGTATCATCCAACTGAAAAAGGCCAGAGGTGCATAAAAAAAAAGAAGAGCCGCACCAAAAAAAAAAAGGAGAAGCCAAGGGTGTGTACTCGCTGTCTTTTACTCTTTGTTCTTGCAATTCTGTGACTATCTTTGTGCGTGGGCTCACGTCTCTAGTACTGTCTAGCCTAGGACCAGCAGAACACCAGCTTTGAGTGATTATTCAACTTTGCATTTGCTGAATGCTTGTGCTAATCCTTGCTACAAATTGAAGCCTTCCCATAGCTCCACAACTTTTCTACAGCGTGCAGGTTGTGTCCTCTAGCAATCGCTCTATCCAAGCTTCGTCGGTTGCACCGCTGGTTGCAGGTCACCCCTGTTTGCATGGTAAGAACGAGTAAGGGCTTGGTAACGGCTTTTAGTTTGAGTGACCTGATCAGCACCACATCCCAGTAGGCGTAGGACATATTCCTTTATTTCGTGTTCTCCCTTGTTTTTTTTTTTGGCACTAATCATGGCAGGATCTGTGGATGAGCAAGAGGACCCGAATGCCATGCCACACTCCCCTCGATTAAAACGCATCATCCAGCACTTTGATCGCCTAATGAACAAGCACATGGATGACCTTGCAGAAGATGTTCGGGTCACTAATGAGCGCCTTGGCCAACTTGAAACCACTCAGCTTACCACAGGTACAACGCTTAGGGAACTACAGCAAGCACAAGCCACCACCAACACCAGCCTTGCCACCATCACGACACGTCTCAACGAATTAGTCCAGCAACTTGCTGATGCACGGGCTGGCTTTGATTATTGTGGTGATACCGAGCAAGAAGATCCTGACCAGCCTCGTCGGCCGCGAGGGCCTCGCCGTGTGGTACGTAATCAGGATGACTCTTTTGCCAAGATTAAATTCACCATACCTACGTTTAATGGAAAATATGATCCTGATGCTTATCTTGATTGGGAAATTGCGGTTGATCAAAAATTCGCATGCCATGCTGTCCCTGAACAACACCAAGTTAGGGCTGCCACTAGCGAGTTTACGGATTTTGCTTCGATTTGGTGGCGTGAACATTGCAGCAAACATCCCACTCAAATTCCACCCACTTGGGCTACTTTGAAAGTTCTCATGCGACATAGATTTGTTCCTTCCTACTATGCACGCGATATGCTTAATAAACTACAGCGGTTACAGCAAGGTAGCAAATCCGTTGAGGAATATTTTTAGGAGTTGCAAATTGGGATGCTTCGTTGTGGTTTAGTTGAAAATAATGATGCAGCTATGGCACGATTTTTGGGTGGGCTGAACCGCGAAATTCAGATTGTGCTTGATTATAAGGAGTACAATACCATTACTCGTTTGTTCCATCTTGCTTGTATTGCTGAACGTGAAGTGCAGGGACGCCAAACGAGGACACATGCTAACTCCTTTGCAGGTCGCACCACCTCCTTCAAACCAGCCACTAAACCTGTGGCTGCCTCATCATCAGCTGCACCCTCACCACCCAACATCACCTCGCGTGATCCGGCAGCAACAAAGACTCCATCCGCACCTACACCAACACGGTCCTCTTCTTCTTCCAATGGGCGCACCAAGGACATCCAATGCCATCGCTGCAAAGGCTTTGGCCATGTTATTCGTGACTGCCCCAACAAGCGTGTGCTGATTGTACGTGAGGATGGTGAGTACTCTTCTGCTAGTGATTTGGATGAACCCACATATGCTATGCTTGCCACTGACGTTTCAGGACATGAGGAGGAGGAACATGTTGCTGCTGTTGATGCCGACAAGTATGAGAGCCTTGTAGTGCAGCGTGTCCTCAGTACACAGGTTGCACAACCAGAACAGCACCAACGACACAACTTATTTCACACTAAAGGCGTTGTGCAAGAACGATCGATTTGCATCATCATTGATGGCGGCAGCTGCAACAACTTGGCAAGTACGGATCTGGTAGAAAAGTTGTCCCTTCAAACTCGGCCACACCCACATCCGTACCACATTCAATGCCTCAACCAGGGTGGAAAACTGAAGGTAACACGCTCAGTACGTGTTCATTTTTCTATGGGCTCCTATCATGATTATGCTGATTGTGATGTCGTTCCGATGGAAGCATGTTCTTTGCTGCTAGGTAGACCTTGGCAATATGATACTGATAGTATGCACCATGGTCGCACAAATCACTACTCACTCATGTTTAAGGGCAAGAAAATTATTTTTCATCCAATGTCACCTGAACAGATTTTAAAAGATGACCTTGCTAGGGCCACTAGAGAGCACAAACCAAGTGCACAACCGAATTTACAAAAAGAAATCAAACTGAATGCTTCTGTTTTACTCGCCACACTAGTTGATTTGAACGAGTTGGATGTTCCCAATTCGCTTTGCTATGCTCTCATGTGCACTAATGTGCTGGTTTCACTTGATGACACTGCACTTTTGGATATACCCCCTGCTGTTACTAAGCTTTTGTAGGACTTTGCGGATGTTTTTCCAAAGGAGGTACCAGCTGGCCTTCCTCCCATTCGTGGCATTGAACATCAGATTGATCTCATCCCAGGCGCTCCATTGCCAAACCGTGCTGCCTATCGTACCAATCCAGATGAGACAAAAGAGATTCAGCGACAAGTGCAAGAATTGCTTGCCAAAGGTTACATTCGTGAGTCTCTTAGCCCCTGCTCCGTCCCTGTTCTATTGGTACCAAAGAAAGATGGCTCTTGGCGCATGTGTGTAAATTGCCGTGCAATTAATAATATTACAATCAGATATAGGCACCCTATACCTCGCTTAGATGATATGCTTGATGAGCTTAGTGGCGCTGTTGTGTTCTCTAAGGTTGATTTGTGTAGTGGGTACCATCAGATTCGCATGAAATTGGGGGATGAATGGAAAACAGCTTTCAAAACCAAATTTGGGTTATATGAATGGTTAGTCATGCCTTTTTGTTTAACTAATGCTCCCAGCACGTTCATGCGTTTAATGAATGAAGTTTTGCGGGCCTTCATAGGGGTGTTTGTGGTTGTCTATTTCGATGATATCTTGATTTACAGCAAATCTATGGAGGAACATTTGGATCACCTACGTGCTGTTTTTGATGCTTTGCGCTGCCCGCCTATTTGGGAACTTGGATAAGTGCAGTTTCTGCACAAATCGTGTGTCTTTTCTTGGATATGTTGTTACATCGAAGGGCATTGAGGTGGATAGCAACAAGATTGATGCTATACAAAGCTGGCCAACACCCACCTCGGTGACGCAGATTCGAAGCTTCCTCGGGCTTGCTGGTTTCTATCGTCGTTTCGTTCGTGATTTCAGCACCCTTGCTGCACCACTACATGAACTCACAAAAAAGGGTGCGCCATTCTCCTGGGGACAACCGCAAGAAGAGGCTTTCATGGTTCTAAAAGATTAGTTAACCCACGCACCCTTGCTGCAACTTCCTGATTTCACAAAAATGTTTGAACTTGAATGTGATGCTAGCGGCATTGGGTTAGGTGGAGTGCTGCTGCAAGAGGGTAAACCGGTTGCTTATTTCAGCGAGAAACTGAGTGGTGCTAGTCTGAATTACTCCACTTATGACAAAGAACTTTTTGCGTTGGTTTGCACCCTACAAACATGGTAGCATTACTTATGGCCTCACGAATTTGTTATTCATTCAGATCATGAATCTTTAAAACATATTCATAGTCAAACGAATCTGAATCGTACACATGCTAAGTGGGTTGAATTTATTGAATCTTTTCCTTATGTCATCAAACACAAAAAAGGGAAAGAAAATGTTATTGCTGATGCTTTGTCTCGTCGTTACACCATGCTCTCGCAACTTGACTTCCAAATTTTTGGCCTCCAAACCATGAAGGAACAATATGTTCTTGATCCTGATTTCAAGGGCGTACTGTTACAATGCAAGGCTGGTAAAGGTTGGGGCAAGTTTTACACGGATGATGGATTCTTGTTCCGTGCTAACAAACTGTGTATTCCAGCAAGCTTGATTCGCCTTTTGCTGTTGCAGGAAGCACATGGAGGCGGCCTCATGGGCCATTTTGGTGTTAAGAAAACAGAAGACATCCTAGCAGCTCACTTCTTTTGGCCCAAGATGCGACGTGATGTGGAGAGATTTGTTGCACGTTGCACCACATGCCAAAAAGCTAAGTCCCGCCTGAATCCCCATGGTTTGTACATGCCCCTCCCTGTTCCTACTTCTCCTGGTTGGACATTTCTATGGATTTCATTTTGGGGTTACCTCGAACTAAGAAGGGGCGGGACAGCATCTTTGTTGTTGTTGATAGATTCTCCAAAATGGCTCACTTTATACCATGTCATAAGAGTGATGATGCTAGGCAATGTTGCTGATTTGTTTCTTTCGTGAGCATTGTTCGTTACAATGAGACAAAAGAGATTTGAGACAAACACAATATTTTTCAGATCGTGATGCTAAATTTCTTAGCCATTTTTTTTGGAGATCACTATTGGAACAAATTGGGTACTAAATTACTTTTCAGCACCACTTGTCACCCCACAAACCGATGGTCAAACGAGGTTGTTAACCGAACTTTATCCACCAGCTTCGGGCTGTGTTAGACAAGAATCTGAAACTTTGGGAGGATTGTTTGCCTCATGTTGAGTTTGCTTACAACCGTCTTTTGCATTCCTCCACCAAAATGTGCCCTTTTCAGGTTGTCTATGGTCTCATTCCCCCGGGCACCATCGATTTGCTGTCTATTTCCTCTCCGCGATGAACAACATGTAGATGCTGTTGCACGTCTGCGAATTAATGTTCAAAATCCATGCACAAACCAGCAGAACATAGCTCATACTAATGCTAAAAATCAGGTTGCTGGTTAGTAAAGGTAGGAAACTTGTTTACTTTTGAACCGGGGTGAATGGTTGGTTGCATTTGCGAAAGGAACGTTTCCCTACTTTGTGCAGGTCTAAGCTGATGCCACGTGCTGATGGCCATTCAAGTGCTGAAAAAATTAAGTGATAGAAAGCCTATAACTTGACCTGCTGCAGAATATCGGTGTTTCTTCTACCTTTAATGTTGCAGATTTAAAACATACTGCGGGCGAGAACGAGCAGATACCGTCAAGGACGACTTCGATCAAGAAGGGGAGATGATGAAGGACATCAACCCTACACAGGACCTTCTACTCCAACGAACCAGCACCGACGTCACTCCCCACTACCCAAATCCAGAAACGTTTCAAGGTCAATAACGCGCAGCCCGTGCACGTGACCTGATTAATGATGATCCTTTAAGGAATGAAGGAAAGATTCTGTTCAGGAATGACAACATTAAGGATTGCGCCATCTATGGAAGCAATAAAGGGGTGTTGTGCACCTATACTTTTGGAAAAGATTGTTTCCATGTAATACGTAGCTAATTAGGAAAGGTTAGGCGTGGATTTCACACCCTTCATGCTGGACGAAATTCCCTCCCACCTTCCCTATTTATTCCTACTCACGCCCCCCTTTGTTTGGTGGTTTTCTTTGATAAGTTTAGCCATTTGCGAAAACATTCTGTACTGCAGTTGTGCTCAATGGCCACCTGTGGACAGCCATTGTGAACCCCTAACTTGTGAGTGATTGAATATTTCAGTTTTGCTTCTCCTTTTCTTGCTCGTTTCTCGATTGAATCTGCAGGAACAGTACCTCGTGTTCAGGTTATCTTGCCATCCAGCAAGGTCAATAACCGATTGGAGTTGGTTCAGCGATTGCTAAGCGGCACGACCTGTTCGTCGTAGTCGGATCGCGAGAGTCCACCTCCTCCACAAATCGAATTTATCCGTCTCACTGAAAGATCGGGCACTTCAGCCTTATCAGTTTTCAAATGTAAAAAAAAAAAGGTTTATGAAAACTTATCTTTTTGAAAAAAGGAGGATAAGAGAATGAAAAGATTATTTTTTTGATGTATCATGTGTTATTTTACTACCTTTGGCTTTGGAAAAAGTTTTCTACTTTTGATGTTCTTGACAAGTCCCAAGTGGAGGAGATTAAGAGGTCATTAAAGAATTCTCCTTTTAGTTCTCTTGATGTATCGATCATGCATTCCTAAACCACATAAGCCAGGGGAGATACACCCATAATAAGTATATTGATTTTCTCCTATAATGACTGCAACGATTTTCTCCATTTTGCAAATTCCTATTTTGTATTTTGGATTTCAGGACTTTTAGCACCCCCGGTTAATGAAGAAGGACCAAAAAAGCTTTTTTGTTATGAATCGGGTATAGAACCCATGGGGGCTTGGTTACAATTCGAATACGCTATTACATGTTTGCGCTAGTTTTTGTTGTTTCTGATGTGGGAACGGTCTTTCTCTACCCTTAGGGCAATGAGTTTCGATGTATTGGTGTATCCGTTTTTATCGAAGCTTTCATTTTTTGCTTATCCTAGTTGTTGGTTTAGTTTATTGCATGGCGAAAAAGGAGCCTCTTGGAATGGTCTTAAGTGAATTAAAAAAAAGAAGGAAAATATTCCATTGACACATTCTGTATTCTAAGACAAGAAAAAAGAGTAACTAAAGAATAGTACTCTTTCTATTGTTTCATTTCCTATGAATCTTCTTCATCACTTCATTGAAAAGATATTGTGCATTTACTGAATTTCCTGTCATAGATAGTCTAGTGAAGCTAGCTTACTAATGCCAAGAACTACTACTCACCAAAACCTATCCTTACTAATACACGCTCATGATATTCTTATTATTCTATTTCTATATTTACTTCATATTCGAGTTTCGTAAAGCTATACTTTAGAGAAGGAAAGAGAGATTCTAGGACCACTTGCCCATAAGAATAAGACCGAAACTTAAACTACCTGTAACTGTCCCAACTGCCCATGTTACTAACCCCCCGAAATCACTTTCCCTACTGCTACGTTGAAATGAAAATGCCCGTCTCCAAACCCGCTTAGTTCGACCAGACTCTCAGACATATGATTTATGAGTTAGCCAAGTGAGGGGATCGTTCAGCCCGTCAATAAAGCTATTCTCGGTATAGAAATAGATAAGAAGAGCTCCAATTAGTGCAGCGCAATAAGGAAGCTAATCGATGATGAGACCCACCGGAACTGCAACTTTCAGTGACTATACGTTGCCTGCCTAGAAACATGTGTAGTCGTGTCTTAACATTCCGTTCTAAGAAAAGATCCACCTCTCCTCGACTACGAAAGAACCAGCCTTCTTCTCCAGCTAGAGGAGAGTCTTGACTTTGAATCCGGGAATTCCTTATTATTTTGGATGATTTCCTTGCTTAGTCTTATTTGTTTGATGATACTATTTGCTTTTTAGGTGGGATGTGCACCGGCTCCCTTAGCCCTCGAGCAAGTAACCAATTGATATGCACACGCCTATGCAACACGTGTGGCAAGTTGTTGTGGCCCGATCTTCTCGAAGGATCCGCAACTTGATAACTTGTCGCTGCGTGACCTGGTGAAGAGGCAATCCACGCGAGGCTGCCCACTGACGAAACTACCGAGACAATCACCCTTCCACGTACCGACGAAACAGCCCACGCAATCACGCCGTATAGACGTGAAGGCACAAACTGCGTGACGCAGGTTCGGTAGGCGTTCTACAACTCCCTCAGGAATCGAAAGAACAAGTTTGCAAGTCTCTCAAGACTCACGCTTGAAACAAGAACTCAAAGAGTTGGTGTTCTGAAATTGCAATCTCCAAGTTACTGCTCATGTCACCCATTACAGGGATATATAATACTAGTGGAGTTTCAGTTTGAAGAAATAAATGAGAACATGTAGTGGGAAATTGTAACACTACTTTTATTAATAGCCAGGCCTAGTGGGACGCATGGATGGTTGGCATTCTTCTGCATGCATGCTGGAACGTGTGTGGATAGCAACCTGGTTGTTGGCTGCATGCATTCCTAACTTCCGAAATATTTGCTTGCACTCCAACGGCTGTTATTCATGGTAGCTGAATGTTCTTTTCTCTCTCTTGCACGTCCAGGTTCCTTGCTTATATTTGGCGGGCAGAATCCATCATCATCCCATGCTTGTTCATGTACTCCATCATTCCTGAGAACATTGAAACAAGTACTCAAAAGTATAGGCCCATTCAACATAATCTGATTATTAAGCATAAGGTTAGCGTTCACCTAAGAATGAATTTCCTTCTCCAATTGTTTAGCTCTACTCCTTGTAATCGGACCAGCTATATCAAGTGTAGTTTCATTTGGAGATGAGTGAATGCTAGGAATGTCCTCATTACCAATGAGAACATTTGGGTAAGCGCTATATATGACTTTTCCCATTATCGAATTGAAGTATGACTTTTCCTATTATCGAGATGACGTCTTAACTCAAAAGTACTAACTAGATAGGAGGCACGGGAAACCCGTGCAGCCATTTTCTCGCTAGGTGATGATTGGTTGTTTTGTTATCGAAGTCAGTATTGGAAACAAAGTCTAGGTATCTGGCTCCTTCCGAAGATAGTGCTCTGGTACCTGCTCCTCCAAGAGGAACTTGATAATCTAGGGTGGACCGCATAACTAGTCAAATGCATTTCCCTATACCACAGGACAGGGGTAGAAACTAAAGTAGAAGAGTGCAGAGTGCCAACCAGTTCACCACTTTGGTTTAGAATTTAGGAAGAGAAGGATTTCTATTTGATGGAGCCCAACGCCCGTTAAAAGTGTCTTTGCCATGATAAGACGCAGGAAACGACCCACCTACCCCTAGGGGCTACTTAGTATATTTGGTGGTAGATTGGCTTGGCCTTTACTCTTCTTTCTAAACGGAACAAGGTGAAAACAACCCTAAAAGCTAAATCGAACTATTTCCTCGCTCTTTAGAAGCATGAGAAGTAGGCGGATCTCTATCTAAATACACAGCTCCATTAATTCCGGGAAGTCCAGGAGCAAGAAAACAGATGCGCGTGCTCTAGCTTTCGCGCTAGTGCGCTCAATCCGTTGCTTGTTTGCTCCAATGGTGAAATTGAAGGTGCACGAGGCGCGATGCAGTGAACTTGTGTTCTGAAAAATAAAAAAGGGGTGGGAAACAACTGTAGCTCCTTGATTCCTTACGCAAGTTAGAGCCTTATGAAAGAGGGAAGACTGCTTATTAATAGGCAACTTTTCTTTAGAAATAAAAACTCCTATTTGTTTGAACCCTTGATCCAGGTAATGAGGCTAAGGCCTAGAAGGATCTTGAGTGCTGCGGTCCTTACCTACCCTTTCGAACGGGGGATAAAACTTAAACCAAGTCCTCGTCCTATTTCTTCTACTAGACTTATCTTTAGCAGCGCGCCTTGCTATAGTTATAGTGGATGTTATCAAGGAGAGGGACATTGCTTAAAAGCACAATCTTTGACATGTTCTCAGTTTAACATGACGCATATTATTTAGAAGGTTCCCATCGTCAATCAAAAAGCTCCAATTACCTTTCCGAATGATCGGAAAAAAGCATGTGTTAGCTATATATTCAAATCTTACTCACCTTAGAGACCAAAGAAGTGTTATGAATGTTGACTCCTCTTTTCTAGCTTGATAGCAAAGAATCCCTTTGAAGAGTAGAAATCAGCCAGCGCTTCGCTTTCCTTTCCTCGATCATGTTTTCAAAAGCACCCACTGATAGCGATGTTGTAGTGGAGATGGTAAGTTTGGATATGGGAATGAAACAGCTGTGGAAACTCATTTTTGAAAGGGGCTTTCCTTATTTACTTTATTTAATAGAAGAGCTGCTTCTTGAAGGAAACACCCTGACACTCAAATAAAAAAGCCCAGAAGGAAGCCTTTAGGTGGTGTCTGAAAATAGCAATTGAGATCAAAGCCATCGCTGCATAAACAAATAAACCAAGGCTCGATTCCTAGTTTCTTTTGAGAAAAGCCAGTACCTAGCCTGTACTTCAATGCATACTGGGACTGGCCTAGGCGATCTCCGACACCTGCCACTAGATGGAGCCATGCATGTAATACAAATTAACATTGTATAGGTGCCAGACTAATAGAAATATTACATTTCCATTTAGAATACAATGATATACCCTTGCCCTTAAATTTGCTTGGAGAAACAGTAGGCCGGCAGCAATCTTGCACAAGAGATTGATACGATTATGCAAGGAGACAGTGACAAGCACATCTAGGATGGAACAAGAAGAGTTCAGATAAGCCGACTTTGCAAAAGAAGACTGACCAATGAAAATCCACCCCTCATCATAGTAAGGCATGAGGCTGCCATGAATAAACTGCGACACTCCCATCGATTCAACCAACTTGAACAAACTCCTCCTCGATGCTCTAAATAAGTCAGGTCCCAATTATGGTACCTAGGGACCATGTGGTTACCAACAAGGACTCTCGCTGGAAAAGTATGCTCGTAGTTCTAGTCCTGCAATCAGTTGCAATACAAATCGTGTTCAATAAAAAATAATAGAAATGAATGAAACATTTATATATATACATATATACTTATGATATATAAAATCACCATCAGTGCAAAAGGGCATCCAGAAATGCTTGGGCAGTCACTCTTCTCAATAGTTGTCTTGTTTTGTACTGTTTGGGCCACCTCTTGCAAATTTTCTAAGGTGAGTATGTGCACTGTTGGACCCCAAGCATACTGCTAAAGCTCATCAAGGTTTTAAACATAGTCCCAGAGAAACATAGGCCAACACGAATCATCACGAGTTCAAATCCTTTCTGCAAAGCCTTGATCCCAGCTTTACCAAACACAAATTATTAGATTGCCTTGTTTGCATTCGAATCGAAATTGGAGCTACTACAAATACACTCAAGCCAGGAATAGAAGAAGCAGCTTACTAACTTTTTAGAATAAGCAGACCTGAGTTTAGGCGGTAGTTCCAGACGAGGGTTAGCTGATGAATTGAGTAGAGCTGGTTGTCTTTTGGATTTCTTTGATCTCGTGCATTTGCAAGCGGTGCTCGTAATTTCCCCAAGAGGCTGCAATATGGCTTGGAGGTCTAACGGACTTTCGTCCTTCGACTCCTATAGGCGCTTCGCTATCGCTATTGGAAAAGGATGCAGCTCCACCCCTAGGCTGAAACTGAGAAAGTCAACCGTTGCCTTAGCTTTTTAGAGGAAGCCACATCATCCCTACCTATCACACCTGATGAAACCCATGGACTCACATTGTCGGTTGGGGCCATGGAAACCAGACGTCCATCATAGATAAAGATTATGCCATAAAATACATAATACGGGTCTGGTGCAGGCTGCAGAAGTGAGATCACGTCGGTGGGGCCGTATCCGGATTGATTGACTGCCTGCCTGAATAGAGTGAACGATTGGTACATGGTAACGCTGTAAATAAAAATATCTCACCCATGAATAGAGGGCTGGCTAGCATCTCACCTCAAAAAAGAGAAACTTGTCTCACCATATCATATGCTCCGTTTTCGAATCCAGTGTTATGCTCTCTCTTTGCTTACACCTGTTACACACCTCTTGTTGCAGTGACAACACTACTGGGACTTTATCTTTAGCTGTGTGGGGACTTACTCTCCTATCCACCACTGGTACTAGTTTGTTGGCCAACACTTTAGTAATGATCTTGGACAATAAGGAAGGCTGATTGGTCTATACTTTGATTCTGTTAATGGAGTATTGCAGAAGAGTTCTACCAACCCAAGTATCTTCGGTTTCAGTTCTCTCTCTCTTTTTGACCTGCTACTCTGCTGTTGTTTTGGCCTTTCAAGGGAGTTTCTCTTTGGGCAAGGGTTGTTGAAGTGCTCTTTTTTAAGTAAGTAGAGAAGTTATGAGCCTTGCGAGCGGGACAGAACATAGCCTTTTGGCTTGGAATAATAAGTACAAAAAAGGAAGGGAGAATGAAAATTAGATGAAATCAGACATGCATCGCTTTCATAAAAAGTAAATCCAAAGAAAGAATATTGAAATTTTCCTTTGCCGAACCACATTCCTTGTCGAGATCAATCAGCAGGCTAATGCAATCAGAGGTGGGTGGGAGTGAAGTAGGTTTCATGCTCATATCTGATGAGGACATCCCTTCCATGGATACAACTCATTCACCACAAGGACCCCTTACTCGAGCTGATGTGCTCGTCAACTTAATTACAGGTGAATTCATTCCTAGGTTCATATATATTGAGAATAGTCCGCTAGAACCTGATGCAAATGATTTAATTGTGATTAGGAATCTGGGAAAGGATGAAGGAAAGGGACCAAGTCAAGCAAGAATTCGAGATGGACTCGTTCTGGAATCAGATTCGGACTGCTGCGATGGTACCAAGGTTCAAACGGGCATAACTTCCTCATCGAAGAAGCAAAACCGACTCGAATTTGATTGATGTTTGCCGGGGGACGTTCTATGTACTTCATGGAAAGCTTATGAAGTCTACACCTCATCTTCAAATTCCATCCGAGCCGCCGCAATCATCAAAACAATCCACGTCATTCCTGAGTCCGAGTCAAACGGGTGCTGCGCCATCCCACTTGGGCCCATGGGCCTTGTAACCCTAGGTGTGCGTGTGGGACGTCCCTCCTTGGTCGTCTCCCTATTTAAGAGCCGCCGCCTCCCCTGTTATGACTTGAATTTCATTGAGTTTAGGTTTAGCCATTGCGCAAACTTTTGTTCTTCAGTTGTGTCAGACGACCACCTGTCAAGACAGCTTCGGGATCCCAACGTTGTGTTCGCAATATAATTTATGCTTCATTCATATTTCAATATCAGATTGCCTACGTCCTATTCTTGCTAGTTCTTCGATTGCTTGCGGGAATTGAACTTCGTGTTCAGGTTGATCTCACCGCCAGCGGGGTCAATAACATCTCGGAGTTGCTTCAGCATAAGGCGCAAGCGACGTCGTGCGTTTGTAGTCGGATTGCCAGGGTCATCTCCACCCACAAATCGATAGCTATCAGTCTCATCGAAAGATCGGGCACCTCGTCCACATCAATACAACCATACACTAAATATGTGGTGAGCATCCAATTCGTTGAGAATCTAGATGGTAGGTAGGGCATTGTGCTCAGTGAGTGAGGCATGCTCTTGCCTTCTTTTAGTGCTTCTTTAGTTACTCTATGCACACCATTGAGTTCATGTGATCTTTGTGCGTGCCCCAAAAGTTCTAACTAAAGAAGTTCTTCTTGAAACCGAAAGCAGACCGAATAAGTAGTTGTTGAAGTAGCTCTTTTGTCAAGAAGTAGCTCTTTGACCCAAGCCTCCTAATAGCTTTTTGCTTTATCTTGAAAGAGGTTAGAGAAGGGGAATCAAAAGAATGGAGTCCACCGACTAGGAGATCCACCTTCATACATAAGTAGAAGTTCTAGTCTAGGCATGTTCCCTTCAAACTTCATACTTTCTTTCCAGCTACAACAACTAGAGGGGGAAAAGCCTTTTCTGATGAGTTGCTCCATGATAATGAAGCTGCCACCAGGTTTTGATTTGTGCCCAGCTAGACAGATTCAGATGCCAATTCCAGGAATGTCCACTTAACTTGACTTGTGTTAGGTATTCCGGCAAGGACTGAGGCTCACTTCGCTTAATCTTTATTATTCTATTCAATAGGCCAGCTACTAGAATCAGTCAATGAAAAAGCAAGCAAGGAGATGCCTGAGAATTTGTTTCTTCTTTTCAAGAGTTCACATGCCAATGTTGAGATGCTAAAAGAGTTACAGGTTTTGAATCAAGCAACAGGAGAAGTCAATCCATAACAGTTGATCGTACATGCGACTTGGAATGCCAGAGTTTTCCGATAATTATAGGCTACTTAGGCCTAGGTGATTGGTACGAAAACGGTTACATTAGTGGAGTGATCCCGATAATGAAATAAACATATCCAAGAGGTGACACGAAGCTGGTTATTCTTTAATCGACGCGGTAGATGTATTTTCAGGAGTTAGACGACAAAGCACCATTCCTCCGCTATGTCTCGCTCTCTATCAGTGAAGAGTGTAGAAGGCCCCCCAGGAGTAATAGAATAATTAGGGAGCACCCTAAAATAATCCACAGATGAGAAGGCGATCTCAGGCTCATAAAGAGGATAAAGATGAGATTGAGCTCGTCAGTGATCTTTCCAAGGTGTTACATGACATTCGTAGCTAATGCTGAGAAGGTGGCATGCTTCGACTAGCCCTGTGATCCGCTAAATCTCTTGATCTGGCGTGAAACCGAGGGTGTTTGAAATTCCAGGTTACATTAGTGGATTAGTACCTTTTTTTTTGATGGTAGAAAAGATCTATAGTGAAAGAGCTCAAGTGACTATCTATTGCCCGGTGAGTATCGGAGTGAGAAGGTCAGCCTCAGGCACAAGTTCCGAGAACAAGACCAATCAAATAAGGAAGCTAAGTATAGAACTTTTCTGTAGGCGGAAAGAGTACGCCGTTAAGCAATACGGCAAGCGTAGTCGATAGGCAAAGAGCTTGCCTGGGGCTTCATAACTCAAGTTTGAGCCTAGCGCAAAAGCCGATTCAAAATTGTCTATTTCCTGGCAAGTCTATGAGAGTCATATTACGGATCCTCTGATCTTTAGCTTGAATGGTCGTGTTTTTACATAATGAGGTCTTTCTTTTGAGCTCTTCTATTACGGTACGGAAAAATCAAACCTATCACTCTCAAAGAATGGGTAAAAAGAATTCAAACAAGGGGAGCCAATACTCTCTAACTACCTATACTATGCCCCCATTGATTGGAAACCCTGGGGAAAATGATCCATAAACCAAGGAATTATACAGTACAAAATAGCAAAAAATAGACTATTTCAATTCTAAAAAATAGATAATAGATATGGGCTTTCTGCTCAAATTGTAGTTATGTACTACTACAGCAAGATCTCTGAAGCTCCTTTTCTTTTCTGGTGCAAACTGATTGGGATGAACATTCTTTATCTGAATTTTTTTGCAAATTGGTGACTGGAAGAGGTGAGGATGGAAGCTAGAGGTGGTTGGGTCAGAGTACTATATGTACATGCAGGCAGGATCATGGGAATTCTCAAAACAGTGGAAGATATTCAGATCGTTGGAGGCCCATGAGGCCATGTCTGTAGCAACTAGCAAGAGCATATATTGTGTACTACGCAAATGATGCGGCAAGATCTCTGAATCTTTTTGTTACATCTTGGCCTGATTTCTTTTTGGTAGTCTGCAACTATAGGGCCAAGAAGCGTAGATGCAATTCTCTGGCCAACTTCCCTGCAAGACTATAATGGATGGAGCGGCATGCTGGACGTTCAGGAACGTGGAGCGTGGATGAATGGATGCTACCATGCTGGATGTTCAGGGCATATGACCCATGCCCGTCCACGCCTCCTATTCTATTTGTTCAGGGCGGGCAGCATGAACTTTGATTCAATCCAGGTATTCAATCCCGCCGCTGAGATGCTTAGTTGACTCCTTAACCTTGATAGGAAGATGGCTTATTCCAAAATTCGTGCATAAGGGTAAGGAACTTTGGATGAATTAATGCGAATGGGTGTAAGCTCGCTGCTCGGAAACACCCAGTGCTGACTACACTAAGAGACATGAAAGCGCAGGTAATGCCAGTTGGCGAAGTGGCGTTAAGCATCCCTAGCAGTACGCAAAGAGAGGTCGTGATGATATCATCTATGTCCGTACCGCTCCTCGTGGAGTAGATCCCGCATCCAACCAACCCCTTTTTGACCAGGGAACGGGGAGAATTCCCACTACCACTGGCAGGACAGCCGGGCCATGAGCACGGTGGGAACGGGCTTCCCAAAAAGCGAGCCCCGGCACTGGTCAGCATAGAATAGGGGGACGGCCCTAATGTTGTGTTGGCTGGGTTGCGGGCAGATAAAAGCGGACGTGGGGACTCGGGTCGGGGCACAGCGTAACTAAGATAAGAGAGCCATTCCATTTAGGGCGAGACAGAATGGGCAGGCACAAGCGGTCTACTGTTCGAGCTGATTGGTCAGACGACGACTATCGCACATATTATATTAGCCACCTATCCCGGAATGGACTGGGATGGAATAGAAAGAACGGGAAGCAACAAGCAAGGGATGAGTGCTTTGTTGCTAAAGCGCATACGTTTTCTTGCTGGGTCGGTTTGTTTTTTGGGGTGGGGCAATAAGCTTGCTTCTTCACAAGCTTATCCCCGCCCCTTTCCTATCCGTCCCGACCGGCAGCAGTTGGGTCTCCCCATCTCTCCTCAACTTCCCCGGTCTTCGGCCTGAGCTGTATGAGGTAGAAACTCGTCCCACGTACGGTTCAGAGGCTGAGCCCCACCCCTGCAATAATGGTGCAGCTTAGGTCAACTAATACGAATAAGATACAGTTCACTCAACGATTGCCTTTGGGTTCCGAACTCCATATGGGGAAGGAACGTTGTTGTTTGCGACGTCTCGATCATTTACATGGACCCACTTCTCATTCCATTTGTGGGAATTTGATGATTTATAAACCATCCCCAACGAGCGGAAGGTTCATGTCTGAACATGATGAATCACTTCGTGCCGACCTATTGCCCATAAACTTTCCTGCCTCATATGAGAATGGAAAACTGGAAGATTTTCTGCATCGGTGGATGAAGAATCACGAACATAAGAATTTCAGGTTTAGCATGTTCCCAGAAAGAAGATACTTTTTTTCCATTCGAGAAACAACGAGCACGACTGAAGTGGCTATAAATACAAATCCATTTACGGATCTATATGCTCCGATTGGAACTGGAAGTTCCAGAACTGGCGGCTGGTATACCACCATAATGAAATTGCCTTTTCTTTTTAGTATTCGGATAGTATTTCTGTTGGCTTCATCGGGGGGGCTCGCGTAGTTTGTTACGTCAACTCCAAAAGGATAAGTTGCATTGGAATCGAGAAAGTTTCGTTCATAATTGCATAAAAGGGGTCAAAATAGTGGCTGTGGCGCGTCGAGGGTCAACCTTGAATCGAATAACCTTTCGAGCCTTCCGCAATGGATCTCTATCCTCCTTTGAAACCAATAGAAGTTCACTGACCATCCCTGTTACACACACAACCCAAGGTAGGATCGAGAGGAGAAGAATAGGACACTTGCTAGTATCATAACCTCTCAATGGGAGAATGATGAGGACATCACCACAAATGATACAGCCACACCTACGCATGGAGGAGATCAACAAGGAAAGGGAGGAGATCACCAAGGAAACGGATTCGTGCAGGCTGGATTCGGACTGTAAGACAGCACCAACTTGTGACGGCCGCCACGACGTCATACGAATTCCGATTTGGGAGTTCTAGTACTTCACGGAAAGCTTATCAAGTCTACTTTCCAACAGATCCAGATTCATGCTCACGTCCACAATCATTATTTTAGTGACGAGAAATTTTCTGTTTAAAGTGCTGCGTCACTGTTTTTGAGCCTTCGGCCCATGTATCAAGTTGGGTCCATTAGGGACACGTCCTAGGGTTAGAGAACGACCCCAACACCTTTGTGGTCATCCTCCCATCCTATTAATACCTTTAGAGCCGCCACAAACAGATTGGGTTTTGTTAGATTAAAGTTAGCGTTGCTACTTTGCCGTGTAATCCTGTGATCGGTTAGATCGCCGGTTTGCTCGTCTTTGGAACCCCACCGTTTGTTCTCTTTGAATTAAACCTTCATCTTGTTGCTAGTTCATCTTGTTCTTGCTAGTTCTCGATTGCTTACAGGAACAATTACCTTTGTGGTTGGGCTAATCGTGCATCCGTCGAGATTGCGAATAGCCTCTAGAGTTGGTGTAACGATTGCTAAGACGCAACGTCTCTAGACGGTTATAGTCAGATCGCCAACGTCGCTCTATCCAATCGACTTATCCTCTCATCGAAAGATCGGGACACCCACGTTCACACCAGGTGGTATCAGAGCTCAAGGTTGCTTGGTGAGAGATTTTTTTGTTTCGTAAAGTTTTATTACCTACAGTCCAGAAGCCAAAAAAAATAGTAGATTAGACTACCGAGGTCCAAGACAATTCGAGCCTTTTACTAGTTCTGGTTAGTTTAAGTTTGTTGAGTTTTCTGTTGCATCGTTGTGTCGAGTTGCTGGTCTTAGCATCTAGTCGTTCAGAGTTTCGAGTTCTGTCACGTGTTAGTCACCGTAGTAGTTGGTGGGTGTAAAAAAAGAAGAAAAAAAAGAAAAGAAAAAAGAAAAAAGTGTAACTTTTGAATACGACCTCCGATTGAGACGTTTCTTGACCCGTTGGAAAGGGATCGGGAAGATAGGGTGGAAAATCTGGGGTTTTCAGATCCGCGTGAACCTCTAGGCACACGCGCGGCAGCTTTGACCCTAAAAAAACGTCGTTTAGGCCCTCAAAGTGGGCCCGTAAACCGAGGAAAAATCAAATTTCTCAGAATCTGCTCAAATTTGACAGGAATCTTTTACAAGTGATTAAGGCTCCCTGAGCAGACTGGCATCCTTTTTCGAGCCCCTGAACTCCTTGTGCAGCGTCATCTAGTTTATTTCTGTGCGGTGTACCCGTTTGTGTTCTAGGCTCGCGTCTCTAGTACGGTCTAGCCTAGGACCAGCACGGTGCCAACTTTGAACGATTATTCAAGTTGCTTTGACTAACGTGGTTCTAGTATTCCTTTGTTCACTTTCAGCCCTCCTATAGCTCCACCGGTTCGACTATCACTTGACAAGGTTTCAGCAACCAAGGCATCAATACATCAACTCCAGGGGTTTGCTCCAGTCTGAAGGTTGCCATCACGTCCTGTTAGCTTGGTAAGAATTGATAAGAGCTTGTTTGAACAGGTTGAGAGTGAGGGCAGCTACATCCTAGTAGTGTGTCGAGGAACTTTCTTGTGTAATACCTTGTTTTCCGTTTCTTTTTCCTAACCATGACAGGGATTGAAGAACAGAACAAGGGGGCGTCACATTCACCCCGAACCAGGGGAATCATACAACATTTTGCTACCCAAGTGAGGGTGCGCATAGAAGGTCTTGAGGAAGATGTGCGTATCACCAATGAGCGGCTAGCTCATGTGGAGGCTACACAGATCGCGACCAACACCAAGCTCACGGCCCTTGCTGATATCATGAGGCGTCTTGATGAGATCGCCCAAGCACCCTGGGTGGCACCTCCAGTGGTGCCCAATGTTGCTATTGGCGGATATGGAGTCATGGGCAGTGAGGTGGGCGAACATGACTATACTGCTGACTCTGAGGAAGATCCCGACCAGCGACGGCTTAGATTCAACCACACCGGCATGGCTCCCCACCGGCCACGCCGTGAGGTACATAGCAATGATGAATCATTTGATAAGATAAAATTCACTATGCCTCCTTTTGATGGTAAATATGACCCTGATGCTTATCTTTCGTGGGAGTTAGCAGTAGACCAAAAGTTTGCTTGCCATAATATTCCAGAAAATAAGAGGGTTAGGGCTGCTACTAGTGAGTTTACTGATTATGCTTCTACTTGGTGGAGTGAGTACCGTTGTACACATATGAATGATATACCACATAACTGGGATGGTTTGAAACAGATTATGCGTGCTAGATTTGTACCTTCATATTATGCACGTGATTTGTTAAATAAGCTGCAACAATTGAAACAGGGTAATAAATGTGTGGAAGAATATTATCAAGAATTGCAAATAGGCATGTTGCGTTGTGGTTTAGTAGAGGATGAGGAGGCGGCTATGGCTAGGTTTTTGGGTGGTTTAAATTGAGAAATTTATGATATTCTTAGCTATAAAGAGTATAATAATATGACTCGATTGTTTCATTATGCTTGCAAAGCTGAAAGAGAAGTGCAAGGACGATGTACACGCACAAGAGCTAACTTTTCTGCAGGGAGCGCTGCTGCCCCACCAAGCCGTACAGCTACACCGTTGCCCTCCAACAGCAAACCGCGGCCACCACCTACCACAGCACCACCACCTGTTTCAAAGGCAACCAAAGGTTCTATACAAGCACCTACCCAGAGTGCTTCTTCAGTTGCTTCCACAGGACGAACAAGGGATGTTCAATGCCATCAATGCAAGGGTTTTGGACACTTACGAAGGGACTGCCCTAGCAAACGCATTCTGATTATTAAGAAGAATGGTGAGTATTCTTCCGCTAGTGATTTGGATGAGGATACACTTGCAGTGCTTGCAGCTAAAGATACATGAAGTGAAGAGGTGGAACATATTGGTGCTGAAGATGCCGAGCGCTATGAGAGTCTTCTTGTGCAGCGTGTGTTGAGTGCACAAATGGGCAAAGCGGAGTAGAATCAGCGGCACATGTTGTTTCAAACAAAGTGTGTCATCAAAGAGCGTTCTTGCCGCATGATTATTGATAGAGAAACTTGGCCAGCAGTGACATGGTCGAGAAACTTGCACTTAGTACCAAACCGCATCCACATCCATATCACATCCAATGGCTTAATAACAGTGGTAAGGCAAAGGTAGCTAGACTGGTGCGAATTAATTTTTTATTGGATCATATCGTGATGTTGTTGAATGTGATGTTGTGCCTATGCAAGCACGTGCTATTCTGCTAGGTAGACCGTGGCAATTTGATAGAGATTCAATGCATCATGGTAGATCAAATCAGTATTCTTTTCTGCACCATGATAAGAAAATTGTGCTACATCCTATGTCTCCAGAGGCTATTGTGTAAGATGATATTGCCCAAAAACTTAAATTATAGGACCATGCTAACAGTGAGAAGAAATGATAAGAAACAAAACAAATTTATTTGCCCCAAGAAAAATGAGATAACATTGAAAGGAACATGCTTGCTTGCTACCCGCTCTGATGTTAAATGAATTGATTGCTTCCACATCTGCTTGCTATGCTTTAGTATGCAAAGATGCTTTGATTTCACTTTACAATATACCGCATTCTTTGCCCCTTGCTGTGTCTAACGTTTTGCAGGAGTATGAGGATGTTGTTCCAAAGGAGGTACTGTCGGGGCTGCCACCGATGTGTGGGATTGAGCATCACATCGATCTGATTCCCGGAGCTTGAGTCGAGGACGACTCAAATGCAAGTTGGGGGGATGATGAGGACATCACCACCAATGATACGGCCACACCTACGCATGGAGGAGATCAACAAGGAAAGGGAGGAGATCACCAAGGAAAGGGATTTGGGACTGTACGACAGCACCAACTTGTGACGGCCGCCACGACATCATACGAACTCCGATTTGGGAGTTCTAGTACTTCACGGAAAGCTTATCAAGTCTACTATCCAACGGATCTAGATTCATACTCATATATGCTCGGAATCGTCTGCAATCATCATTTTAGTGACGAGAGGTTTTCTGTTTAAAGTGCTGCGTCACTGTTTTTGGGCTGAAGGCCCATATATCAAGTTGGGTCCATTAGGGACACGTCCTAGGAGAATGACCCCAACACCTCTGTGGTCATCCTCCCATCCTATTAATACCTTTAGAGCCGCCACAAACAGATTGGGTTTTGTTAGATTAAAGTTAGCGTCTCTACTTTACCGTGTAATCCCGTGATCGGTTAGATCGCCGGTTTGCTCGTCTTCAGAACCCCACCGTTTATTCTCTTTGAGTTAAACCATCATTTTTTATTCGCAAATTGAGTTTCTTGTTCATCTTGTTCTTGGTAGTTCTCGATTGCTTATAGGAACAATTACCCTCGTGGTTGGGCTGATCGTGCATCTGTCGAGATTGCGAACAGCCTTTGGAGTTGGTGTAACGATTGCTAAGGTGCAATATCCCTGGATGGTTGTAGTTGGATCGCCAACGTCGCTCCATCCAATCGACTTATCCTCTCATCGAAAGATCGGGACACCCACGTTCACACCAAAGAATGAAACCATTCGATTAGTGGAAAGAAGTTCGAATGGGATCATCTCCTGTCTATCCCTAGTCACAGCAAAAGACTTCTACTTAAAGTGCTGCGTCACTGTTTTTGGGCTGAAGGCCCATATATCATGTTGGGTCCATTAGGGACACGTCCTAGGAGAATGACCCCAACACCTCTGTGGTCATCCTCCCATCCTATTAATACCTTTAGAGCCGCCACAAATAGATTGGGTTTTGTTAGATTAAAGTTAGCGTCTCTACTTTACCGTGTAATCCCATGATCGGCCCGTGTCGCCGCCACTCCATCTCCCCTGGGTGGCCCGATCCGGTTCCCCCAAGCCGGGCCATCGGATCCCGCCCCGAACTCGGCGCAGTGGAGGAGCTGAGGTGGGGAGAGGGGTAGGCGGTGGTGCGGTGGGGAAGGGGGAAGGCTGCCGGATTCGGCGACAATCGACGGGTAAGGCGACTCCCAGGGGGTGGTTGAGCGACGGCAACGAGGCGTTGCTAGTTTCTTTTTTTTCATTTTATGGAACACCCGCTTGCTAACTTACTTTTGTCAAGCCCATCTCCACGAGATCGATTTTCATCCGAGGGGCAACGTCCCAAAGCTGGACTTCCCGCTCAAAGCTCCCTATTCTGAGTGGTTGATAAGCCTGCTCATACGAGAAGAGCCCTAGTTTTTTCGGAACCAAACAATTGAGAGTGGCCCGATGCACCGGAGCCGTGTGACCAGCCTAAGCATACCACGAACAATCGATGTGTCTGCCAAACTACTTCAAAAAGGAAAACACGAGCTAAACCAGTAAGTAGTTGCTTTGGACTGTGATTTCGTAAGCGAATTGCTTTAACACTCCTCTTTCAATCAAAGTTTTGGCAGACCAAACTCGTTATTCCACGTTAGTAAAGGAAAGAAAAAAAATAGCAATCGAGTAGTTCAAACGAGTATAGATTTATACAGGTAGACATCAGGTTAGTAAAACAGATAGACAACGAACAAGTAAGGGGGCAATGCTTACTCCGACTTAAACTTCTCCAACAATGCCGAGGGGTTGATACCTTCTACCCTTTCAATTCTATTACCAATAGACAGCCCTTACGTTTATTTTGCGCGGATTGGGGAAACACCTACCTTAAGCTACGCAATTTCACTCTTTAGGGTAGGGATTCTGGAGACGAAGCATAATCTAGAGACGAAGCAGACACCACAAAACCATCTTCAGGTTCGAACCCAACTACGGAAAGTAGAAATCTCCATTCCTACACTAATTCGGCTCTTTTCTTGTCTCCGGACCAGTGAAAAGCCACACTCGTACCAACACCCACGGAGAACGTTGCACCTCTTCTGATCAAATTGGATGAGTCGGTAATCGATCGAGCAATTCGTTAAAGGATATCTGTATTATGAGTACCTCCTCTGAACCATACTGCTCTTTTGGTAAACGGTCAGAATCAGTAAAAAAATGAGTTCCTTCTTCAAATCCATCAGTCACATCCGCCCTGCTGTCTCAATCGGTTGAACTGTATTTGGTCAACTATAAGAAACTGGTTGGTAAAGGTCAACGGTCCTATTCAAGCATTGGCGCACTCTTGTTCTTCTCCTAGGGTTTGTGCCACCGCCGCCAATCTAGAGAGGGGAATTGGGAGTTCTGCCAAATATTGTTCTTGCTTTTCCTTCCGGGGAATCAAGGGTTCAATAGGTCCACTCTTGCGTGGTCCAGTGGATCAATCTATCAAAGCGTGTGGTTGTGCGAATTCGAGCTGAAAGGTGCATTGCACGGGCAGCATGTTGTTTATCCAATTCGTGAGGTTACATGGTGTATCCAGATTCTACGTCGAGAAGGTCGGGCGCTCCCCATATCATCCTAGATAGATCATAATACAAATAATCAATCAGAGCGCAGGGAGCCATCTCATTATCTTTCTGTAAAGAAAAACTATGGTGGACTAACTGATCTTTCTATCAGTTGATAAAAGAGCCCAATGCAAAAAAAATGCATGTTGGGTCTTTGAAACAGTTCGAATCATTTCGATAATAATCCGTTTGATCTGTTTTACCGAGAAGGTCTACGGTTCAAATCCATATAGCCCTAATATATACGTCTTTTTTTCCATTTGTGGATGGATATCTTATGTTTCCTTTAGTATAGTTTGCTTTTCCTTATTAGTAGACTCGATGGCCTATTCCGACATAGAATAGAGATAAAAGCATTACCATAGGCTCATTCATAGAAAATCATAGGGAAGAAAAAATAATTTTGATCTAATCAATAGAAGTGAGTATAAACTCCCTTACCTGATTTGCCTCCTTCAAATAGGATATGCTCTAAGTCCCTAGACTTTCCTATAATGACTGCAACGATTTTCTCCATTTTGCAAATTCCTATTTTGGTATTTTGGATTTCAGGACTTTTAGCCCCGGTTAATGAAGGAAGGACCAGAAAAGCTTTTTTGTTATGAATCGGGTATAGAACCCATGGGGGGGCTTGGTTACAATTCCGAATACGCTATTACATGTTTGCGCTAGTTTTTGTTGTTTCTGATGTGGGAACGGTCTTTCTCTACCCTTGGGCAATGAGTTTCGACGTATTGGGTGTATCCGTTTTTATCGAAGCTTTCATTTTTGTGCTTATTGTAGTTGTTGGTTTAGTTTATGCATGGCGAAAAGGAGCCTTGGAATGGTCTTAAGTGAATTAAAAAAAGAAGGAAAAAAATTCCATTGACACATTCTATATTCTAAGACAAGAAAAAAGAGTAACTAAAGAATAGTACTCTTTCTATTGTTCATTTCCTGTGAATCTTTCTTCATTCACTTCATTGAAAAGATATTGTGCATTTACTGAATTTCCTGTCATAGATAGTCTAGTGAAGCTAGCTTACTAATGCCAAGAACTACTACTCACCAAAACATAGACTTACTAATACACGGCTCTATGATATTCTTATTATTCTATTTCTATATTTACTCATATTCCAATGTCGTAAAGCTATACTTTAGAGAAGGAAAGAGAGATTCTAGGACCACTTGTGATATGCACACGCCTATGCAGCACGTGTGGCAACTGTTGTGGCCCGATCTTCTCGAAGGATCCGCGAACATGATAACTTGTCACTGCGTGACCTGGTGAAGAGGCAATGCACCGCGAGGCTGCCCACGTGACGAACTACCGAGACAATCACCCTTCCACGTACCGACGAACAGCCCACGCAATCACGTCGTATAGACGTGAAGGCACAAACTGGGTGAACCGCAGTTCGGCGTTCTACAACTCCCTCAGGAATCGAAAGAACAAGTTTGCAAGCCTCTCAAGACTCACGCTGGGACAAGAACTCAAGAGTTGGTATTTCTGAATTTGCAATCATGAAGTTACTGTTCACGTCACCCATTACAGGGATATATAATACTAGTGGAGTTTCAGTTTGGAAGAAATAAATGAGAACATGTAGTGGGAAATTGTAACACTACTTTTATTAATAGCCAGGCCTAGTGGGACGCATGGATGGGACTCATCATCCCATGCTTGTTCGTGTACTCCATCATTTCTGAGAACATTGAAACAAGTACTCAAAAGTATAGGCCCATTCAACATAATCTGATTATTAAGCATAAGGTTAGCGTTCACCTGAGAATGAATTTCCTTCTCCAATTGTTTAGCTCTACTCCTTGTAATCGGACCAGCTATATCAAGTGTAGTTTCATTTGGAGATGAGTGAATGCTAGGAATGTCCTCATTAGCCTCCCCCTCTTGAGAAGGAGTCGTCCTCGACTCAGGCTCATCAACAAATGGAAGCAAGTCTTTGACATTGAATGTTGTACTCACATTGGAATATTCAGGTGGCAGCTCAATTTTGTAAGCATTATCATTTATCTTGTGTAGAACCTTGAACGGGCCATCACCCCTAGGAGATAACTTACTCTTGCGCTGTTGGGGAAATCGATCCTTGCGTAGATGCAACCACACGAGGTCTCCGGGCTGGAATGTAACCTTCTTCTTACCTTTGTTCGCTTGCTTTGCATATTGTGCTGATTTCTTTTCGATATTTCTTCTTGTCTCATCATGTAGCTTCTTGATAAAGTCCGATCTCTTTGCTGCATCCAAGTTAACTTGTTCCTGTAATGGTAAAGGCAGAAGATCCATGGGAGTATGCGGCTTAAAACCATAAACAATTTCAAATGGACAAAAATTTGTTGTGGAATGGACTGCCCGGTTATAAGCAAATTCAACATGTGGAAGGCAGTCTTCCCACAGCTTCAAATTCTTTTTCAGCACGGCACGCAGCATGGTGGACAGGGTACGGTTGACAACTTCAGTTTGCCCATCCGTTTGTGGGTGACAGGTGGTGGAAAATAACAACTTCGTGCCAAGTTTAGCCCATAAGGTCTTCCAAAAATAGCTTAGAAATTTTGTATCTCGGTCTGAAACAATAGTCTTTGGCACTCCATGTAAACGAACGATCTCCCTGAAAAACAAATCAGCAACGTGTGAAGCATCATCGCTCTTATGACATGGAATAAAATGTGCCATTTTAGAGAAGCGATCAACAACAACAAAGATAGAATCCCTCCCCCTCTGAGACCTAGGTAACCCCAGAATAAAATCCATGGATATATCTTCCCAAGGTACAGTTGGAATTGGTAATGGAGTATAAAGACCATGGGATTAAGGCGGGACTTAGCTTTCAAGCAGATTATGCAGCGCTCAACATGTCGCTGGACATCACGTCGCATATGTGGCCAAAAGAAATGATCAGAGAGCATGTCCAATGTCTTTTTGACGCCAAAATGACCAGCTAAGCCACCAGCATGTGCTTCCTGCAAAAGAACTTGACGAATCGAGCAGGCTGGAATGCATAGTTTGTTAGTTCGAAATAAGAAACCATCATGCACATAATACTTGTCCCAGCCTTTTCCAGCAATGCAATGAGAGAAAGGTTCTTTAAAATCAAAGTCATCAGCATAAAGTGTTTTAATGGATTCCAAACCAAGCACTTTTGTATCTAATTGTGTAACCAAACCACATCTTCTTGACAAAGCATCTGCAACAATGTTATCTTTGCCACGCTTATGTTTTACAACATAGGGAAATGTTTCAATGAACTCAATCCATTTCGCATGTCGACGGTTCAGTTTGCCTTGGCTTTTAAGATATTTCAAAGCTTCGTGATCAGAATGTATTACAAATTCTTTAGGTAATAAATAATGTTGCCAAACTTCCAAAACTCGAACTAAGGCATAAAGCTCTTTGTCATAGACAGAATAGTTCAGATGTGGACCATTTAACTTTTCAGAAAAGTAAGCAACAGGTTTACCTTCTTGAAGTAGTACACCTCCTATGCCAATACCACTTGCATCACATTCGATCTCAAAGGTCTTACCAAAATCTGGTAGTTGTAGCAGCGGTGCTTCACATAGTTTTCGTTTCAGCGCGTTGAAGGCTTGGTCTTGTTCATCTCCCCACTTGAATGGAACATCCTTCTTTGTTAAATTGTTAAGGGGTGCAGCGATGGTGCTGAAATCTTTAACAAATCGCCGGTAGAAACCTGCAAGACCATGGAAACTTCGAACTTGGCTCACATTTGCAGGTGTAGGCCAATACTTTATCGCTGTAATCTTCTCTTCATCAACCTGAATGCCATCTGCAGTCACAACAAAACCAAGAAAAACAACACGATCTGTGCAAAATGTGCACTTAGCAATATTTCCATACAATTTCTCTGCTCTCAAAACAGCAAGAACTTCACGGATATGATCAAGATGTTCATCTAATGATTTGCTATAGATCAGGATATCATCAAAATAAACAATGACAAATTTGCCAATGAAAGCTCTTAAAACATGATTCATTAAGCGCATAAAAGTTGAAGGAGCATTCGTCAAACCAAAGGGCATCACAAGCCATTCATAGAGACCAAATTTAGTTTTAAATGCTGTTTTCCATTCATCACCAACTTTCATGCAAATCTGATGATAACCACTACGTAAATCAATCTTGGTAAAAATAATGGAACCACTCAATTCATCTAACATGTCATCAAGCCGTGGAATGGGATGGCGATATCTAACAGTTATAGCATTGATAGCACGACAATCAACACACATGCGCCAAGAACCATCTTTCTTTGGGACTAAAAGAACGGGAACAACACATGGTGATAAGGATTCACGAACATACCCTTTGTCCAAAAGCTCTTTTACCTGTCGCTGAATTTCCTTTGTCTCTTCGGGATTGGTGCGGTAGGCTGGACGATTTGGAAGAGAAGCACCTGGTACCAAATCAATTTGATGCTCAATTCCGCGGAGTGGAGGAAGTCCAGCGGTGCGCCTATTCAGTGCACACTATTCATATATCTCCATGAAGCCCTTCATAGCCTTGTTGCCAGCTGACATGAAGCAGGACTCGGGAAGAAGACTCACTCGGACAAAGAGTACTCAGGAGCATTGCACTCGGGCAATCTTCACCGTGGAGGATGAGCACTCGGCATCAGCTGTGACTCAACTATGAAGGTCTCAGGGGCTACTGTGGAGGCCATGGGCCCCGGGTACCTCATCACCTACATATGGGCCACTCAGATAGAGGATGGGCCGAATCATATAATTAGAGATAAGATAGCACCCGGCAGGCTTTACCTTGTACGATAAGGAATAGTAGTCTTAGTCGGATTAGTTTCTATCTCTAAGAAGGAAATCCCTTGGCCGTATCCGGCTGGGATCCTTATCATGTACCCATGTCCCCTAGTATATAAAGGGAGGCAGGGCGCCCCATGAGGGCACGGGAGATCATCGATCAACACAACCCATTAGGGGAATAACACCACAACTGGATGTAGGGTATTACCTCACATCGAGGGCCTGAACCAGTAAAAAATCTCTTTGTGTTCCTCTGTAATCCACCGAGTTTCCCCTTGCCGAGTAGCCCTATAGTTCTATTGCCGTTGTAAAACATCGACAGCAATCTCATCTGCCTCAGCACAGCACCACGTAGCTGGCTCCAGTGGGCATTGCTCAAAGTCTCGTCATACGTCACTCGGCAATCAAAACAATCATCAAAGGCGGCACCATGACGATCACCATGACAACCAGGATGGCCGAGGACGACTATGGCGGGACCTTCACCATGACATCAACGCCCGACGCCGAGAGCATGAGGAAGACAAGCGCTCCCGATTGGAAGACAAGCATGAGCGCTTCGGCCTCCACCACGAGCGATTTCATCGCTGTAGCCAGAGTCGGAGCCCTCACGCGGATGAAGGAGTACCGGCGTTCACTCATGAGCTACGGCAAGTTGACTGGCCATCGGGCTTTAAGCCGACTGAAATCGAAAAGTACAATGGGAAGACCAACCCCAAGTCTTGGCTCACGGTCTACACTTTGGCGATTCATGCAGCCGGAGGCGATCATAAGGCCATGGCTAACTATCTCCCAGTCGCCTTAGCTGACTCGGCGAGAACATGGCTTAGTTCCTTCCCAAGCGGTCAATCGGCTCCTGGGGAGAACTCTGAAAGTGTTTCGTTGCCAACTTCTAAGGAACATATGAGAGGCCGTCTTCCGAGTATGACTTATACCAATGTCACCAAAGGAAGAACGAGTTCCTCCGTGACTTCATCAAGAGGTTTTCCGAGAAGAGGAACTCGGTACCAAAGATCAAGGACAAGGTCATCATCGCTGCCTTTCGCAAGGGAGTTAAGGACACCCCGTTCATCGCCAAGTTCACTCGGAAGCCTCCAAGTTCTGTCAAGGCTCTACTTGACATGGCCAACAAATATGCTGACTCAGCCGATGCTGTTGCCGAGGCCCTAGATGATAAGAAGGAGCTCCGACAGAAGGAAAAGAAAGACACCGATGATACAGCTCTGACTAAATCCGGCAAACCTAAGCGCAAGTTGGACAATGTCGTGGCAGCTGTGAAGCACAGTTGGCCACGGCCCTCAAGGACGGATGATTACCAGAAAGTCATGAACAGGCCATGCCCTTTCCACCCAAAGGGGAAGCACGCGGCTAAGAACTGCTTCATGCTCAAGAAATTTGCTTCGGTGCAAACATTAGTATTTGGCGATGCCAAAGACAAGGACAAGCCAAATTCAGGAGCAGCCGACGACTACCAAGATCCCCAGGCTAAGCTCAATCACATCTTTGGAGGGCCGTCTGTATATCAGTACAAGAGAAAACAAACACTAACAACCCGAGAAGTCAACTTGTTCTCGACAGATGCCCCCCAATACCTGCGCTGGTCAGAGACGACCATTACATTTGACCGTGCAGACCACCCCGATCGAGTCACGCATCTAGGGCGTTACCCCCTCGTCCTAGATCCGGTCATCAGGAGTATCAAGTTGAAGAAGGTTCTCATCGATGGAGGAAGCACTCTCAACATATTGTTCACCAAAACGCTCGACGAGATGAAGATCCCTCGATCCGAGCTATGGCCGAGTACTGCTCCCTTCCACGAGGTAATCCCTGGCCTCTCTTCCACTCCACTCGGACAAATCACTCTGCTAGTTACTTTTGGCACATGGGAGAATTTTTGCACCGAGAACATCTGCTTCGAGGTTGCCAACTTCGAGACCACGTATCTGTTGACACCGAAAATCACCGGCAGCGTTGGGAACGAGCCGATGATATGGTTCAATGCACTAGACACGCGAAGGCCTGGGAGATCTGCTTAGCTCCAGTGCAGGTCCTAAATTTGAGGTTCGTAGGCGTGCCAGTCAATTTGACCTAGTAATTGACAAGGAGATAGAAAAAATTTAGATCCTTGATCAATCGGCCGATAAGAATCCTACCAGCCGATTGCCGAAGGAATGCTTGAGCATCAGCCGTAAACCTAAGGTACTGCCCGCGCCCGTGCCCGGGCCCTCGCTTGTGCCCGCACCCGGGTCCTTGTCCGTGCTCGCGCCCGGGTCCTCGCTCATGCCCGCGCCCGAGTCCTTCCTTGTGTCCGACTACCAACAGCACTTGCGCATCGGCTAAGAAGCCGATGATAGAATCGATGATAATATAAGCAAATAACAAGCCAGCCGACTGCCGAAAAAACACTTGGACATCGGCTAGAAGCCGATAAAAGAGTAGATATGCGGAATAATAATCAATAGACAATGCAGTCGGCTTTATCTAGTAGAAAGATAACTTATCGGCTAAGCACTCCGATAAAACATCGCCTAAACTTCCATCGGCTTAACAAGGATAAATCTATTATTATCAATCTAGTAGGTCAAACTCAATTGATGCAGCACAGATTAATAATAATAGAAGAACCTCGATGAGCCGATAGATCTAATGCAATTGTGATGTACGATAATTTATCGGCTATACATCCCGATAAGACGCTTGCATAAAATCTATCAACCTAACAGGAACAATTTATCGCTAGCAGTTTAGTAGGTCGGACCCAACCAATGCAGCACAAACTGATGATAAACTACCCCCGGTAAGCCGATAAAAACTATGCACGCGTGATGTGGTATTTCTACTCGGACTAAGAGATCAAACTTAACTGATGTAGCTGTAGACAGAATAGGTACACCGTGGTAAGGGGTGACGAGTCTTACCCTCTCGCAGGAGTTCGGACCTAACCAATGCAGCCCAGCTCGAGAAGCAAGAACCCGTCGGAAAGGGTGGCGATGCGCCGAAGTTGTATTGATCGATTCGATAGTTTACAAGGTACCCGGGCATACATATTTATACCCCGAGTTGATACAGTCCTGATCGGACACGAAACAGGAGTTTCCTATCTATAAAAGGAAAAACAACAAGCCCTGATCGGACACAAGATCAGGTTTCCTAAAAATTATTAGAGCTACCTAATTTATAGATAAAATATTAACTGCCATGCCTTGGTCTTCATGATTCCTTCCTATACTCGGCTTCTTCTGGATTAATTTCTATCGACTGACATAATCTCTTTCCTTAACCGAGTCCGATACGAATCGTACCAAATTTTGGCGTCAACAGTATCACGCCATACTGGGTTGGCCTGCACTAGCCAAGTTCATGGCAGTGCCCCACTACACATACATGGTGCTCAAGATGCCAGGACCACCAGGTGTACTTTCCTTGTACAGCGATGTTAAGCAAGCCTTCACCTGTGACAAGGAGAGCTGCAAGTTAGCCCAGTCGCAAGAGGCAGTAATCGGACGAAACAATATCCGACTAATGGCAACACCTACAAACGAGCACGATCAAATTCTGGCAAGGAAAGCAGCCAAGTCAGGAATTTCGGCAGATTCAGAGACAAAGATGATCCCTTGGACCCTTCTAACCCCACCAAGACTGTGCTTGTCGGGACCGGACATGACCACAAATAGGAACACGCACTCGTCACCTTCCTCCAAGCGAACAGGGATATACTTGCTTGGAAACCTTCCGACATGCCTGGTGTACCAAGGGAGGTGATCGAGCATTCCCTCAACATCAAGCCGGATGCCAAACCAGTCAAACAATGACTGTGTTGCTTCGCACAAGACCACAAAGATGCTATTTGGGAGGAGTTAACTAAACTCCTTGCAGCCGGGTTCATCAAAGAGGTCTATCACCCAGATTGGCTAGCAAACCCAGTCCTGGTCTGGAAGAAGAACGGTAAATCACGCATGTGCGTCGACTATACCGACTTAAACAAGGCGTGCCCCAAGGATCTATTTGGTCTACCCAGGATAGATCATGATGAGGACATCACTAGCTCGGATATGACCATAGCTACATTATTTATTCATCAACCAAAGGTGCATGCTTTCTAGAAAAGATTTACGCGTTATATATTTGAACAGCCGTTACTGCACCATGAGTTTTGTGTGTTCTTGTTTGTAGAGATACTTGCTTGGATGAAGGGAAAGAGGCCGAGCACAAGGAACGCATGGATGATCAAAGAAGTTGATTGGGGACCAAACCAAGACCTTACCCAAGTCTACTCCTACATCACCATGCCACTTTTGGTCCATAGAAGGCAAGAGATGAAGTTCTGCACGTTTTGGATTCGGATTCGGGCCTCCAGACAGCATCAAATTCAAACGGACCTAGCCACTGATCCAGAAGGACTCTCGGGGCCCATGAGTACTTGTTGGAAATTTTATGGAGTCTAATTTCAGATGGTTTTGGTCCCACGTCAAAATTCCTCCTGAGTTGTCCAGAATCATCAAAACAAAACATGTACCTCTTCCAGTCCGAGTCTGTTTTGGGCCTTGGGCCTTGTAATTGTGTCGTGGGCTAAGCCCAAGGGGTGTGCGCCCTAGGGATAACCCTAGGACGTCCCAACTCCTATATATACAGTAGCCATCATTGTTTAAAGGTGGGTTTTGCTTAGATTATTCTGTCCTTGAACAGTTTCGCCGTTTATCGGTTTGTGAGACCCCAACTCGAGAGTATAATCATTCATCTGCAATTGAGTTGCAATCTTTTTTGTTCTTGCTTGTGTTCTTCGATTCGCATGCAGGGATTAGCCTTCGTGGCGAGGTCAACCGGGCAGCGCACGGTTGATAACAAGAGGAGACGTGGTGTTGCGATTGCAGGGTTCGGGTCTTGGTGATCAGAAGCCAGATCGTGAGTGTCGATTCTCCACCGAATCGATAGTTATCTTTACCTAACGGAAGATCGGGCACCCCGTTGCCATCAAGTGGTATCAGAGCAAAGGTTGACCGCTAGGTATTATCTTTTTCGTCCTGTTTCAATCTTTGTTTCCTATACCTAGAGTCCAGAAAAGCCACAAAAACAAAATTAGTAGTCATAGGTTTTTTTCCCCTGTCCTACAACCACGTTTAGCCTTTTGCATAATTCTGTTTCAGAGTCCGTAGTGTTGAATTTGTGTCCTAGGTCGAGTTCGGTTGCTAGCTTATATTGTGTTTGAGTCCAGTTCTTGATCCATCTGCCGCACCCCCCTAGATAGCACCACCTAATCCCGAATCAGCCTCCACCAAAACACAGATACGGAGGACCTTCCTTGAAACAGTCATAACTTTCGCATACAAACTTTCGTCAGGTTTGTCTGAAAGTTTTTTGCGAAATTCAGCCTAGAAAATTGGGTTTCCGCACTTCAAAGTTCTAGCATGCTTTTTAAAGCACGCTCGTGTATTTCTACAGACCACACCTTATATCAAACTAAGCTGCCACCTCCTGAGGTTGTTGTTCCTATGCTCCTAGTTGAGAAAAAAATATCAGAAAAATAAAAGAAAAAAAGGGTGTGAAAGAAGAGAAAAAAAGGATAAAAAAAGAAAAAAAAAGAAGAGGAGCACATAGGACACACTAGGGAGCCATCTGTTTTGTGCTGTATTTTTGCCTTGTCCTTATTTCCTTGCTCCTGTCCTTTCATACTTGTTTGTCCCTTGTTTTATCACATCTAGTTTAGAACACGTTTAGGCCAGCAACTAGGACAAGTGCTTTGGACATTTATTCAGCATTACTATCTGTTATTGAATTGTGTGCCACTAACATTTTTTGGCCTTCCAAGCTCCACATATATACTTCTGGTCAGCACGGTCTCGACCCTTGTAATCGCTGGATCACGCTCTCAACGTATCACGAACCAGCCACCGGTTGTACCATCCTTTGCTCGCTAGTCTCAGAATCTTGTAAGAGCTCGGTAAGGTGCTTCCATTTGCGAGTGTCCACTATCCTTGCATAGTAGTATTTGATAGGGATAATTCCTTTATGATTTCTCTGTCTTCTGGCTAACAATGCCAGGGAGCAACGAAATGGTGGAGCACGTTCTTCACGGCGAGTTGCAAGGCTACATGGACCAGATGATGAAGGGGCTGAATGAAACCATTCTGAAGGGGGGTCAACACTACTCTTGCCAAGCAGAACATAAACCACACACCTAAGAGTACTTTGGTACAATGAGTGCTAAGTTCTCAAATGGAGAAAGCGGAGCAAAATCAATGCCACAATTTGTTCCAATCAAGGTTCGTGGTTCACAATAGAGCATGCCGTATTATCATTGATAGTGAGAGCTGTAGCAACTTGGCAAGTTCAGATATGGTCGAGAAGCTTGGATTATTGACGCAACCGCATCCTAAGCCTTATTACATCCAGTGGTTCAATTCCTACGGTAAGTTGAAGGTAAGTAAAATTGTGAAAGTGGAGTTTTCCGTAGGCAATTATCATGATAGTGCCATATTCGATGTTGTTCCAATGCAAGCATGTTCTCTACTTTTGGGTAGACCTTGGATATATGATAGAGATGTTGTGCACCATGGTAGAAGCAACATGTACACGTTTACACATAATGGCAAGAAATTTAAGTTGCTACCTATGTCTCCTGCTGAAATTTTGAAAGATGATCTTGAGAGGGAAAAGATTAAAAACCATGAGGTTTCGAGAAATAAATGTAATAATACTAATGTTTTGATGCCTTCACCTAAACCTGAGTTATTGCAAAACGAACATATTGCTTTGGGCACTGACATTTTGCAGGTATCTGAGAAGAGCCAAAGTAATGAGGAAAGGAAGAAAGACATAGACAAAGAAGATTCACCTGTTGTTCCATGCATGTTTCAAGATGGTTTAATTAAGAGTGCACCTACAGTTTTTGAAAATGAGAACAAAGGTAACAGAAATAGTGCAACATTCACTCAAGGTATGGACAATTCTGATGTGCTATCTATGTCCACTAATCATGCTAGTTTAGAGCAATCACCAGTGGAATCGTGTTTTATATTACCTTTGTCACATGATGATTTGATTCCTATTTCTTGTGATAAAGAAGAGTTGTGCAATGCTTCACTTATATCCATGCCACAGCTAGTGAATGAACATGTTAGTAATGTTGTTGAACCACCATGTGCTGATTTTAGACATGTTGTTCACATTGCTAGCGAGAATGAAGAGGTTAGATTGCTATCTTCTTTAAATACTTGAGGCTATATTCAGTTTAATGATCTTTGTCCATTCAATTGTTTAGAGAAGAAATTATTTGCTAGATCTGATTTGCCATGTCTTTCTCATGTAATTTTTCATGTTATTGGCAATTATGATAATAAAGGAGAACATAATGTGCATAGAGTATACATTTGTTCAAATTGTAATATACCTCCTTTTTATAATAATATATCTTGTCTAGAGGACCGCATGAGTATAAATAATTCTCTATCTAGTTCCTCTAGTTGTTTAAATGAGTTGCAGGTTGGTTTGCAAGAAGAGGAGTGTTGTGAGCTGCACAACACTACAAAGTGTTTTCCGTGTTTAAAAATTTCAGAATCCAACCATATGCGCAACACTACCTCCCCCTATGTGGTGAAAGATAAAGATATGTTCATCAGGCTTAATGACAAGGTGAAACCGCGGACGGTTTCTTATCAAGAAGGGGAGGATGATGAGGACATCGCTAGCTCGGATATGACCATAGCTACCTTATTTATTCATCAACCAAAGGTGCATGCTTTCTACATAAGATTTACGTGTTATATATTTGAACAACCGTTACTGCACCATGAGTTTTGTGTGTTCTTATTTGCAGAGATACTTGCTTGGGTGAAGGGAAAGAGGCCAAGCGCAAGGAACACATGGATGATCAAAGAAGTTGATTAGGGACCAAACCAAGACCTTACCCAAGTCTACTCCTATATCACCACATCACTTTTGGTCCATAGAAGGCAAGAGATGAAGTTCTGCACGTTTTGGATTCGGATTCGGGCCTCCTGACAGAATGAACTTCAAACGGACCTAGCCACTGATCCAGAAGGACTCTCGGGGCCCATGAGTACTTGTTGGAAAGATAATGGAGTCTACTTTCAGATGGTTTTGGTCCCACATCAAAATTCCTCTTGAGCTGTCCGAAATCATCGAAACAAGACATGTACCTCTTCTAGTCCGAGTCTGTTTTGGGCCTTGGGCCTTGTAATTGTGTCGTGGGCTAAGCCCAAGGGGTGTGCGACCTAGGGATAAACCTAGGACGTCCCAACTCACAGTAGCTGTCATTGTTTAAAGGTGGGTTTTGCTTAGATTATTCTGTCCTTGAACAGTTTCACCGTTTATCGGTTTGTGAGGCCTCAACTCGAGAATATAATCATTCATCTGCAATTGAGTTGCAATCTTTCTTGTTCTTGCTTGTATTCTTCGATTCGCATGCAGGGATTACCTGTCACAGCCCTAAATCTAAATTAAGGTAATTAGTGTTAAGCCCTAGCTAATCCTTTGCTTTGCGCTAGTTGTCACTTCCCAAGTTCTATATATCTAAAAATCCCACAAAAATTCCTAAACATGTCAGGTGATGTGAGTAAGCCCCTGTAAATTTTACATAATTTTATCACTTCAATAAATACTTCAACGGAATCCCTCAAATCAGCAAAGCTAGGAAGCTAGCTGAAATAAATTAGTTTACTTCTAAAATTCACCACATGAAAATAAAGACTAATTAGACAGAGCCCTTTTGCCAAAGTGTGTGCCAACATGAACCCTATCATCAGGAATTTTTGGATTAATTTATCTCCCAAAGAAAACACATAAAATGATGAGATCAAGGCACTGGAGAAACGAACTAAACTGCAGAAAGACTGGATTAGTATGCCTACTTTGCTTTTTCACCAGAGATGAACCAGACCTCTTCTAGCAACGATTTTTGGTCAGCAGGTTAAACACATCTTTCTTTACCTCCAGTAATTTTCCCATGAATTATGCTCCTAATTAACTTAGTGAAACAGTAATGCAAAGACTGCCTGCTTGACACCTAGCAAGACTTAGTTTCTGGAGTTTTCTCCTCTCATCTTTCACTGACCAGTGGGACCCACAACACCCTGGCCCACCTGTAAGCCTCTGCCAGTCTTGGGACAGTGAGTTTCACCCCCTTTCCACCAGAGGCACTGTAGCAGTGGAGACGACTCAGCATTGCATGGCAGACGTGTCTTCCTCTCGTTCTCCTCTCCCACAGCACACACAGAGTGACCTAGATGAGCTCCTCCATGGAGCATCGACCATTTCGACTCAAACTCCGCCAGTAGAACCTCTCACCCTTCCTCTTCACGCTCCCACCGGAGAAATCCACAGAATCCCCAAAGATCACCGCCGTCAAGCTTATTCTTCCCTCTGCCGAAGGTGTTCGGTTGAGCTCGAGGTTACTCCAGTGAGCTCCACCCTTTCTAAGCTTCGGGAACATGATCTATACCTTCTGACCGTTCCATTTTTATTCTTGGCTGCCCTAGGACCACCGGTCGAGGCCGCCGTGTTTCGCTCTCTGCTCTGCAGCGCCGCCGCCAGGACATCACGGTTGTTCTGGCCGATACAGTACACCACCGACCGAGCCCTTGCGCCAACCTCATCGCCTCACTTCCAGAAGACCACCGGCAGAAGGAATCAGGAAAGGATGTAGTGAAGCTCGAGATCGAGGTCATCTTCCCCAAGTCCGGCCAACTGCCGCCGCCGTCGATTTCTTTCTCTCTGGTAGTCCTCAGTTCCATTCATTGCACAGGAGCCATCACTAGGAAGTCTCTAACCTGTTAGACACCTCACCCCGACTGCAGAACCCCGGGAGAAGGCCGCCGATGTGAAACCGAAGGAGTTCGCCGCCGCCGGGCCAAGTTCGCCGTTGCCGTTGCTGTTTCCGTTTCACCGAGACCAGCACAACCTTCAGTGAGCATATTGGTACCCTTTAGACGCTAAGGCATGCTTTGTTTTGGCCTGAAACCGCCCGTAGCCGAGTCGGCCTAGCCAACCCGAACCACTCCGCCGCTGGAGCTCGCCGCCGGCGAGATTCCGGTGACCCGAGGTGTCAAGAAGACCACCCTTAGCTCTGCCGTGAACTCCTCTACCTTTTTTGTTTTGGGCCCGACCGCAGCCGAGCTGCCGTTCACCGTCGTCGCGGCCGAGAAGCCCGCCGGCTCTGTCTGCCTGCGCCCTTCTCTGTTCGCCGCCAGGCCGGACCATACACTCCGGGAACGGACGGTCCGATCCATGCGCCCGCGCCCTCGCGCCTGTGCCCTCGTGCCCGCGCCCTCGCGCCCGCGCCCTACTCTGCTTTGCCTCACTGGCCTGCGGGCCCGTGCTGCAAGGGAAATCAGAAAAGAAGAAAGAAGAAAGAAATAGGAAAAGTAATTAAAAGATTTATCTTACAACAGAAAAATGGCTAAACTTTGCAAATCCATAACTTCTCCATTTTGACTCCAAATTGAGTGAAACCAATTTTGTTAGCTCTGTAAATTTGTGAACTTTATTACTGTAAAATAAAATAGGACAACTTCTGTACAGAAAATATCCATAAAATAATATGAAGCAAAATTGACTTATTTTGGGCTTAATAACTTGAAAATATTCCCATAAAATTCATCCTATTTGCTAAAAATGTGAAACCACTTCTGTTAAACTCAGAAAATTGTAACCTTACTGTGGAAAAGTTGTATTTGATAAAAATACCTCCCAAAATAGGCCTAAGTAATTTTCTAACCTTTCTTTTTGTTAAATTTGTAAAATTCATATCTAAATCATTTTAAATCGGATTTCAGTAAACCAAATTTTGTCGGAACCAGGAAGATATGTATTTTCACATAAAAATACTCACACTCATAAAATCCTTCCAGAGAAGTCAAGCACTTATTTTTCCACTTAGAGTTTTCCTATAGTTTCGGCTTTTGCCGTTTTCTGCCCTTCTACCTTGTTATTTTTGTATCTCCCAATCCAGGGATGCAAATGACTTGGTTCTTTCTCCTAAAATCTTGTTAGGACCTGCCATACCTACTGTATTTATCTCATAATTAATTGATCATGTTGCATAGACATGTTTAATTGCTTCTTATTTGCATATTGCTTCTTATCGATAGATTCTGAGGATACGGAGTACGTGGAGACTAACCCAGAGCTTGAGTGTGACTCATTGCTGCAGCAAGGCAAGCGTCTAAGCATATTGAACCTATGCTTTCAATAAATTGATTTGTTTGTGAAAACAATATCTATATGCATGCTTCAGTCTGTTCAAAATGGGGGAAATGGGTAGAGTTAATATTACCTAATTGTATGCATTTCCATTCCTTGTTTATTGATGCCATGTTTATACATTGTCACCCCTGGTTAAGGACTTTGGGATACCTTCATTTTACCGAATGCTTAGCCATGCTTATTTCTAGACTTAGAAAGGTCCGATAGATGGAGCTATCGGTTCAAAACTAGTTTAAAGCGAATGGATAGGTTAAAATCTGAAAAGAATCACTTCTAATGTATAATTGAGAATATGTTTGACTTGGACGGATGATAGGGCGATGAAGGGATGGTGTTTCCCCGATGCACATAGCTCCGTCTGGGTCGTTAAGGACCGAACATGTTGACGTCTATTCAAGCACCCTACGTACTTCCACACGCCGGGAGTGGGACGGCTTAACTCAGTAGCACGGGAGGCTGTGGCCATCTACGCCCGTCCGTCAGTCATGAGGAGGGATTTCCGTTGGAGGACCTCGAGCGCGCCTGGCTGTGGCCGGAGGTGCCTCTCACGACGGTAAGCCCGCCTTAGTTATCACACACGCACGACTAAGTTGTCGGGGGCCCAGACGTGGTTTAGGTGGTTGGGGCTAAGCGTGCAAAAGGTTCTGTTGTGACCTCTAGTCCGCACTCAATGTGTAGAGTGTGGGTACCGGCAGGTACGAATCAAACTAGAGTGTAGCCGTTTGGCTTCTATCACATCGTGTGGGTAAAGATGTACACCTCTGATCAGAGTAAGAACTATTCGAATAGCCGTGTCCACGGTTACGGACGACCGCTTGATGTGTTCCTCAGTCATGTTAGCATCCAATTTGGGTTATGTGATTATGCCATGACTTAGGATAGTCATGGATGGATGGGTATATATAAGGGATTTTTAATGTTAATTATGACTTGGCTTTAGTCATGAAAAATGGTGTGCTAGTGTAGCACAATTGTTTGGGCAAGGGTGGCCCATGGATGATGCTTAAAGCATGATTTATGCTCATTTATGTTCCATTTTCAGAACCATATACTTGCTGTCTTAAAATTTCAGATTGAGTTATTTCACAAAATGCTTATAGTTTCAAGTATTACTTGCTCAATAAAATCAGCTTTGTGCAAAATCAAATCAATATAGCCTTCTTCCTTGATGTAGAAACCAACATGCTTCCTTTGTACTATTATTATTGTGTAAGTCTTGTGGAGTACCATTCGTACTCACGTTGCATCTTTTCAGGTGAGGATAACGACGATGATGGTGTGATCTACTATTATCCCGCCGAGGGTGGCGAGGATAATGTGTAGTTGAAGTTGAGCTCTATCCCCAGTCGGTTGCCCTGTGCATGGGTTTGGCACCATTGGTTCTTAGCTTTTGTGTTTATATTCCGCTGCAAATCTTTTGTGTCACTTTGTGATGAATTAGGGTGTGAACCCTCTATGTAGTATCTATAACCATGCTACTCGTCTATCCATTTTTAGAGTACTTGTGATGTTTATCAATTGCTTGCGATGAAAGTGTGAGGCTAGTCGCTTTCCTGGGGACTAGCTGAACATGAGTATGGGTTGTGTATAATTGAGATGGTTGGGGGATAGCTATTGTGGTTCGAGTCCTCTGGGGTACGTATCGTGTTTGGTCGCCACCATCGAGTGGTTTGACGGGCGTATGACGGGGAGGACTGGCAAGCTATCCTTATGATTATCTCTTTTGTACACTTCTCGGCATTTTGGATTTGTATTGTGAGTGGGTAAAGATTATGGCAAGTCTGCGATGAGGATGGATGGTTACCGTACTTATTTGGCTTTTATTTGAGACCCCATCCATCCAGATAGTTCGCGTTGCCGTAATAGTTACTCTTCATAATGCACTTCTGGGGTGCCCACAGCGGTTGGTATCAGAGCAGTACTGACTGTAGGCTAGAGCTTAGCTTGGTGATTGCAAAAATATTTGTGAAAGGTTCAAAGTGAACTATTTTCGGAAAACCATTAGGATGTGTGATCCTTTTTGCTTCTCATCCCTTTCTAGTATTCATCCTCATTTTATCTCCTCACCTTGCTGTGATTGTTATTTGTAAAATCAAGTCTATGTTTCCCTCATTCAAATATTAGTTCGATAAAAGAAGCCGGTATGTCGAGTGCAAGCAAAATTACTCTCATTTTACTAAATACAGTGTAAAATTTTATAAACCAGTGAACTAAATGGTGCTTTACTGTCCTCTGAGCCTACCCTAAATTTCCTACAAATTCTGGAAGCCAATCATTCAAGTTTCAAGCTCAACTATGCGAAGACCCGTGTTCTGGAATTCTGGACCAGCAGCTGTTCAAGATTTTCTACAGAGAGTTCTACTTCTTATCTGACCTTGCTAATTTTTCTGGAGGTTACCAACTACATCAGGAAGCATCACAGAAATTTTCAGAATTGTATCTCTTCTGTAGTCCCGTCTAAAAATTCATAAATTGGCTGCTGTCCGGCAGTCCTAAAAATTCCAGATTCTAGTCTTCTGAAAAATAAAATACGTAACCATGAAGAATACACCAAATAAATCATTAAAGGGTACTCCCAGCTGAGAGACGCTCGCTACAAAAGTACTTAGATATCTATCATGGCCATAGGATTGTTGGTTTATTTGGATCTTCGATCTTTCTTTGATGCCAACGAGTAGTTTACGGTCCTAATTGCCCCTTCGCAGGAACGTGTTTGTTTCTCGTTGACTTTTGAGGTTCCTGTTCAGATTGTAGGAGTAGTATGAGTTTACTTGATCTTTCGTTGGATCTTATTGAAATGCATCATGGCATACTAGACTCACCATATCGTCATTTCAGTGCATTTCGCGATATCATTCATAATAGTAGTTCCGTAACTTAAATCCTGCCGATATGTTCTCTTTCCCCTAGAGCTTACCGCCTATTATAGTTCCTTTGCTAATAATCATTTTTCTAATCATATCCATAGGATGTCTAGTCCTCACACCCGTTCTCAACCTCCTGAGACACCTGAAGGTTCTCGTCATGACCAAGAACCTCCACCTCCACCTACCATGGCCGATGTTCTAATGGCTGTGGAGCGTAACCGTCAAGCACAGAATGTCGCGCTCCAACAAATCGCAGCAAGCACGGCTGCCACTGCCGCTCATTTCGCCCAAACTGCGGGCGAAGGTGGTCATCAAGCTGCTGGAGGACTTGCTGAATTTCAGCGTACTCAACCTCCAATCTTCTCCCGCTCCGACGATCCGTTAGATGCGGATGATTGGCTCCGCACCATCGAGCGGAAGTTAAACCTTGCTTGCTGCCCGGAAGCCGACAAGGCGAACCTAGCGGCCGAGCAACTTCATGGAGCTGCGGGTGCATGGTGGGAGAACTTTCTCGCTATGCAACCTGCCGGCCATATCGTCACGTGGGCGGAGTTTCGCGAAGCCTTTCGCGCGGCTCACGTCCCAAAGGGCACCATGGACCTCAAGCAACAAGAGTTCCTCAATCTCACTCAAGACCGCAAGACTGTCATGGAGTATCTATACGAGTTCAATCACTTGGCTCGGTATGCTCCGGACGATGTCTCCACCGACTCCCGCAAGCAAAATCGCTTTATGCGTGGGTTGTCAGCGGAGCTGCAACTCGAGCTTGCTGCACACATCTTCCAAGACTTCCAGGACCTTGTCAACAGAGCTGTAGTCGTGGAAAGCAAGATGAAGAATCTTGAGAATGAGCGAAAGCGCAAGAGGGTTGCACAGTCTCCAGCTCCAGGAGGTTCACCACAACCTCGGGTTTGGCTGTCTGCACCTCCGCGTTTTCAGGCTCCTCCACCTCCTCGTCAACAAGCGTTTAGGCCACATCCACCACAGCAACGATTCCCACCTCCAGTGGGTATCTCAACAAGGCCTTCGTCCGTTGGTTGGTCCCAATGTCACTTGCTACAAATGTGGACAGCCAGGGCACATTTCAAATCAATGCCCGAATCGTGGCCAAGGCACACCAGCGAATGCTCCAAGACCGGCATATGTACATCCGAATGTGCCACCAAGGCAAGCTCCTCGGGGCCAGCAGGTCCAAAAGAGGGGCAAGGTGAACCATGTCACCGCCGAAGAGGCAAGTCAAGCACCGGATGTTATGATCGGTATGCTACTTGTTAACTCTCATCCAGTTGATGTGTTATTTGATTCCGGAGCTACACATTCCTTTGTTACAAAAAGTTTTGCTTCAGCCCATGATCTTTCTGTTAGCAAATTGCAAGCACCTTTAATTGTTGAAGCACCCGGCTCGGAAATGAGAGCCAAATATATATGTCGGGACGTGAAGATTGTTATTCAAGGGGTAGAATTTAGTGCTGACCTAATCATTCTCTACACCAAGGGATCAGATGTCATTTTAGGCATGGATTGGTTGCGCAAAAATCAAGGGGTCATTGATTGTGGCCGTCGTCTTATCTCTCTTGTAAATGATACCGGTGAACCGATCTCTTTTGCTCCAAACGATGCCTCGCCTCAACTTCATACTCTCAAGGGTGCCACAGCCACTGAGCTTGCTGTTGTCCCAGTGGTGTGTGAATACCCGGATGTCTTTCCAGAGGAATTACCAGGTATGCCACCAGATCGGGAAGTCGAGTTTGTTATCGACTTACTACCCGGAACGGCCCCGATATCAAAAAGACCTTATCGAATGGCTCCAAATGAGTTAGAAGAATTGAAAAAGCAACTCTCAGAGTTACTAGCCAAAGGTTTCATTCGACCGAGTTCCTCACCTTGGGGATGCCCGGTTCTCTTTGTGGAAAAGAAAGACAAGAGTTTACGGATGTGTGTTGATTACCGTCCGTTAAACGCAGTTACTATCAAGAACAAGTATCCACTTCCCCGAATTGATGATCTTTTTGATCAATTGATTGGAGCTCGTGTATTCTCTAAAATCGACTTGAGATTAGGCTATCATCAAATCAAAATCAGAACTGAAGATATTCCAAAAACGGCTTTCTCTACTCGTTATGGCTTGTATGAGCATACAGTCATGTCTTTCGGTTTGACTAATGCTCCAGCTTACTTCATGAACTTGATGAATTCAACTTTCATGGAGTATCTCGATAAATTTGTGGTCATTTTCATTGATGACATTCTCATATTCTCCAAGTCCAAAGAAGAACATGAAGAACATCTTTGACTTGTCTTAAAAAAATTACGGGAGCATCGTCTTTATGCCAAATTTAGCAAATGTGAATTTTGGCTAAAAGAAGTAACCTTTCTTGGTCATGTGCTATCTGAAGAAGGAGTTGCTGTTCTTCCTAGCAAAGTACAAGATGTACTGACTTGGAAACAGCCTGAGACTTCCACCGAAATCCGAAGTTTTCTCGGTCTAGCCGGTTACTACCGCCGGTTCATCGAGAATTTCTCTAAAATTGCTAAACCTATGACTCAACTCTTGAAGAAGAATGAGAAGTTCGTGTGGTCAGCGGAATGTGAAGCAAGTTTCCAAATATTAAAAGAGAAATTAACTACTGCTCCTATACTTGCCCTACCGGATGTTCACAAGAGCTTTGACATTTATTGTGATGCATCTCACCAAGGACTCGGTTGTGTGCTTATGCAAGAAGGCCGAGTTGTAGCGTATGCTTCACGTCAATTGAGGCCTCATGAAGTGAATTATCCAACTCATGACCTAGAGCTAGCCGCAGTTGTTCATGCTCTCAAAATATGGCGGCATTTTCTTATCGGCAACCGGTGTGAAATCTACACCGATCATAAAAGCCTCAAGTATATCTTCACCCAGTCAGACCTGAACCTTAGACAAAGAAGATGGTTGGAACTCATCAAAGATTATGACATGGGTCTACACTATCACCCTGGAAAGGCCAATGTTGTTGCCGATGCATTGAGCCGAAAACCGCAATGCAATTGCTTGTCGGTAACTCCCCAATATGAGACTTTATGTTCTGAATTTTAGAAGCTTGGTTTGGAAATGGTTGAACATGGTTTCCTTGCTGATCTTGAAGTCAAACCAACCCTCTATGAACAAATCATAGAAGCCCAGAGAAAGGATAAGGGCATGGCACGAATTCGCGCCAAAATTTCCCAAGGCAAGGCCAATTGTTTCACAGAAGACACGAATGGTGTTCTATGGTTTGGGAAGCGATTGGTTGTGCCTAGAAACCGAAAGTTGAAGCAACTCATTCTTGATGAAGCTCACAACTCTCCTTTTTCTATCCATCCTGGTAGTACAAAAATGTACCAAGACCTTCGCCAGAAACTTTGGTGGACCCGAATGAAGCGGGAAATCGCACGGTATGTCTCCGAGTGTGATAACTGCCGAAGGGTTAAAGCTGAACATTTAAGACCAGCGGGTACACTTCAACCTCTTCCTATTCCCGTGTGGAAATGGGATGAAATTGGTATGGATTTTATTGTTGGTTTACCAAAGTCACCCAAGGGGAATGATTGCATTTGGGTAATTGTTGATCGCCTCACCAAATCTGCCCATTTCCTTCCTATTAAATCTATTGATCGAACAAGCAAATTGGCGGAGCTATATCTCTCATGTATTATTTGCCTCCATGGTGTCCCAACGAGGATTGTTTCAGATAGGGGCTCTCAATTCATTTCTCATTTTTGGGAGAGCCTCAATGAAGCCATGGGTACTAAACTCTCTTTTAGTACCGCTTATCATCCACAAACCGGAGGCCAAACTGAAAGGTTAAATCAAATTCTAGAAGATATGTTGAGGGCATGTGTTCTTGATTATGGTAAAAATTGGGAAAGGTGCCTTCCATATGCAGAATTCTCTTATAACAATAGTTATCAATCCAGCATTCAAATGTCTCCTTTTGAAGCCTTGTATGGAAGAAGATGTAGAACACCTCTCAATTGGTCCGAGTCCGGAGAAAGACCATTCTTTGGTCCAGATTTGATTGTGCAAGCTGAAGAGCAAGTGCGAACTATTCGCGAACGCTTGCGAACAGCTCAATCCCGGCAAAAGAGCTATGCCGATCGTCGCCGGCGTGAACTAAGCTTCAATGTTGGTGATCACGTATATCTCAAGGTCACTCCATTTAAAACCACCCATCGGTTTGGAGTGAAAGGAAAATTAGCACCTCGCTATATCGGACCCTTCCGCATTCTTGCAAAGCGAGGAGCTGTTGCTTACAAGCTGAACCTTCCTTCATCACTCTCAGCTTTCCACAATGTATTCCATGTCTCACAACTGAAGCAATGCTTACGGATTCCCACCGAAGAAACCAAGTTGGAAGATCTAGACCTTCAACCCGATCTTTCCTATCGGGAGCATCCGATTCGCATTATTGATGAAGCTGAGCGTATCACTCGAAAACGAGCCATAAAATTCTTCAAGGTCCAGTGGAGTAATCACTCCAAGGATGAAGCCACATGGGAACGCGAAGACCATCTACGCAATGCCTACCCCTATCTCTTCTCCAACCCGTCGCAATCTCGGGGACGAGATTCTTTTTAGGGGGGGAGAGCTGTCACAGCCCTAAATCTAAATTAAGGTAATTAGTGTTAAGCCCTAGCTAATCCTTTGCTTTGCGCTAGTTGTCACTTCCCAAGTTCTATATATCTAAAAATCCCACAAAATTCCTAAACATGTCAGGTGATGTGAGTAAGCCCCTGTAAATTTTACATAATTTTATCACTTCAATAAATACTTCAACGGAATCCCTCAAATCAGCAAAGCTAGGAAGCTAGCTGAAATAAATTAGTTTACTTCTAAAATTCACCACATGAAAATAAAGACTAATTAGACAGAGCCCTTTTGCCAAAGTGTGTGCCAACATGAACCCTATCATCAGGAATTTTTGGATTAATTTATCTCCCAAAGAAAACACATAAAATGATGAGATCAAGGCACTGGAGAAACGAACTAAACTGCAGAAAGACTGGATTAGTATGCCTACTTTGCTTTTTCACCAGAGATGAACCAGACCTCTTCTAGCAACGATTTTTGGTCAGCAGGTTAAACACATCTTTCTTTACCTCCAGTAATTTTCCCATGAATTATGCTCCTCATTAACTTAGTGAAACAGTAATGCAAAGACTGCCTGCTTGACAGCTAGCAAGACTTAGTTTCTGGAGTTTTCTCCTCTCATCTTTCACTGACCAGTGGGACCCACAACACCCTGGCCCACCTGTAAGCCTCTGCCAGTCTTGGGACAGTGAGTTTCACCCCCTTTCCTACTCACACCCCACTCTTTTCCATAGGAATTAACTACAAGGACCTACAAGTCATAGAGTAAGTCTAGCTAAATATGAGTAGAACATTGTTGCCTGACATGTGGGACCCACCAGAGGCACTGTAGCAGTGGAGACGACTCAGCATTGCATGGCAGACGTGTCTTCCTCTCGTTCTCCTCTCCCACAGCACACACAGAGTGACCTAGATGAGCTCCTCCATGGAGCATCGACCATTTCGACTCAAACTCCGTCAGTAGAACCTCTCACCCTTCCTCTTCACGCTCCCACCGGAGAAATCCACAGAATCCCCAAAGATCACCGCCGTCAAGCTTATTCTTCCCTCTGCCGAAGGTGTTCGGTTGAGCTCGAGGTTACTCCAGTGAGCTCCACCCTTTCTAAGCTTCGGGAACATGATCTATACCTTCTGACCGTTCCATTTTTATTCTTGGCTGCCCTAGGACCGCCGGTCGAGGCCGCCGTGTTTCGCTCTCTGCTCTGCAGCGCCGCCGCCAGGACATCACGGTTGTTCTGGCCGATACAGTACACCACCGACCGAGCCCTTGCGCCAACCTCATCGCCTCACTTCCAGAAGACCACCGGCAGAAGGAATCAGGAAAGGATGTAGTGAAGCTCGAGATCGAGGTCATCTTCCCCAAGTCCGGCCAACTGCCGCCGCCGTCGATTTCTTTCTCTCTGGTAGTCCTCAGTTCCATTCATTGCACAGGAGCCATCACTAGGAAGTCTCTAACCTGTTAGACACCTCACCCCGACTGCAGAACCCCGGGAGAAGGCCGCCGATGTGAAACCGAAGGAGTTCGCCGCCGCCGGGCCAAGTTCGCCGTCGCCGTTGCTGTTTCTGTTTCACCGAGACCAGCACAACCTTCAGTGAGCATCTTGGTACCCTTTAGACGCTAAGGCATGCTTTGTTTTGGCCTGAAACCGCCCGTACCCGAGTCGGCCTAGCCAACCCGAACCACTCTGCCGCTGGAGCTCGCTGCCGGCGACATTCCGGTGACCCGAGGTGTCAAGAAGACCACCCTTAGCTCTGCCGTGAACTCCTCTACCTTTTCTGTTTTGGGCCCGACCGCAGCCGAGCTGCCGTTCGCCGTCGCCGCCGCCGAGAAGCCCGCCGGCTCTGTCTGCCTGCGCCCTTCTCTGTTCGCCGCCAGGCCGGACCATACACTCCGGGAACGGACGGTCCGATCCATGCGCCCGCGCCCTCGCGCCTGTGCCCTCGTGCCCGCGCCCTCGCGCCCGCGCCCTACTCTGCTTTGCCTCGCTGGCCTGCGGGCTCGGGCTGCAAGGGAAATCAGAAAAGAAGAAAGAAGAAAGAAATAGGAAAAGTAATTAAAAGATTTATCTTACAACAGAAAAATGGCTAAACTTTGCAAATCTATAACTTCTCCATTTTGACTCCAAATTGAGTGAAACCAATTTTGTTAGCTCTGTAAATTTGTGAACTTTATTACTGTAAAATAAAATAGGACAACTTCTGTACAGAAAATATCCATAAAATAATATGAAGCAAAATTGACTTATTTTGGGCTTAATAACTTGAAAATATTCCCATAAAATTCATCCTATTTGCTAAAAATGTGAAACCACTTCTGTTAAACTCAGAAAATTGTAATCTTACTGTGGAAAAGTTGTATTTGATAAAAATACCTCCCAAAATAGGCCTAAGTAATTTTCTAACCTTTCTTTTTGTTAAATTTGTAAAATTCATATCTAAATCATTTTAAATCGGATTTCAGTAAACCAAATTTTGTCGGAACCAGGAAGATATGTATTTTCACATAAAAATACTCACACTCATAAATCCTTCAGAGAAGTCAAGCACTTATTTTTCCACTTAGAGTTTTCCTATAGTTTCGGCTTTTGCCGTTTTCAGCCCTTCTACCTTGTCATTTTTGTATCTCCCAATCCAGGGATGCAAATGACTTGGTTCTTTCTCCTAAAATCTTGTTAGGACCTGCCATACCTACTGTATTTATCTCATAATTAATTGATCATGTTGCATAGACATGTTTAATTGCTTCTTATTTGCATATTGCTTCTTATCGATAGATTCTGAGGATACGGAGTACGTGGAGACTAACCCAGAGCTTGAGTGTGACTCATTGCTGCAGCAAGGCAAGCGTCTAAGCATATTGAACCTATGCTTTCAATAAATTGATTTGTTTGTGAAAACAATATCTATATGCATGCTTCAGTCTGTTCAAAATGGGGGAAATGGGTAGAGTTAATATTACCTAATTGTATGCATTTCCATTCCTTGTTTATTGATGCCATGTTTATTCATTGTCACCCCTGGTTAAGGACTTTGGGATACCTTCATTTTACCGAATGCTTAGCCATGCTTATTTCTAGACTTAGAAAGGTCCGATAGATGGAGCTATCGGTTCAAAACTAGTTTAAAGCGAATGGATGGGTTAAAATCTGAAAAGAATCACTTCTAATGTATAATTGAGAATATGTTTGACTTGGACGGATGATAGGGCGATGAAGGGATGGTGTTTCCCCGATGCACATAGCTCCGTCTGGGTCGTTAAGGACTGAACATGTTGACGTCTATTCAAGCACCCTACGTACTTCCACACGCCGGGAGTGGGACGGCTTAACTCAGTAGCACGGGAGGCTGTGGCCATCTACGCCCGTCCGTCAGTCATGAGGAGGGATTTCCGTTGGAGGACCTCGAGCGCGCCTGGCTGTGGCCGGAGGTGCCTCCCACGACGGTAAGCCCGCCTTAGTTATCACACACGCACGACTAAGTTGTCGGGGGCCCAGACGTGGTTTAGGTGGTTGGAGCTAAGCGTGCAAAAGGTTCTGTTGTGACCTCTAGTCCACACTCAATGTGTAGAGTGTGGGTACCGGCAGGTACGAATCAAACTAGAGTGTAGCCGTTTGGCTTCTATCACATCGTGTGGGTAAAGATGTACACCTCTGATCAGAGTAAGAACTATTCGAATAGCCGTGTCCACGGTTACGGACGACCGCTTGATGTGTTCCTCAGTCATGTTAGCATCCAATTTGGGTTATGTGATTATGCCATGACTTAGGATAGTCATGGATGGATGGGTATATATAAGGGATTTTTAATGTTAATTATGACTTGGCTTTAGTCATGAAAAATGGTGTGCTAGTGTAGCACAATTGTTTGGGCAAGGGTGGCCCATGGATGATGCTTAAAGCATGATTTATGCTCATTTATGTTCCATTTTCAGAACCATATACTTGCTGTCTTAAAATTTCAGATTGAGTTATTTCACAAAATGCTTATAGTTTCAAGTATTACTTGCTCAATAAAATCAGCTTTGTGCAAAATCAAATCAATATAGCCTTCTTCCTTGATGTAGAGACCAACATGCTTCCTTTGTACTATTATTATTGTGAAAGTCTTGTGGAGTACCATTCGTACTCACGTTGCATCTTTTCAGGTGAGGATAACGACGATGATGGTGTGATCTACTATTATCCCGCCGAGGGTGGCGAGGATAATGTGTAGTTGAAGTTGAGCTCTATCCCCAGTCGGTTGTCCTGTGCATGGGTTTGGCACCACTGGTTCTTAGCTTTTGTGTTTATATTCCGCTGCAAATCTTTTGTGTCACTTTGTGATGAATTAGGGTGTGAACCCTCTATGTAGTATCTATAACCCTACTACTCGTCTATCCATTTTTAGAGTACTTGTGATGTTTATCAATTGCTTGCGATGAAAGTGTGAGGCTAGTCGCTTTCCTGGGGACTAGCTGAACATGAGTATGGGTTGTGTATAATTGAGATGGTTGGGGGATAGCTATTGTGGTTCGAGTCCTCTGGGGTACGTATCGTGTTTGGTCGCCACCATCGAGTGGTTTGACGGGCGTATGACGGGGAGGACTGGCAAGCTATCCTTATGATTATCTCTTTTGTACAATTCTCGGCATTTTGGATTTGTATTGTGAGTGGGTAAAGATTATGGCAAGTCTGCGATGAGGATGGATGGTTACCGTACTTATTTGGCTTTTATTTGAGACCCCATCTATCTAGATAGTTCGCGTTGCCGTAATAGTTACTCTTCATAATGCACTTCTGGGGTGCCCACATTACCCTTCGTGGCGAGGTCAACTGGGCAGCGCATGGTTGATAACGAGTGAAGACGTGGTGCTGCGATTGCAGGGTTCGGGTCTTGGTGATCAGAAGCCGAATCGTGAGTGTCGATTCTCCACCAAATCGATAGTTATCTTTACCTAATGGAAGATCGGGCACCCCGTTGCCATCAGATCAGGTGGTTGACTCCATTGTGGGGTGCGAGTTGCTCAGTTTTCTCGACTGTTACTCAGGATATCATCAAATCAGCCTAAAGGAGGAGGACTGTCTAAAGACCTCTTTTATCATGCCATTCGGTGCATACTGCTATGTCACTATGCCATTCATGTTGAAAAACGCTAGCGCAACGTATCAACGCGCTATCGAGCGGTGTCTTCACACTCAACTCGGGTGCAATGTGGAGGCATATGTCGATAATGTGGTAATCAAGACCAAAGTCAAGGAAGACCTCATCGCCGACTTAGAAGAAACTTTTCAAAGCCTTTGCAGATTCAAGATGAAGTTGAACCCGGAAAAGTATGTCTTCGGAGTACCTTCGGGAAAGTTACTCGGCTTCATCATATCACAGCGAGACATCGAGGCTAATCTAGAGAAAGTCAACACTATCATAAACATGGCACCCCCGACTAGCCAGAAGGACGTACAGAAGCTGACTGGCTGCATGGTGGCACTCAGCTAATTCGTTTTCCGACTTGGTGAACGGGGCACACCCTTTTTTAAATTACTGAAGAAAGTTGACAATTTTCAATGGACGCCAGAAGCCCAGTAGGCCTTTGAAGACTTCAAGAAGTTCCTTACATCGCCACCTGTGTTGGCATCACCTATGCCCTAAGAACTACTCATGCTATATCTTGTGGCAACCTCTTAGGTAGTCAGCACGGTGTTGGTCATAGAGCGGGCAGAGCCTGGACATATACAAAAAGTACAGAAGTCAGTCTACTTCATCAACAAAGTCCTAGCTGACTCCAAGATAAGATATCCCCAAGTCCAGAAGCTGCTCTATGGTTTACTTATAACTGTCCAAAAGTTGGTGTCGCATCAAGTTACAATCGTCACATCGTATCCACTCGGGGACGTCCTACTATCGATGTTTTACACTAGCAATATGATTATAGGGCTACTCGTTAGATCGAAACTCGGTGGATTGCAAAGGAACACGGGGGGTTTATACTGGTTCAGGCCCTCGATGTGAGGTAATACCCTACGTCCAGTTGTGGTGTATTCCTTTGAGGAAGTATGATTCTAGTGAATCTCTGTATGCCCTCAGGGGGCGCCCTGCCTCCCCATATATACTAGGGGACAGGGGTACAAGGTAGGAGTCCCAGCTAGATTACAGCCAAGGGATCTCCTCTTAAAGATATAACCTACCCGACTAGGAATGTATATTCCTTATCGTACAAGGCAAAGTCTATCGGGTTCTACCATATCTCTAATTACAAGGCTAGGCTCATCCTCTGTCCGAGTGGCCCATATGCTTGTCATGAGGTACCTGGGGCCCATGGCCTCCACAGCAGCCCCTGAGACCTTTATAATTGAGTCACAGCTGATGCCGAGTGCTCATCCTCCACGGTGAAGATTGCCCGAGTGCATTGCTCCCGAGTACTCTTTATCCGAGTGCTTCTTCTCCCGTGTCCTGCTTCATGTTAGCTAGCAGCGAGGCTATGAAGGGCTCTATGTAGATGTATGAATAGTGTGCACCGAATAGGCGCACCTATTAGGTGTAGCCCCCGACTTTGTGCTTAATTGTGAAAACAATTAAACATAAAGTTAAAGATCTTTAACCTTGTAGTCTTTCCCGAGTAGTATACTATTGGTATATGAGACTCTTCGGAATCATGTCAACCGGAAATAATTTATAGTCTTTCCCAAGTAGTATGTCACTTGAAAATTAGACTCTTCAGCTTCATGTCAGCTGGAAAGGGTGTTTATAGTCTTTCCCGAGTGGCGTCCCACTCGGAAGTTAGACTCTTTAGCGTCATATCGGCTAGAAAGAATATTTATAGTCTCTCCCGAGTAGTGCACTACTCAGAAGTTAGACTCCTCAGCATCATGTCGGCTGGAAAAAGATTTGCTCATCGCAACTTTGGCCAAGCATGTAGGCCGAGAACCACTTTATGAAATTTAATCCACTATGTGGTCAGGTGTACTTGAAAGATACCTGCATCCCTAATCTTGATAAAAACCAGCTTGTGACCCTTATAAGGATATATCTTCAATACCTGGTGGATAAGACAGATACCCGAACACATGTGTTCAGCAATTAGGCCTTCATGAAGCATATCTGTTTACCTCATCGGTTCCTGTTGGTAGCACCAGCACCGTGATTTTAACACAGCTAGCGAGCGGCCCACATTGAGCTCGCTACTGTAGGAACTCATATCTTGGTGGCCCAATACCGACTTTGTAAGACCAAGCCCACAAATCAGAACCGGTTCTATAAAAGGTGGGGAAGAGAGAAAAGATTCCTTCATCTTCTCCAATCTACCAATCGTTTCGTCTTCCAACCTCCGCGCCGAAATTTTGCCTCCCGCTTCGCTAGGGTTCACTATTGCTTGCTCTTCCCCATTGAAACTCGGGCGATCCCGCTCCTCCTCATCCATTCCAAGCCCCCAGCAACATTTCCCCCAAATCTTCTCGCCCTTAACCATGTCGAGAGCTCCAGATTTCCTCGATGCGTCGGATGAGGTCTGGCCAACATCGGATTGCGGGTCGGCTAAGCTGAAGCTTCTGGAGAAGCAGCTGAGATTACAAAGCCACGATGTCATCAATTGGCATTCGGCTGAAGGTGAATCGGTTCTGGAGCCCCAAGTCGGTGAGACAGTTATTTTCACCTCGTTTTTCAACCGGGGTCTTTCTCTTCCATCTTCCGAGTTCCTCTGCCAGCTTCTTGCCTTCTATGAACTCGATTTGGTGAATCTGAATCCCAACTCGATCTTGCAAATTTCTATATTTGTGACTCTTTGTGAGTGTTTCTTGGGTGTAGAACCCCATTTGAATCTATTCAGACATCTGTTCCACATCAAACCCCAGCCCTCCAAGAGCAAGGTCCAAGTGATTGGGGGGCCGATATCTAGCTCAGGAGCAAGATGAAGAGGATTTATATCAATATTCCCTTGAAGTCTTCTCTTAAAGGCTGGCATAAGGAGTGGTTTTACTGTTCTGATCTTGAACCAAGCCTTCCCCCTTTTATGGGTTTGCCCCTGGTGGTTGTGGCCAACTGGTCATTTGTGCCCACTTTTGAAGAGATGGGCCAAGTTCATATACTGATTGAAAAGATTGACAAGCTGAAGAGCGCCGGGTTGACTGGTCCATGGGTGGCCAGACGTTTCTTGACTCGGTGCATCAGGCCGCTAAAGTTAAGGTGTCACTTCAGCTGGGACTACAAGGGCAAAGGTGATCCCAGCCGGGAATATCCCGACCTGATGGACAACCACAAGGTGACCAACATCCTGCTGGATTTCTTTGCTAGTGGGGTGGTTGAAACTGAAGACACAGAGCAGTCTGTGGCGGCTTATAGCCTGAAGAGGCTGCACCGAAAGGTAACTCTCACTGGTGTTAACTTGTTGTTCACCCGTAATGAATGCTTGTAGATATATGCCCAGGATTGGTCTACAATGTGTAACATATGTCGTTGAACTGCTTGTAGTCGTGTGAGGAGTTTGATGACGACACCCAAATTTTATTGGCCATGAAGTCAAAGAAAATGAGGCCGTTAAGTCCTTCTGCTGCCTAGCCCAACTCCAAGAGAGCAGGGAAGAGGCCTATTGAAGACCAGGGCAAGAAGAAGATTATCAGGCTGAGTGCCGCAGCTGGGAGTCTGAAGATAAAAGACACCACCAGCACAGCTCCCAGGCCGCTGAGTCCTAGACCGGGACTAGCGCAGTCAGGCTCAGCATCATCGAGCCCAAGAAGAGCGCCGCCGAGTACAAGGTTAGGTCAAGCGCCACCGGGCTCAGCAACATCAAGCCCAAGAATGGCACCGCCGAGCACCCTAGCGCCCTAGCCGGCCACACCAGGAGCGGGGCCAACCAGGACAAAAACGCCGCTGCCTACTGCCACGTCGTCTAGCCCGATAGCCGGCAGCAGTCCACCATCGACATCAGGGGCCCCCGGAGGCAGGCTCAAATTCTCCAAGAAGTATGCAACTTTAAGTCTTCCGGAAGTCCTGTTCAGCATTGTGGTGTATTGATACTTAGCTCTCTGTGCAGGAAACGGGCCTATATCGATCTCAAGGAGACCACATCGGCCACTCCCGTTGTCGAGCCGACCCCAGCTAGACCAGTGCCAGCGAGCATATCTACTGAGCCAGCGACCGTCTCAGTTGCAGAGACCGAGGTCATTCCAACTGCAAAGCTATCGATGCTGGCCGACCAAAGGGCTGATGTTGAAGCTGTTGCTCTAGCCCCCGAGCATGTCTCTGAAGCCCCAGTAGTCGCTGAGTTAGGGGCCAGAACCCCGTCGCCGTCCCTATCGTCGTCGTCTTCAGAGGGACCAGATCTCCCTAGGTTTGAGGCTCCTCCCCACAAATCCCCGAGGACATTCCGCTAGGTAGCCCCCAACGGAACTGCGAAGAGTTACAAGCATGATGAAGTTGCGGTGGAGAAGGAGCGTGAAGACTTGCTTCACGCTGCAATCGCCGCGTCTCGGGGGGTCCAGGTATGATTTTCACTATATTGGAGTCTTAGTCTTCCTTGCATAAGTGTTCTGATGCTTGACTCTGCTTTGCTTTGTTTCTCCCCGAGCAGAAAATTGTTGGCTGCTCAGAGAGGATGAACGACGTCCTGACCTAGCTCGCCCCCAACTCCAACAATTAAGCTAGCTCCAGACCTTTAAGGCCGCGTTGGAGCGGTCGAGCTGGGAGAGGGAGACTTGGCTGAGGGGAGTCGTTAACCAGCTGAGGGATGAGAACTGGGCTCTAGCCAAGAAGATCGGAAGTAAGTCTCCCGTATTTGTCTTTCCGACTAAATCCCATGCATATTTCTCCAACTTGGTTGTTTCCGACTGCCCAGTTGTGTCCTAACTGCAATCTCAGGTTCTTGACCATTCTGATGTGCAGCCCTCGAAGCTGAGGTGAAGACTCGAAAGAGGGGGAAAACCAGCTAAAGGAGGCCGAGAGGGCCAAAGCTGAGCTCAAGAAGGACAAGGCCAACTTGGAGAAGGCCAACGCCAAGCTCGAGAAAGAGAAGGCTAAACTAGAGAAGGCCAAAGCCAAATGGAAGGCCGACTACGAAAGTAAGTCTCCGCTCTGACAATGATCTTAACCAATCCATTAAGTACTCTGTCTATAATTTTGCCTAACAAGTTTACTTGTCGATGAACCCAGGTAGCTGCTAGAGCCAATGCCCAAATCCAATTTCAAGCTTTTGCAGAGGAGATAAAAGTTGTCAAGGAGTCACGGGAGATCCTTGCTGAGTCCGTGAAAGGGCTCCTTGACATCATGGATCCTCACTGCGTGGGAACTAGCTCCAATACAGTCTCCCAAGTGCAGGTGCGCCTTAACGAAGCTCCGAGTATCCTGAAGAGGTACTCGGACGAGCATGTTGTTGTCAGCGTGGCCCAATCCCTGGCGATGACCAAGTCAATCTACCCCAGGGCAGATATTGAAGCCATCGGAGAGGGATTCACAGAGGAGACGACACCTAAGGAGGCACTGGAGTTGATAGCCCAGGCGAGGCCGACTGCAGAGGTGATCACCCGAGACCTGGGTATGTAAGAACAGTCCATCATGCAGTTGGTGTGTATAAACTTTTTGTAAGGACATGTGTAAATATAAGTGCAGTGCCACCAAGCTCTAAGTTCTGACTTAGTTATCATTAGCTTTACCCGACTATATAGTCTACACCGAGTTAGTTTATAGGAACTTAATAAAATCGTCCACCGCAGAAAGCTGTACTCGGGCAAACATAACAAAATCGTTGCAAAACTTCATAATGTAAGCAGAACAGGCTCGTATATTATTGACAAAGCACATATAATACATGCAGCCCCCGACTCACTACTCGGTTCAAACAAGCAGCGTAGTGAGTCAGAGAAAAACTGTACACATGGGAAGATATAAGACTCAGGTATAGAAAGGACGTAGCAGTTCTATATTCCATGAGTTGCTGACGAGGGCACTGTCTTCAGTCTTCAGTTGGTAGGCGCCTAGCCGTGTGCCCTCTGCGATAATGAACAGCCCTTCCCATATTGGGGATAGTTTATGCCTGTCTTTGGTGGTTTGTATTTTTCTTAGGACAAGATCTCCGACCAAAAAGGCGCAGCCATGGACATTGCGATTGTGATAACGACGCAGGCCTTGAAGATACCTTGCCGACTAGATTATGGCGATGTCTCTTGCTTCTTCCAACTGATCTAGTTCGACAAATCGAGTATTGTTTGAGATGTCTTCTGAGTAAGCCCGAACTCGCGGAGAGCCGAACTCTAACTTGGTTGGTAACATAGCCTTAGCACCATAGACCAGAAAGAAAGGGGATTGCCCTGTTGCCCAACTAACCATGGTTCTTAGAGACCAGAGAACAGATGGGAGTTCTTGTACCCATCAGCTCGCGTATGGTTGTAGTCGGTCGAATATCCTGGCCTTGATACCTTGTAAGACCATGCCATTGGCACGCTCGACCTACCCATTGCTCCGCGGGTGTGCCACAGATGCATAACAGATCTTGATGCCGAAGTCGTCACAGAAATCTTGAAAGACACTGCCCATGAACTGAATACCGCTGTCTGTGATGATGCGGTTAGGGACCCCGAATCGGTATAATATACTCATGATGAAGTCCTTTGCTCTTGCCACTGTTATGGTAGCAACGGGTTTTGCCTCAATCCACTTGGTGAATTTATCCACTGCGACGAACAAGTATGTGAACCCTCCTGGCGCTTTCTTGAAAGGCCCGACCATGTCAAGCCCCCATACTGCAAAGGGCCAAGAGATTGGGATTGTTTGGAGTTCTTGGGCTGGGAGATTTGTTTGTCTTGCATAGAACTGGCAACCCTCGCATGTGCGAACAATGTCTTTTGCATCTGTTACTGCTGTTGGCCAGAAAAATCCCTGCCAGTAAGCTTTTCCGACTAACATCTTGGATGCGGCATGGTTGCCACATATGCCCGAGTGGATCGATTGCAGAATCTACTTCCCCTCCTCGGTGGTGACGCAGCGCATGAGGACACCGGATGCACTTCTTCGGTACAGGTCTTCTCCGACGACTAGGAAACTCTTGCTTCGACATTTGATTTGTTCGGCTTGACTGCGATCATCTGGGAGTTCATCGTCCAGGAGGAATTTGAGAACAAGGTTCCACCAGTCTTGACATATGTTCAGTACTTCATCTGTTGCCGGGGTAGGTTCGCCTCCCGACTGCTCTGGCACTAGTTTCTTCTTGACTGACGGCTCCATGAGTTGCTCGACAAAGATCCCTGTCGGGACCACTTCTCGCTTGGATCCCATGTTTGCCAATTCGTCTGTAGCATCATTGTATTGTCGTAGGACGTGTGTTATCTTCAGCCCGTTGAACTTGTTTTCTAGCTTTCGGACCTCCTAACAGTATGCCGCCATGGTATCGTCGAGACATGTCCAGTCTTTCATGACTTGGTTCACCACGAGTTGAGAGTCTCCTCGCACAACCAGTCAGCAGATGCCGAGTGATATTGCAATGCAGAGCCCGTGGATGAGTGCCTCATACTCGGCGACGTTGTGGGAAGCTGGTAAGTGGATCTGGAGAACGTACTTGAGTTTTTCGCCGGTGGGGGACGTCAGTACGACACCGGCCCTGGCGCCGCCGATCCGTAGAGAACTGTTGAAGTACATTGTCCAGTACTCTAGCTTCGTTGTTGATGTAGGCATCTGAACTTCTGTCCACTCGGCCATAAAGTCGGCTAGAGCTTGTGATTTGATTGCTATCCATGACTGAAAGGTGATGTCGAACGCCATCAACTCGAGCGCCCATTTAGCGATTCAGCCGGTGGCCTCGCAGTTATGCAGGACGTCCCCGAGTGGATAAGCTTTTGGACTTGCAGATATCTCATCTTTGAGTCGGCTAGGACCTCGCTGACAAAGTAGACTAGCTGTTGGATCTTCTGTATGTGATCTGGTTCGGATCGCTCGACCACCAACACCATGCTAACTACCTAAGTGGTTGCCGCCAGATATAGCATTAATGGCTCTTGGGGCATAGGTGACGCCAACACGGGTGGTGATGTGAGAAATTTCTTGAAGTCTTCGAAGGCTTGCTGGGCTTTGGGAGTCCATTGGAAATTGTCTGCTTTCTTTAATAGCTTGAAAATGGGCATACCCCGTTCGCCTAGTCGAGAAATAAACCGGCTGAGTATTGCCATGTAGCCTGTCAGCTTCTGGACGTCCTTCTGGCTAGTCGGGGGTGCCATGTTCATGATTGCATTGACTTTCTCTAGGTTGGCCTCGATGCAGCGGTGTGAGACGATGAAGCCAAGTAGCTTGTCGGATGGCACACCAAAGGCACACTTTTCTGGATTCAACTTCATCTTCAATCTTCGAAGATTTTGGAAGGTTTCTTCCAGGTCAGCGATGAGGTCTTCTTTGGACTTGGTCTTGATCACCACGTCATCGACGTAGGCCTCCACTTGCACCCGATCTGAGTGTGTAGACACCGCCGAATTGCTCGTTGGAACGTTGCTCCAGCGTTTTTCAAACCGAACGGCATAGTGATGTGGCAGTATGCGCCAAACGGCGTGATGAAAGACGTCTTGAGGCAGTCCTCCTCCTTCAGGCTGATTTGGTGGTATCCCGAGTAACAGTCGAGAAAACTGAGAAGTTCGCACCCCGCAGTTGAATCCACCACCTGATCTATCCTGGGTAGACCAAATGGATCTTTGGGGCACACCTTGTTTAGGTCGGTGTAGTCGACGCACATGCGCCATTTATCTTTTTCTTCCAGACTAGGACTGGGTTTGCCAACCAGTCCGAGTGGTAGACCTCTTTGATGAACACTGCGGCGAGGAGCTTGGTTATCTCCTCTCGAATAGCATCTTTCCGGTCTTGTGCGAAGTGCCATAGCCGTTGCTTGACCGGCTTGGCATCTGTCTTGACATTGAGGGCATGCTCGATCACCTCCCTTGGTACGCCCGGCTTGTCGGACGGTTTCCATGTGAAGATATCCTTGTTGACTTGGAGGAAGGTGACAAGCATATCTTCCTATTTGGGGTTGAGTCCAATCTTGACTAGAGCAGTCTTGGAGGGGTCGGAAGGGTCCAGGGGGATCTTCTTCGTGTCAGAGTCCGCTGAAATTCCTGACTTTGCTGCCTTTTTCGCTGAAACTTGGTCATCCTCGACTTCAGTTGTGATGGCTTGCCGAATGCTATTGCGTCCGACTGCCACCTCTTGCGATTGAGCCAATTCATAGCTCTCCTTGTTGCAGGCGAAGGCTTGCTTGACATCGCTGCGGAGGGAGAGAACTCCGGCTGGCCTCGGCATCTTGAGCACCATGTAGGTATAGTGCGGTATTGCCATGAATTTGGCGAGCGCTGGTCGTCCGAGTATCACGTGGTACGCAATCTTGAGGTCAGCGACCTCAAAGCAGATGTTTTCTGTGCGGAAGTTATCCCGTGTGCTGAAGGTGACCGGCAAGGTTATCTGCCCAAGGGGTGTTGAAGACAGGCCGGGAATTATCCTATGGAAGGGCACAGTACTCGGCCGCAGTTCTGAACGAGGGATTTTCATCCCATCCAGGGTCTTGGCAATGAGGATATTGAGCGCACTGCCTCCGTCTATGAGAGCCTTCTTCAACTTGATATTTTTGTCGACCGGGTCCAGGACGAGTGGGTAGCGTCCTGGGTGTGAGAACCGATCGGGGTGATTTGCGCGGTCGAAGGTGATGGGCGTTTCTGACCAACGCAAATATTGGGGGGCTTCTGCTTCCGCTTGGATTCCTACGCAAATGGCCCTCCGAAGATGTGGTTGAGCTTGGCCTAGGGATCTTGAAAATCATCGGCCGGGCCTGAATCTGGCTTGTCTTTGTCTTTGTTGGCTCCAGACGATGAAGTCTGCTCGGAGGCAAACTTCTTGAGCATGAAGCAATCCTTGGCCGCGTGTTTACCCTTGGGATGGAAGGGGCAAGGCCCGTTCATAACCTTCTGGTATTCGTTGTTCCTTGGGGGCCACGACCGAGTGCGCTCCACGTTGGCCACTTCGTTGTCCGACTTCCGCTTGCAGCTGCCGAACTTGTTCTGTTATGGCTCGTTATCAACTTTTGCCTTTTGGTCCTTCTGCCGGGACTCCTTTTCGTCGAGAGCTTCAACAACCGCTTCTGTTGAGTCGGCATACTTGTTTGCCATATCGAAGAGGGCCCTAACAGAGGCTGGAGGCTTCCGAATGAATTTGGCGATGAAGGCGGCGATGACGACCTCGTCCTTGATCATTGGGATTTGGTTACGCTTCTCGGAGAACCTTTTGATGAACTCACGGAGAGACTCGTTCTTCCTCTGGTGCAGCTGGTAAAGATCGTGCTAAGAAGATGGCCGCTCGTAAGTCCCCTGGAAGTTGGCTATAAAGCGTTCCCGGAGTTCCCCCTAGGAGCTGATTGATTGCCTAGGGAGCCCTGTTAGCCATGTCCTCGCTGAGTCGGCCAGGGCGACCGGGAGGTAATTAGCCATGGCTTTGTGGTCACCTCCAGCGGTGCGGATTGCCAGGGTATATACAGTGAGCCAGGACTCAAGGTTAGTCTTGCCGTCGTATTTTTCGATCCCGGTAAGCTTAAAGCCCGACGGCAGTCGACATCTTGTAGCTCCTGGGTGAAGGCTGGTACATCTTCATCTTCGTGAGGGCTCTGACTCCGACCGCGATGGTTAAACCACTCGTGGTGAAGACCGAAACACTTGTGCTTGTCCTCCAGTCGGTGGCGCTCGTCATCTTCGCGTTGGCGGCGCCGAGCGTTCATATCGTGGCGGAGATCATGTTGTAGACGTACTCGGAGGTCTTGGTTGAACCGGCGATCATTCTGGTGACGCCGCCGATTGTCATTGTTGGTGTTGCCGAGTGATGTTTGCCATGACTCCTTGTGCGGCTAACTTGAGCCGGCCGCTCAGCATCGCGCTGATGCGGACGAGATTGCCGCTGGAGAACCCGGCCGGTTGGTCGGTATAAGTGTTTTGCCCGACTGCTGGTGCTGCTGACAGGCAGTAGCTGTAATCATTGCCTTGATCTTATAGCTATTGTCGGGGTGGCCTAGTGATCAGGTCCGAGATGGAGTGTGTCCAGCAAGGTTGCAGTGGCCACGATGTTCTTTTGTGGTGTGACGAAGATGTCATGGTCGCCGACCCTAGTCTGGAGGATCTGTTGCTAAGCGGTTCACCCAGCCCTGCGTAGGTCATTGTTGCAATCCTCGTGTTCGGCCTCCTCCTGTTGCCATAGTCGGCGTGCCTCCTCTGCTTGCTCCTCTTCTAATCGGCGCACCTCTGGTGGAGGGGTAGAAGCCATGAAGATCTCTCAGGCAGAAGGAATCTCGCCAGACTGGTGTCCGAACTGGTGTTCGAACCGTTGTCCGACTTGGAGTCGGAATCCGAGTAGTTAATGGGAGTAAGAATGACTCCGACCTCCCTAGATCCAATCTGGAGCGGCTCTAGGCCATGTCCAAACTTAACCGTAGGGGATCGGGTCTACCGCGTGAGATGTAGATCCGCGGCACTGCCAAGTCCGTACGGGCGATTGACGATCTCTCCCTTTCCTAGCTCGACCCGGGCTAGCTCGAGGCCTAGCGCAAGTTGAACGCCGAAGGAGAGAGTTGTCCCGAGACCCAGGCAGGTGGTAGATTGCCGTGGCACGTTGACGAGGGTGGCTGCAGCGTCTTGTGGGCCGACTGGCACGGAGTCGGCTGGTTCCTCGGCCGGTTGGATTGGATCTGTGTCGGCCAAGGTGAGGTTGCCGAACATGTCGGTGACGAAGTCGAGGCTTCCGAATGAGATTGTATCTCCGGGAGAGAATTTGTCGCCGTCGACTCCTGTTGTTAGATTCATCGAGCTTGTGGATGTAGATCTTGCCGAAGCCCCTACCTGGCGCGCCAACTGTCGATGTTTTACACCGGCAATATGATAATAGGGCTACTCGTCAGATCAAAACTCGATGGATTGCAAAGGAACACTGGGGTTTTATACTGGTTCAGACCCTCGATGTGAGGTAATACCCTACATCCAATTGTGGTGTATTTCTTTGAGGAAGTATGATTCTAGTGAATCTCTGTATGCCCTCAGGGGGCGCCCTACCTCCCCTTATATACTGGGGGACAGGGATACAAGGTAGGAGTCCCAGCCGGATTACAGCCAAGGGATCTCCTCTTAGAGATATAACCTACTTGACTAGGACTGTATATTCCTTATCATACAAGGAAAGGTCTGCCGGGTTCTACCATATCTCCAATTACAAGGCTAGGCACATCCTCTGTCCGAGTAGCCCATATGCTTGTCATGAGGTACCCGGGGCCCATGGCCTCCACACCTACACAATCGTGAGGCCATTGGTAGAATCGCTAAATGGGCGCTCGTGCTGATGGCGTTTGATATTGTTTTTCAACCTCAGACAGCAATCAAGTCACAAGCACTTGCCAACTTCGTAGCCGAGTGGACAGAGGTTCAGGCGGCTAGACCAACAGACAAGTTAGAATACTAGACAATGTACTTCAACGGTTCTCTGCGGATTGGTGGAGCAGGGGCTAGCATTGTCCTGATGTCACTCGCCAAAGAAAAATTGAAATACGTCCTTTAGATACACTTTCCATCTTTCCACAACGTCGCCGAGTATGAGGCACTCATCCACGGGCTCCGTATCGCTATATCACTTGGCATTCACCGACCGGTAGTGCGTGGGGATTCCCAGCTCATGGTGAACCAGGTCATGAAAGACTGGACGTGTCTGGACGACAACATGGTGGCTTACTGTCAGGAGGTACGAAAGCTGGAAAACAAGTTTGATGGGCTAGAGATCACACACGTGCTACGCCAATATAACATAGCTACAAATGAGTTAGCCAACATGGGATCGAAACGAGAAGTGGTCCCAACTAGAATTTTTGTCGAGCAACTATTGGAGCCGTCAGTCAAGAAAAAAACCAGTATTCGAGCAGTCGAGGGCTGAACATACCCCGGCAACAAATGAAGTACTAATCATCTCTCAAGATTGGCAGACTCCAATCATCAGGTTCCTCCTAGAAGACGAGCTGCCAGAAGATCGCAATGAGGCCGAGTGAATCAAACATCGAAGCAAATGTTTCCTCGTAGTCGGTGAAGACCTTTATTATAGAAGCACATCCGGAGTCCTCATGCGCTGCGCCAGACCTGAGGAGGGCAAGCAGATACTGTAGTCCATCCACTCGGGCATCTGTGGCAACCACGCTGCATCAAGGATGTTAGTTGGAAAGGCTTACAGGCAAGGGTTCTTCTGGCCGACTACGGTTACAAACACCAAAGACATAGTTCGGACATGCGAGGGATGTCAGTTCTTTGCACGGCAAACACATCTTCCAGCTCAAGAACTACAAACAATTCCAATCTCTTGGCCCTTTGCAGTTTGGGGGCTTGACATGGTTGGGCCATTCAAAAAAGCACTAGGAGGGTTCACACACTTGTTCGTCGCAGTGGACAAATTTACAAAGTGGATCGAGGCAAAACCTATTGCTACCATATCAGTGGCAAGGGAAAAAGACTTCATCATGAGTATTGTATATCAATTTGGAGTCTCCAACCGCATTATAACGGACAATGGTACTCAGTTCACTGGTGGCGTTTTTCAAGATTTCTGTGACGACTTTGGCATTAAGATCTGTTATGCTTCTGTGGCGCACCCACGAAGCAATGGGTAGGTTGAGCATGCCAATGGCATGGTCTTACAAGGCAGGGCGGTGGGTGCAAGAGAACCACGGTTAGGCAACAGGGCAATCCCCTGGGCAATTGAGCTAGAGCTGGGCTCGGCCAGGGTTGGCTGCATGATATCCAACAAGATCTTCGCAGAATCAACAATGATTTGCCATGATTCTTTGATCACCTTGATTTTTTTCTGCGAAGGTGCCAAACTGGATCTGCGAGTTGGCTTTGAAGGCTGCTCACACAGAGACAAAAACATCAGGACGACTAGGCCAACTGAGTGCATAGACAGTCATGAGACTTACTAGCATAGTCGGTGTCCACCTTGGACTTCGCCTTCTCGAGCTCTTTTAGGTCCTTCCTCAAGCGTTCAATTTCCAGGGACTGGTTATTGAGGTTTGTCTCAAGAGCTACAGCCGTACAGAGTCAACGATCAGCAACATAGAAAAATTTGTCTAAGGTCACTCAGGCAAAAGGGGAACTTACTCCTGATAGTCCCTGCCTAAGCCTAGTTCTCATCCCGGAGCTTGTCCACTGATCCTTTCAGCCATTGCTCCCTCTCCTTGCTGGATCTCTCCAGGTTTTCCGTGGTAGTATGGAGCTGGTGGAGTTGGGTAAGCTGAGGGGTGAGCTCAGACAGAACTCAGCCCATCTTCTCTGACTGATTAACCACTTTCTGCTCAGGGAGTATTCAAGTCAAGCAAAACAAGCAACAAAAGTGCAAAGTCTTGGAGAACCACCAATTAGCAAACACAACAAGATTGGTTGCGTACCTGAATCCCCTTTGACGTGGCAATAGTGGCGTACGTCAACTTAACCCTTTCTCTCTGGGCCGCCTGTTCATCGTGCTCGAATCTCTCTGCTTCCCCCTCTGGAGTAACCCAATGGAACATCCAGGGAAAGTTTGCAGGGGGACCCTCGAGCCTAGGGAGATCGTCTTTATCAGAAGATGACGATAACGGAGGAGTGGAGTCCTCGGCCTTCGATCAATTGGCGGCGTGGGCTCTTGGACGAGCTCAGGGACGGGGGCTTCGACTGCGATGTCCCGACTGGGCGACGCTGGTGGCCAGGCTGGGTGGATCAGCTCAACTTTAGGGGCTGGGACGATTTCTGGCTTGGCTTGTGGCGCAATTGGCTCAGCCTTAGTCAGGACGGGATCTACTATGGGGGTTGGTGGCGCTGCTCCCTTGGGGTCAGCGTCACTTGGCTTCCTGTAGGAATATTCAACAGTCAAGATGTTGCGAGTTTATTCAAGCTGTTTTCAGGAGAAAAGAGTTGCCCATACCTCTTGGAAGTTTTAAACCTCCACCCCTATGTGCTCTGGTGGGGGTAGTCGGTGACGGGTTTGATAGCCTACTCGGCGGCGGAGAGCTGCTGACTGTCGGGCTCATGGGCATGGCAGTCGGTGGTGGAGAACTTGGCCTGGTCGGTGCTGTACTTATTGCAGCCGATTGGGTGGTGGCGGCACTCAGCGGTGCAGTCTTGGAGCTGGGTGGCCTAGGGGCGGCGCTGTTGGAATCCTTGATCATCAGATTGCTAGATGCCTTGATCGGCATATCGTTCTTTTTGGCCTAATCTTTCGCTGGTCCTTTCCCAACCCTCTTGGGGCTGGGTTGGGCTGCCTTGGGGCTAGCCAGGCGTTTCCTGGCCCCACTGGCTGACTGGCCTCGGGAGTCAGAATCAAATTCTTCACATTCCTGCAAACACCTAGATATTATGCATTGCAAGACAGGAACGATGTTCATATCACTCGTCACTGATGTATATCAAGATGACTACAGCATCATATATTACTGTTGGCTAGGGCCTGCCCTCGCAGTATCGCTTGGGCTCTCTTTTCTTGTCTTCAGTCTCCATGACTCCGTTGACGAAGAAACCGAGCAAAGTATCGGTAACTTTGTTCTTGTCGACAAAGTCGGGATATTCTCGAGATGGATTATTTTTCCCCTGGTAGTCGAACCCAAGGTGGCTTCTGGCCTTTAGAGGCTGGGTTCGGCGATTCAAGAAGCACCTGGCCACCTAGGGACCGGTCAGCCCTGTGCCCTTCAGCGCGCTGATCTTCTCTAGAAGCTTGTATACCTGATCCGTTTCATCTTGTGACGGCACTAAAGTCTAGCTCTCTAGGATAGATGGTGGATTTCCTGTAAAAGGGGGCAGGGAGGGCTCGAGATTTGAGCAATAGAACCACTCCCGATGCCATCCCTTGCGAGAAGTCTTCAGGGGGACATGGAGATAAGCCTTCTTCATCTCATTGCGAAGTTGAAGGCCCGCTCCCCCTATTGTCTGAATCTTGGATTTTGAGGGCTATGGTTTTATGTGGAAAAGATATCGGAAAAGATTGAAATGGGGGATTAATTCCCAGGAAGGCCACACAGAGGGTCACAAAAATAGAAATATGGAGAACAGAGTTGGGATTGAGGTTGACGAGCTCAATTTGATGGAAGTCAAGAAGGTGGCAGAGGAAATCGGAGGCTGGAAGAGAAAGGCCACCTCACGGTCTCGCCAGGGCCTGGAGTGGGGACTGACTCACCGACGGCGGGGCGCCAGTTAATGATCTCCTTGGGCTGCAGAATCATCCTCTTCTCCAAAATAGTCAGCTTCGTAGGGCTACAATCCGACACCGGCCAAGATCCTGACGACATATCTGGGATGTCAAAAAGGGCTTTTGGCATCGCAAGAGGTGTGGAGCTAGGTGGAGAAGCTTTTGGCTGCTGGGAATTGGCACTGGGAGGCAAATCCTAATGAATCTCAGGCTGGGAGCATGAGCTACAGCGAACCCTAGCGGAGCGGAGAGCGCGAAGTTTGGGCGCGGTTTCGAAAGCTGAAGTGATTTGGCGGATTGGGGGAGAAAGGGTAATCTTTTCTTTCTCCCATCGTTTTATAGAACCCGTGCCAAGTTGTGGGCTTGGGCCGGCTAGCTTGGTAATAGGCCATAAGATATGAGTTTCTAAATAGCATATCCTATTTGGCCGACCGTTGACTATGTTAAAATCACAGTACATATGCTATTTTACAGAAACCGATCAAAATAATCAGATATGCTTCATGTTAAGCCCAACTGCTAGACACATGTGTTCAAATATCTAAATTATTTGACAGGTATTGAGGATATATCCTTATAAGGATCAATAGCTGGTCTCCATTAAAATTGGAGATGCATGTATCTCTCAAGAACACCTCACCACATATTGGGTTAAGATTCATAAAGTGGTACTTGGCTTACATGCTTAGCCAAAATTGCCTTGAGCAAAAATATTTCCAGCTGATATGATGCTGAATAGTCCAATTTCTAAGAAATATTCCACTCGGGAAAGACTTAAAGGTTAAAGATCTTTGACTTTATGTTTAATTGTTTCACAAATAAGCACAAAGTCAGGGCTACACTTAATAGGTGCGCCTATTTGGTGCACACTATTCTTATTTTTCTACGAAGCCCTTTATAGCCTCGTTGCCAGCTAATGTAAAGTAGGACTTGGAGAAGAAGCACTCGGACAATGGGTACTCAGGAGCAAGGCACTCGGGAAATCTTCAGCAAGGAGGATGAGCACTCGGCACCAGCTATGACTCAACTATAAAGGTCTCAGAGGCTACTATGGAGGTCATGGGCCCCGAGTACCTCATGAGAAGCTTTCTAGCCACTCGGATAGAGGATAGGCCCAATCCTGTAATTTGGGATGCAACGGGACTCAGTGCATATTACCTTGTACGATAAGGAGAGGGATATAGTCCTAGTCGGGTACGTTGTATTCCTAGAAGGAAATCTCTTAGTCAAGCCCGACTGGGATTCCTACCTTGTAACCTTGCCTCCTCAGTATATAAGGAGAGGCAAGGAGCCCCCTGGGGCAGAGAACATAATCTCACCAGGGAAACCTCAAAGGCTATACACAACAGCTGGATGTAGGGTATTACCCCACATCGAGGGCCTGAACCAGGATAAATTGTTTCATGTTCGTTTGCAATCCATCAAGTTTGGGTCTCACGAGTAGCCCCATAAAATTATCGCCGATACAAAACATCGACAATTGGTCTTCCGTACTCTTCCTCGTACTTCGCTTCATTCCGAAATGGCAAAAAATACATGACTACACACAAAACGAGGAAAAACTCTAAGAAACTCCAAATAAACAGTACATAAAATGAATATAAATATGTAGATCATAATTTTAGATGAATTTAGGAAGATGAACAGGTCGAATCAGAGTTCGAACAGAAAAGATATAGCCCTCGGAAGCTCCAACTCATAGAAAATCCAAAAAGAAATAGAAAAGAATATTCTCTGGAATATTCCATTGGTAAATAATTATCAAGGATTTATTTTGAATAGGAAAAAGGAGTGGGGCCCACTGGTCAGTAGCTTGGCTTATGTAGACTAGGTTCACCAGACTGAGGATGAGATGGAGTGGTGGTCTAGTGATGATGTGGACTGCCACGTGGTCAAAGGGGTTAGGTGGCAGCTGAAGTGGCAATTAGGGTTGATGTGGCATGAATCAGAGTAAAGAAAATCCGATGGTTCGGATTAGATCGGAGGCGATCGGACAATGGAGATTTGCTAAGGGTTTAATGGAAATCCAATGGCTTTGGATGGATCAAGTGCAATGTTTTGAAATAGAATAAATCTGAGAACTCCAGATTCTAGATTTTCAATGGGATTTTAGGGTTTCGGAAACGACACCAAGGAATTATAAAGGAAAGGAAACCTAAGTCCGGGTTGAACAGAGAAGTACAAGAAGGATTAGAGGAGGAACGACCCGATCAAGGGGAAAGAAAAGGATTTGTTTTCTATTTAATTAATTATTGAAATGATCTTTGCATATTAAAATTAATTCTGGAGCTTCGAAAAATCCAAGAAAATTTTAGAGAGTTCATTAAATCATGGGGAATTTACCGGAAGGAAAATCACCATAAAACAAAAGGTAAATTTATTAATATAAATACTTAAATGCTTAAAATAGTTTGACAAAACCCTAGGGAATATAAAAGCATCCAAGCATTAATTAAAATTTTAACTTGGGATTTTTAATATTGGAAATTTCAGAATTTTATTTAAACACTTTCATAGACACATTTTCTAGTGTATTCTTATATTTCCATTTACCCAAAATAATTTTTAATTAGGCTGATTTTCAGGGTGTGACACATGGCTTGCTAGCGCCCGCGCCTCCTCTCTCTCGCTGACAGGTGGGGTGTTCGTCTCCAACCTCGGGTTGGAGAGCTCCTGTGTAGTTCGACACTGCCGCCGTGAATCCCAGCCCGATTCGTTCGCTCCTATCGAGTTTCTCTCAAATTAGTTGAGGGGTTTTGATCCCCTTAACCTTCTCCTCATTTTCCCCCAAGAATCGTGAGAGAAACCGAAGGATTCAATGCTGACTCTCCTCCCCTCCGCTATAAATAGGATCCCCGGGCCTCCCTCTCTCCCTTTCCGCCATCAACCAAGCTCGCCTAAGCCTCTGTTGCCCTAGCGCCGTGCTCAATCCAATCCGCCGCTGTCACCGCCTTCCAGCTGAGCTCCGTCACCACTCTCGCCACCGTTGGTGCTCGCCGTCGCTGCCATCAGGACCGCAAGACCAAGGAAGACCCTCACAGCCACCGAGGACTACCAGAACAGCGTCGCTGTTGAAGACCCAAACCCCTCCGCCACTAGAAGCTCACCGCCGGTCGTTCCCGTCGCCTTTCATCGCCGTTTTTGCCTCGGTAAGGTTCGCCGCGACCCCTCTACCCATCTGTGCCCTCGCCGTGCCCCACTGTGCCGCCGTTCACTGTCGACCATCGGTCCCCAAGCCGCTGCCATCGCCGGTTGCCAACGTGGACGCCACGTTGGAGCCAGATCTACGCATCAGCCCGATGAGATCAAACCGATCGAGATAGATCCTAGCCGTCGGATTGTTGGGATTAAGTCCTAGCCGCCCGATCCATCTTTGGTTACATCTTAGCCGTCCAGATCCAACTTAATCCTGAGATCCAATTTGGACCGTCTGATCTTCCTTCGCCAGATCTAGACCATTGAATCCTAGTGGACCAACTCAGTGGACTCGGTCTACCGTGGACCAAGCTCCTTCTCTCTCTGATCTGTGGGCCCCGGTTGTCAGCCATCCCTGATCCAGTGCTGACACCATAATCCTTTTTTCCAGAATTAAAATAAATGCTAAATGACGCAATAAATCGGTTTAATCTTTTTGAATAGGCTTTAAAAGGGTTTAAACTTCTAAAATTCATAACTAATTCATCCGAACTCTGTTTGGGGTGATTCAACTTGCATAATTTTTTAAAATTAAGATCTATCAATTAAAAATATTATATTATATTATTGATATGTGATTATGTACTTTTTTCTTAGTTTTATTTATTGCGTTTAGCCGCTGATGTTTCGGAAGAGTCAGAGTTTTGCGAGGAGAATTCCGAGGCGTTTGCAGAGTTTCTCAATGTAGAATCCAGATATACCCTGTAATCAATGAAGAGGATGAACAACATGCTAGCCTTGCAGCACACCTTTCACCACGAATTCGCAAAACCACACGCAAGAGATGATCCACTCAACCACGCAAAAGTGGATCTATTGCTCCCTCAATTCCTTGAAAGGAAAAGCAAGAACAATCAATGGCAAAAACTCCCAATTCCCCTCTCTAGTTTGGCGACAGCGGCACAAACCCTAGGAGAAGAACAAATCACATGCCGTTTGTTCTGTTGGAAAGTATACTTGACAAGCTTTCTGTCGATGCTTTGCACCGGCAATAAAACTATGGGGCTACTCAGCGAGGGTGAATTCGGTGGACTGCAGAGGAACACAAAAGAATTTTACTGGTTCAGGCCCTCAAGATGAGGTAATACCCTACGTCCAGTTGAGGTGTTATTCCTCTTAGGTGCATGTAGATCGATGATCTAGTTGTTGTTGTTGTCCTTGCCCTGAGGGGCGCCCTGCCTCCCTTTATATATTAGGGGATAGGGGTACATGATAAGGATCCCAGTCGGATACGACCAAGGGATTTCCTTCTTAGAGATAGAATCCTATCCGACTAGGACTATGTTTCCTTATTATACAAGGTACAGCCTGCCGGGTACTATCTTATCTCTAATTACATGGTCCGGCCCATCCTCTATCCGAGTGGCCCATGTACTGGTAATGAGATACCCGGGGCCCATGGCCTCCACAGTAGCCCCTGAGACCTTCATAGTTGAGTCACAGCTGATGCCGAGTGCTCATCCTCCATGGTGAAGGATGCCCGAGTTCGATCCGCCCGAGTACTCTTTGTCCGAGTAAGTCTTCTCCCGAGTCCTGCTCCATGTTAGCTGGCAGCGAGGCTATGAAGGGCTTCATGTAGATATATGAATAGTGTGCGCCGAATAGGCGCACCTATTAGGTGTAGCCCCCGACTTTGTGCTTAATTGTGAAGACAATTAAACATAAAGTCAAAGATCTTTAACCTGGAAGTCTTTCCCGAGTAGATTACTACGGGTATTTATGACTCTTCGGTTTCATGTCAACCGGAATAAACTTCATAGTCTTGCCGAGTAGAAGACTACTCGTATGTAGGACTCTTCGACTTCATGTCAGTCGGAATATGGGTTTATAGTCTTTTCCGAGTGGCGTCCCACTCAAAAGTTAGACTCTTCCGCATCATATCAGCGGGAACGAAGATTTATAGTCTCTCCCGAGTAGTGCACTACTCGAAAGTTAGACTCTTCAGCGTCATGTCGGCTAGAATAATATTGCTCATGGCAACTGGTGGCCATGCATGTAGGCCGAGTACCACTTAATGAAAATAAATCCATGGCGTGGTCAGGTGTACTCGAGAAAGATACCTGCATCTCCAATTTTAATGAAGACCAGCTTGTGATCCTTATAAGGATATATCCTCGAAATCTGATGGATAAAACAAGTACCCAAACATATATGTTTAGCAATAAGGCTCTCATGAAGCATACCTGTTTATCTCATCGGCTCCTGTTAGCAGCACCAGCACTATAATTTCAACTCAGCCTGCGGAAGGCCAACATGGAGCATGCTACTGTAGGAACTCATATCTTGTTGGCCCAGTGCGGACGGTGTAGGCCCAAGCCCATCTAGTCGGCATCGGCTCTATAAAAAGACGGGGAGAGAGAAAAAGATTCCGTCGTCTTCCCCAAATCAGCCAATCTCTTCATCTTCCACCTTCGCGCCCAACTTTTCGCCTCCCGCCCGGCTAGGGTTAGCTGCTGCTATTCCCCACCCAAACTCGGGCGATTTCGATCCTCCCCGTTTCCTCCAAGCCCCCGATTTGCTTTTCCCCAAATCTCATCGCCTCCAGTCATGTTGAAGGTTTCGGATCTTGCGGGGGCGCCGGGAAGTTCTTGGCCGGTGTCAGATTGTGGCTTGGTGAAGCTGAAGCGGCTGGAGAGTGAACTGAAGTTGCCCAGCCAAGAGGTGATTCGCTGGCGGCCGGCTAGGGATGAGTCGAGCCCGAATCCCCAACCTGGAGAGACGGTAGTTTTCGCCTCCTTTTTCGATCGAGGCTTATGCCTTCCATCTTCTGATTTCTTCCGCCGTATCCTCCACTTTTACGAGCTAGAGTTGGTGCATTTGAACCCCAACTCTATTCTTCAGATTTCTATATTTGTTACTCTTTGCGAGTGCTTCTTGGGCGTTGAACCCCATTTCATCCTCTTCCGACACCTGTTCCACATCAAGCCCCAACCTTCCAAGAGCAATATCAATGTGATTGGAGGGGCTGGTCTTCAATTGAGGAGCGATGGGAAGAAAACGTATATCGATCTACCCTTGAAATCTTCTCTGAAGGGCTGGCACAAGGAGTAGTTTTATTGCGCCGATCTGGCTCCTTCCTTGCGCCCGTTTACTGGTATGCCGCCAACGGTGTTGCCAAGCTGGTCTGTGGAGCCGACCTTTGAAGAACTGGGCCAGGCACATATATTGTTGACGAAGATAGATGACCTCAAGAGGGCCGGCTTGACAGGTCCTTGGGTGGCTCATCGCTTCCTGACAAGGCGTGTTCAGCCGCTGAAGCTTAAGAGCTCATTCGGCTGGGCCTTCAAAGGGAAGAACGATCCTGACCGAGTGAGCAACGAGTCGGCGGACAAGAAAGAGGTGACCGCGACCCTGTTCAGCTACTTCTCTGAAGGGGTGATCGCGACCGAGGACGACAAGCGCCGGATTGCGGCCTATAGCTTCATTCGGCCTCGGACCAAGGTAACCTTTAACCTTCCTCTGTGAGGAATGCCCGTGGGACCACAATTGCCCGGCATATCGTGATGCATTTGATTGGCTCACTTGTAGTGGCATGAAGAATTCCATCAAGACTCCCGTCCATTGTCGGCTGTCGCGTCGAAGAAGAGGCCGAGGAGTCCCTCTGCTGCCCAACCCAGCTCAAAGAGAGCGGGGAAGAAACCGATTTTATATCGGGGCGAGGGGGCCATGACGGCGCGCGCCGTGAGCGGCAGCTTGAAAATAAAGGACGCCGCTGCCGCAACGCCCACGCGGTCAAGTCCCAGGCTGAGACCTGCGGGTTTGAGCCCAACGTTGCCGAGCCCGGTGGCGGCGCCACCAAGGGGCCGGCTAGAGCAGAGGCCACCTGGGGCGAAGGCGCCCGAGCCGACCATACCAGAGTCGGGGCCGACTCGGGTTGATACGCCTCCGCCGACGATGACGCTGACCGGGCCGACTGCCGGAGCTAGTGCTCCACCGGGGGGCGGGCCGCCCGGCAAGAAGCTGAGGTTCTCCAAGAGGTGCGCTGCTCCGGGTCTTCTGTAGTCTTTGTGTGTTGAAGTAATGTCTTGATATCTTGGTTCGTCATGCAGGAAACGGGCCGATATTGATCTCAAGGAGGTCGACCCGTCTGCTCCACTTGATGAGCCTGCCCCAGCCGAGCCAGCGGCCGCGAACACACCTGTCGAGCCGGCGGCCGACCCGGTTGCGAGACCGAGGTGGCTCCGACTACAGGGCCGCTGCCGCCACCCGACTGAGCGGTGGCTGCTAAAACTGAGGCCCCAACCCCCGAGGCACCGCACGTCGCGGAAGCCGCGGACAGAGCCCCTGGGCCGGTCCCCGAAGTCATGGGGGAGGGCGGTGCCGAGGCCAGGACCCCGTCGCCGTCGTCATTATCATCGTCACCATTGCCACCGCCGCCACCGCCGGAGATCCCACACCTTCCTCGGATCGAAGCTCCTCCACGTGCTATGCCCCGGACCTTTACGTGGACAACTCGCGACGGTACTGTGAAAAGCTTCAGGCTCGATGAAGTCGTTGCAAGGAGGGAGTGTGAAAGCCTGCTCCGCGCCGCCATCAGTGGGTCCGAGGGGGTCGCGGTATGGTTCATGTAGTAGAGCTCCAGCAATCTTCTTGTTTTGAAGTTTGACTCCGTCTTCGACCCGTCTTTTATTCCGAACAGAAGCTTGTCGACCGCAACGAGGCGATGGCGGAAATCTTGGTCAAAATGGCTCCGCACCTCGCCGAGTTGGAACAGCTCTGGGCCTTAAAGGCCGAGATGGAGGGGCGTCATGCGAAGAGGGAGGCCTGGCTGAGGAGTGGCGCCGATCAGCTCAGGGCGGAGACATGGGCCCTGGCCGGAAAGATTAGAGGTAAAATTCTCGAGTTTATCTTCCCGACTGAACCGTTGATGTATTCATCTAGCCGCGTTGTTCCCGACTGCCCAGTTGTGTCATGACTGCACGGTTGAGCTCTTGGCTAATCCGTGGTGCAGACCTCGAAGCGGAGTTGAAGACCCGAACAGAGAGGGAATCGCAGCTGAAGGAGGCCGAAGAAGCCAAGGCCGAGCTTGAGAAGGTCAAGGCCGACCTGACAAAGGCCAACACCGAGCTTGACCGGGAGAAGTCCGAGTTGGAGAAAGCCGTTGTCAAGCTCGGTAAGGAGAAGGCTGAACTGGAGAAGACCGTGGCTGGGTGGGAGGCCGACTACGAAAGTAAGTCCTCAACCCGATTGTGATCTTGGCCAATCCATTAGTTATCCTATGTGTAGCCGATTTTGACAAGCTTACTTGCCGGCTGATCTGGGCAGACATGAGGACCAATGTCCGGGCCCAGTATCAGTTCTACACGGAGGAGATAAGGTTGATCAGGGAGTCACGGGAGGCCCTTGTCGGGTCCGTGAAAGGGCTCCTTGACCTTATAGATCCCCGCCCAGTGGGAACCAGCTGCAGCAGAATCCCTCAGATAGTGGGGCGTCTCGAGGATGCACCGAGTGCCTTGAAAAGGTACTCGGATGAGCATGTTATCGCCGGCGTGGCCGCAGACCCTGCGATGACCAAATCCATATACCCTAGGGCGGATATTGAGGCCATCGGGGAGGGGTTTGCCGAAGAGACGACGCCAGAGGAGGCGCTGGAGCTAATCGCCCGAGCGAAGCCAACTGCAGAAATAATTACCCGAGACCTGGGTCTGTAAGGGCAGCAAGTTATGTAGTCAGAACATATAAACTTGTGTAAACAAGCATGTGTAAATATGTGTGCAATGCCGCCAAGCTTATTATTCAGTTGTCATTAGCTTTACTTGACCATGTAGTATGCATCGAGTTAGTTTGTCAGAACTTAATAAAAACGTTCGGAGTAAGGAGCTGTACTCGGGCAACGTGACAGTCATAGTAAGGCTTCATAACCAAAGTGAAATAAGCTCGTATGTTATTGACAACGCACATATATACATGCAGCCCCCGACTCACTACTCGGTTGATACAAGCGGCGTAGTGAGTCAGAGGAACTGTACACATGAAAATTATAGAACTCAGGTATAGAACGGACGTAGCTGTTCTATGTTCCATGAGTTGCTGATGAGAGCGCCGTCTTTGGTCTTCAGTCGGTAGGCGCCTAGCCGCGTGACCTCGGCTATAATGAATGGCCCTTCCCAGATTGGGGATAGTTTATGCCTATCTTTGGTGGTTTGTATTTTCCGTAGAACGAGATCCTCGACCAAAAAGGCGCAGCCACGGACATTGCGACTGTGGTAGCGGCGTAGGCCTTGAAGATACCTTGCCGACTGGATAGTTGCGGTGTCTCTTGCTTCTTCCAGCTGATCTAGTTTGATCAGTCGGGTATTGTTGGAGTCGTCTTCTGAGTAGGCCCGGACTCGGGGAGAGCCGAACTGTAACTCGGTAGGTAGCATAGCTTCGGCGCCGTAGACCAGAAAGAAAGGGGATTGCCCTGTTGCCCGACTAACCGTGGTTCTGAGAGACCAAAGGACAGATGGGAGTTCTTGTACCCACCGGCCCGCATATGGTTGTAGTCGGTCAAATATCCTGGCCTTGATGCCTTGTAAGACCATACCGTTGGCTCGCTTAACCTGCCCATTGCTCCGCGGGTGTGCCACAGATGCATAGCAGATCTTGATGCCGAAATCGTCGCAGAAATCTTGGAATAGGCCCGCCACGAACTGAGTACCGTTGTCGGTGATGATGCGGTTAGGGACTCCGAACCGGTATAATATACTCATGATGAAGTCCTTTGCTCGTGCCGCTGTAATTGTTGCAACGGGTTTAGCCTCAATCCACTTGGTGAACTTATCCACCGCGACGAATAAATGTGTGAACCCCCCTGGCGCTTTCTTGAAAGGCCCGACCATGTCGAGCCCCCATACTGCAAATGGCCAGGAGATGGGGATAGTTTGGAGTTCCTGGGCCGGAAGGTTTGTTTGTCTTGCGTAGAACTGGCAACCCTCACACTTGCGAACGATGTCTTTGGCGTCTGTTACTGCTGTGGGCCAGAAAAATCCCTGTCGGTAAGCCTTTCCGACTAACGTCCTGGATGCGGCATGGTTGCCACATATGCCCGAGTGGATCGAGTGCAGGATCTGCTTGCCCTCCTCGGTGGTGACATAGCGCATGAGGACACCGGATGCGCTCCTTCGGTACAGGTCTTCTCCGACCAGTAGGAAGCTCTTGCTTCGACGCTTTATCTGCTCGGCTTGACTGTGATCTTCTGGGAGTTCGTCGTCCGTGAGAAATTTGACAACAGGAGTCCTCCAGTCTTGACATATGTATAGCACCTCGTCTGTGGTCACGGTAGGCTCGCCTCCCGACTGATCTGGCACCGGTTTCTTCTTGACTGATGGCTCCATGAGTTGCTCGACAAAGTGTGGGTGCCATGGGCCCCGGGTACCTCATGACAAGCATATGGGCCACTCGGATAGAGGTTGGGCCTAGCCTTGTAATTAGAGATATAGCTAGATTCGGCAGACTTCGCCTTGTATAGGAAGGAATATACAATCCTAGTCGGGTGCGTTATATCTCTAAGGGGAGATCTCTTAGTCGTAATCCGATGGAGACTCCTACCTTGTAACCTTGTCCCCCAGTATATAAGGGGAGGCAGGGCGCCCCATGAGGGCAGGTTGAGTTGGTTCACCAGAATCACCACCACAAATCCTCAAAGGAATAACACCACAACTGGACGTAGGGTATTACCTCGCATTGAGAGCTTGAACCAGTATAAAATCTTCTGTGTTCCTTTGCAATCCACCGAGTTTCCATCTGCCGAGTAGCCCTATATATTTATTGCCGGTGTAAAACATCGACAGTTGGCACGCCAGGTAGGGGCTTCGGCACGATCTACGTCTACAAGCTCGATGGATCCAACAACCGGAGTCGACGGCAGCAAATTCTCCCCCGGAGATACAATCTCATTCGGAGGCCTCGACTTCGTCGCCGACCAGATCGGCAATCTCACATTGGCCGACACGGACCCGATCCAACCGGCCGAGGAACCGGCCGACTCCGCGCCAGTCGGCCTACACGATGCTGCAGCAATCTCATCAACGACATACTGCGGCGATCTCCCATACACCCAAGTCCAGGGACAACTCTTTCTTTCAGTGTTCGACTCGGACTCGGTTTTGAGCCGGCTGAGATCGGGCTAAAAAAGGAAGAGATAGTCAATTTCCCGTTCGGACTCGGCGACGTCGCGGATATCTACAATCTACATCCAACGCGGCAAACCCGATCCTCTGGAGTTCGACTCGGATACGGCCCAGAGCCGCTCGAGATCGGATCTAGGGAGGTCGGAGTTATAATCACCCCCATCAACTATTCCGACTACGACTCTCAGTCGGACTACGACTCCCAGTCGGATTTCGACTCTAAGTCGGATAGCAGTTTGGCAAGCTTCTCCCCGCCACGAGAAATCTTCATGGCATCCAAAGGCTCTACTTCTACTCAGGAATCACGCCGACTACATGAGCAACAGGAGGAGGAAGCCTGCCGACTGCAAGAACAACAAGAAGGAAGAAGCGAGACGCTGACATGAACGCCCTACAACAGGGCTGGGCGGACTGCTCAAAAACAAATCCTCCAAACCCAAGTCAGCAACCACAACGTCTTCATTACTCCTCAACAGAACATCGTGGCCACTGCGACTCTACTGGATACACTCCAGTTTGGGCCTGATCACCAGGCCACCCCGACGATCGCAAGGATAAAAGCCCTGCTTACCGCTGCTGCATGTCAGCAGCACCAACAGTCGGGTGATACCCTCATACCGACCAACCGGTCGACATTCCCAACGGCAGTCTCATCTACCTCAAAGCGACGCCGAGCGGCTGGCTCCAGTCAGCTGCATACGGAGGCACGTCAGGCGTCACTCGGCAGCCCCAACGACAACCGGCGACATCAAAGCAACCGTCGGGATGATCAGGACCTTCGAGGCCGACAACGACGTGATCTTCGGCCGGACATCAACGCTCGACACCGCGAACGAGAAGATGATGAGCAACGCCAACCGGAAGACGAGAACGAGCGTTTCGGCCCCCACCACGAGCGGTTTCGCCACCGTAGTCGGGGTCGGAGCCCTCATGAAGATGAAGGAGTACCGGCCTTCACCCAGGAGCTACAACAGGCCGACTGGCCATCGGGTTTCAAGCCTACAGGAGTTGAAAAATACGACGGCAAGACCAATCCTGAGTCTTGGCTCACGGTCTATACTACGGCAATCCGAGCAGCTGGAGGAAATCACAAAGTCATGGCTAACTACCTCCCAGTCGCTTTAGCCGACTCAGCGAGGACATGGCTAACAGGATTTCCCAAGCAATCAATTGGCTCATGGGCAGAACTCCGCGAACGCTTCATCGCCAACTTCCAGGGAACTTACGAGAGATCATCTTCCGAGTACGACTTCTATCAGTTGCATCAAAGGAAGAACGAGTCTCTTCGTGACTTCATCAAGAGGTTCTCTGAGAAGAAAAATTCAATCCCGAACATCAAGGACGAGGTCATCATCACCGCCTTTCGAAAAGGAGTCAAAGACACCTCGTTCATTGACAAATTCACTCGGAAGCCTCCCAACTCTGTCAAGGCTCTATTCAACATGGCGAACAAATACGCCGACTCAGCCCACGCTGTTGCTGAGGCCCTTGAAGATAAAAAGGCATCCTGACAGAAGAAGCGGGAGGGCACCAACGACGCAGTCCCAACTAAAGCCGGGAATCGCAAACGCAAGTCAGACGGCTTGATTGTGGTAGTCGGTCAAAATCGTCTTCGACTTTCAACAACTGAAGATTATCAGGACAACAAGCGACAAGCTCGGGGGCTCAAAAGCCCAAACGCAAGGATGGCATCCCCACTCCCAAATACCGAACAGCTAAGTCGCTACCTAATAAAAATTTCCTCATTTGGCTTTGCCAATGCCGCAGCCACTTACACCTAATAGGTGCACAAGCTGCATTCTTCTCAGTTTTTGCTCTTAAATGATTGCAAAAGTACTCAAGTAGCATAAATCCTGATTCGTGAAACTTTGCTCCATGAAAGACGAACTCAAGTCACCCAAAACGCGTGTCTGGGAAAGAGCCATGAGCCAACTCCCGACGCTAGGGGACTATGACTAGTCGGGCAGAGTGCTTAAACGTAAGGGGTCAACTACTCGGGGAAATTAATATCAATAAGAGGAAGAACATGAATTTACATATATTGTAAAATACATTTTATTCGGATGATTGTTTTCATCATCGGATGCTACTCATCCGATATCTTTATATTGCAGGCCTAGCTCCGGATACGCGTGACAGGAACTCAGGGCTGCGAGCCTATCTCCTACGCTCGGGGGCTGGACAAGTCTGCCAAAATACAATCGGGATGCTCCATGAGGGCTACTTACCGAGTACTTGCGCCAGTCGGGACGTCATCTTCCCTGGCTACGCTCCATGTGAGCTGACAACCGACTTCCGGCACTAGTCGGGGGTCGTATATCACTTGGCTGGGTGAGGTACGCCCCATGAGGGTCGCTAGCCGAATCCTATGCTAATGCAAGGTTCGGGTACCTCGCTTCGCTATAACTCTGTTGGGTAGGGTATGCCCCATGAGGGTCGTTAGCCGAATCCTATGCTAATGCAAGGTTCGGGTACCCTGCTCGGCTCTCCCGAAGTCAGAGAAGACTTACATCATCAAAGCACATCCGGAGTTCTCATGCACTGCGTCACACCTGAGAAGGGCAAGCAGATCCTGCAACACACCTACTCGGGCACCTGTGGCAACCAAGCTGCATCCAGACCATAAGTCGGAAAGGCTTGCGAATAAGGATTTCTCTGGCTGATTGCGGTTACCGACACCAAAAACTCATCCTGACAAGCGAGGGATGGTGATTTTATAGAGCCTACATTGGGTGGGTCGGTTTAGACCGGCGTACTCGGTAACATGCTACCAAGATATGAGTTCCTACAGTAGCATGCTCCATGTGGGCCGCCCGCAGGCTGAGTTGAAATTATAGCGCTGGTGCTACCAACAGGAGCCGATGAGGTAAACAGATATGCTTCATGAGAGCCTTATTGCTAAACATATATGTTTGGGTATCTGTTTTATCCACCAGGTCTTGAGGATATATCCTTACAAGGATCACAAGCTGGTCTTCATTAAAATTGGGGATGTAGGTATCTTTCTCGGGTACACCTGACCACGCCGTGGATTTATTTTCATAAAGTGGTACTCGGCCTACATGCGTGGCCATCAGTTGCCATGAGCAACATTATTCCCACTGACATGATGTGGAAGAGTCTAACTTTCGAGTAGTGCACTACTCGGAAGAGGCTATAAATTTCTCATTCCCGTTGACATGATGCGGAGGAGTCTAACTTTCAAGTAGTATACTACTCGGGAAAGACTATAAACATTCTTCCAGCTGACGAGCTGAAGAGTCTAACTTTCGAATGGGACGCCACTCGGGAAAGACTATAAACACCTTTTCCAGCTGACATGAAGCTGATGAGTCTAATTTTCGAGTAATATATTACTTGGGAAAGACTATAAATAATCATCCCGGCTGACATGATGCCGACGAGTCTAATTTTCGAGTAGTATACTACTCGGGAAAGACTATAAACACCCCCTTTCCAGCTGACATGACGTTGAAGAGTCCCATATACGAGTAGCATCCTACTCGGCAAGACTATAAACACACATTCCGACTGACATGAAGTCGAAGAGTCCTATATACGAGTAGTTCCCTACTCGGCAAGACTATAAATCATATTCTGGTTGACATGATACCGAAGAGTCATATACCAGTAGTAATATACTCGGGAAAGACTTCAAGGTTAAAGATCTTTGACTTTATGTTTAATTGTTTTCACAATTAGGCACAAAGTCGGGGGCTACACCTAATAGGTGCGCCTATTCATAGCCTCGCTGCCAGCTGACATGAAGCAGGACTCGGGAGAAGCAGCACTCAGACAAAGAGTACTCGGGAGCAATGCACTCGGGAAGACTTCACCGTGGAGGATGAGCACTCGGCATCAGCTGTGACTCAACTATGAAGGTCTCGGGGGCTACTGTGGGTGCCATGGGCCCCGGGTACCTCATGACAAGCATATGGGCCACTCGGATAGAGGATGGGCCTAGCCTTGTAATTAGAGATATAGCTAGATTCGGCAGACTTCGCCTTGTATAGGAAGGAATATACAGTCCTAGTCGGGTGCGTTATATCTCTAAGGGGAGATCTCCTAGTCGTAATCCGATGGGGACTCCTACCTTGTAACCTTGTCCCCCAGTATATAAGGGGAGGCAGGGCGCCCCATGAGGGCAGGTTGAGTTGGTTCACCAGAATCACCACCACAAATCCTCAAAGGAATAACACCACAACTGGACGTAGGGTATTACCTCGCATTGAGGGCCTGAACCAGTATAAAATCTTCTGTGTTCCTTTGCAATCCACCGAGTTTCCATCCACCGAGTAGCCCTATATATTTATTGCCGGTGTAAAACATCGACACAAAGATTCCAGCTGGAACTGTTTCTCGTTTGGATCCCATGTTTGCCAGTTCGTCTGCTGCGTCGTTGTATTGGCGCAGGACATGTGTGATTTCTAGCTCGTCGAACTTGTTTTCCAGCTTGCGGACCTCCTGACAGTATGCCGCCATGGTGTCGTCGAGGCAGGTCCAGTCTTTCATGACTTGGTTTACCACGAGTTGAGAGTCTCCGCGCACAACCAGTTGACGTATGCCGAGTGATATAGCGGTGTGGAGCCCATGAACAAGTGCCTCATACTCGGCGACGTTGTGGGAAGCCGGGAAGTGGATTTGTAGAATGTACTTCAGTTTTTTCGCAGCAGTGGGGACGTCAATATGACTCCGGCCCCGGCGCCACCGATCCGTAGAGAACCGTCAAAGTACATTGTCCAGTACTCTAGCTTTGCTGTTGGTGTAGGCTGTTGGACTTCTGTCCACTCGGCCACAAAGTCGGCTAGAGCTTGAGACTTGATTGCTGTCCGTGGCTGGAAGGTGATGTCGAACGCCATCAACTCGAGTGCCCATTTAGCGATTCGGCCGGTGGCCTCGCGATTATGAAGGACATCCCCGAGTGGAAATGCTGTGACCACCATGACTTGGTGTGCTTGGAAATAATGCACCAGCTTCCGGACTGTGATAAGTAGGCCGTATAGCAGCTTCTGGACTTGCGGATATCTCGTTTTGGAATCGGCAAGGACCTCGCTGACGAAGTAGACTGGCCGTTGTATTTTTTGAATATGACCCTGTTCGGATCGTTCAACCACGAGCACCGTGCTGACTACCTGTGTTGTTGCCGCCAGATATAACATTAGTGGTTCCTGGGGCAGAGGTGATGCCAACACGGGGGGTGATGTGAGGAATTGTTTAAAGTCTTCGAAGGCTCGCTGGGTTTCCGGAGTCCATTGGAAAATGTCGGTCTTTTTGAGCAGCTTGAAGAAGGGCATGCCCCGTTCGCCCAGTCGGGAGATAAACCGGCTGAGTGCCGCCATGCAGCCTGTCAGCTTCTGGACGTCTTTAAGGTTGGTCGGGGGTGCCATGTGCCTGATAGCGTTGACTTTCTCCGGGTTGGCTTCAATGCCGCGGTGCGAGACGATGAAGCCGAGTAACTTTCCGGATGGAACGCCGAAGGCGCATTTTTCCGGGTTCAACTTCATCTTGAATCTTCGAAGGTTTTCGAAGGTTTCTTCCAAGTCAGCGATGAGGTCTTCTTTAGACTTGGTCTTGATCACCACATCATCGACGTAGGCTTCCACGTTTCGTCCGATCTGAGTATGCAGACACCGCTGAATAGCCCTTTGATAGGTTGCGCCTGCGTTCTTCAGACCGAACGGCATTGTGATATAGCAGTACGCTCCAAACGGTGTGATGAAAGATGTCTTCAAGCAGTCTTCTTCCCTCAGGCTAATTTGATGGTATCCCGAGTAGCAGTCGAGAAAACTGAGTAGGTCGCACCCTGCCGTGGAGTCAACCACCTGATCTATCCGAGGAAGACCAAATGGGTCCTTGGGGCACGCTTTGTTGAGGTCGGTGTAGTCGACGCACATGTGCCATTTACCGTTTTTCTTCCGGACCAGAACTGGGTTTGCCAACCAGTCCGGGTGGTAGACCTCTTTGATGAACCCGGCTGCGAGGAGTTTGGTAATTTCCTCTCGGATAGCATCTTTGCGGTCTTGAGCGAAGCGCCGTAGCCGTTGTTTGACTGGCTTGGCGTCTGTCTTCACGTTTAGGGCGTGCTCGGTCACCTCCCTTGGTACGCCAGGCATATCGGACGGTTTCCACGCGAAGATATCCTTGTTGGCTTGGAGGAAGGTGACGAGCGCGTCTTCCTATTTGGGGTCGAGTCCGGTCCCGACTAGAGCAGTCTTGGAGGGGTCGGAAGGGTCCAGGGGGATCTTCTTCGTGTCGGAGTCCGCTGAGATTCCCAACTTCGCTGCTTTTTTAGCTGGAACTTGATCTTGCTCGACTTCAGATGTGACGGCTTGCCGAATGTTGTCGCGTCCGACTGCCACCTCTTGTGATTGGGCCAGTTCGTAGCTCTCCTTGTCGCAGGTGAACGCTTGCTTGATGTCGCTGCGGAGGGAGAGGACTCCTGCTGGTCCGGGCATCTTCAGCACCATGTATGTATAGTGCGGTATCGCCATAAATTTGGCGAGTGCCGGTCGTCCGAGTATCGCGTGGTACGCGGTCTCGAAGTCGGCGACCTCGAAGCAAACAGTTTCTATGCGGAAATTATCCCGCGTGCCGAAGGTTACCGACAGGGTTATCTGTCCGAGTGGAGTTGATGACAGGCCAGGAATTATCCCGTGGAAGGGTGCGGTGCTCGGCCGTAGTTCTGAACGAGGAATTTTCATCTCGTCCAAAGTTTTGGCGAACAAGATATTGAGCGCGCTGCCTCCATCTATGAGGGTTTTCTTCAGCCTGATATTTTTGACGACCGGGTCCAGGACGAGTGGATAGCGTCCCGGGTGGGAAACCCGATCTGGGTGATCTGCGCGATTGAAGGTGATGGCCATCTCTGACCAGCGCAGGTATTGGGGGGCGTCGGTCGTAGAGACCGTGTTGATGTCGCGTGCTGAAAGCTTTTGTTTGCGCTTGGACTCGTGTGCGAGTGGTCCCCCGAAGATATGGTTGAGTTCGGCTTGAGGATCTTGGAAGTCGTCAGCCGGACCCGAGTCTAGCTTCTCTTTGTCCTTGTCGGCGCCAGATGATGAAGTCTGCTCAGAGGCAAACTTTTTGAGCATATAGTAGTCTTTGGCCGCGTGCTTTCCCTTGGGGTGAAAGGGGCATGGCCCGCTCATGACTTTCTGGTAGTCGTTGTTCTGCTGGGGCCGCGACCGGCTGCGCTCCATGTTGGCCACCTCGTTGTCCGACTTCCGTTTACGGCTGCCGGACTTGTTTTGAGATGGCTCGTTGTCGGCTTTCGCCTTCTGTTCTTTTTGTCGGGGCTCCTTCTTCTCGTCAAAGGCCTCGGCGACCACTTCGGCTGAGTCGGCGTATTTATTGGCCATGTCGAAGAGTGCCCGGACTGTGGATGGTGGCTTCCGAGTGAATTTTGCGATAAGCGGAGCGTCTTTTACCCCTTTGCGAAAGGCGGCGATGACGGCTTCGTCTTTGATCGTTGGGATTTGGTTGCGCTTCTCGGAGAACCTTTTGATGAATTCGCGCAAGGACTCGTTTTTCTTCTGGTGCAGTTGATAAAGATCATGCTCCGAAGCGGGTCTGTCGTAGGTCCCCTGGAAATTAGCGATGAACCGCTCCCTGAGTTGTCCCCAGGAACCAATCGACCGCCTTGGGAGGCCTGTCAGCCATGTCCTCGCCGAGTCGGCTAGCGCGACTGGGAGGTAGTTAGCCATGACTCTGCTATCGCCACCAGCAGCGCGAACAGCTAGGGTGTAGACGGTGAGCCAGGACTCGGGGTTTGTCTTGCCGTCGTACTTTTCGATCCTGGTGGGCTTAAAGCCAGTCGGCCACAAGACGTCCTGTAGCTCCCGAGTGAAGGCTGGGATGCCTTCGTCTTCGTGAGGGCTCCGACTCCGATCTTGGCGATGTAGTCGCTCATGGTGGAGGCCGAAGCGCTCGATTTTGTCTTCCAGTCAGCGGCGTTCATCTTCTTCGCGTTGTTCGTGTTGGGCGTTTAGGGTGTGGCGGAGGTCCCGGTGCAGTCGAACTCAGAGGTCCTGATTGGGTCGGCGGTCGTATCGGCGACACCGCCGGTTGTCATTATTGGTATTGCCGAGCGTTGTTTGCCGGGACTCTTCGCGTTGCCGACTAGAGCCGGCCGCCCATCGTCGTGCTGATGCAGATGAGCCTGCCGCCGGAGAACCCGGCCGATTGGTCGGTATAGCGGTGTCGCCCGACTGCTGTTGCTGCTGACAGGCAGCAGCTGTGATCATCGCTTTGATCTTGGCAATAGTTGGGGTGGCCTGGTTATCGGCCCCGAGCTGGAGTGTGTCTAGCAGAGTCGCTGCAGCCACAACGTTCTGTTGCGGCGTGACAAAGATGTCGTGGTCGCCGATCTTGGTTTGGAGGATCTGTTGCTGAGCGACTCGCCCAGCCTCGCGCAGCTCGTTGTTGCGGGCTTCGCGGTTGGCCTCCTCTTGTTGTAGCCGGCGCGCCTCCTCTTGTTGCTCCTCTTGTAGTCGGCGTACCTCGAAAGGTGGTGTTGAAGCCATGAAGATCTCGTGGGAGAGGGGGAAGCTTGCCGAATTAAAGTCCGAGCTAGCGCTCGAACCGCTGTCCGACTTGGTGTCGGACTCCGAATAGTTTATCGGAGTGAGAACGACTCCGACCTCTCTAGATCCAATCTGAAACGGCGCTTGGCCGTGTCCAAACTGAATCGCTGGAGATCGGGTTTGCTGCGCAGGGTAAAAATGCGCAGCTTCGCCGGAGTTGTTTGGGAAGTTGACGACCTCTCCCCTTCTCGGCCCAACTCGGGCTGGCTCAAGGCCTAACGCAAGCCGGACGCTGAAGGAGAGGGTTGTCCCGATGTTCGGCGATGTAAAGGACTGCCGCAGGAAGTCGCTGAAGGAGACGGTGGTGCCCTGCATGCCGACCGGCGCAACGTCGGCTGGTTCCCCGGCTGGCAATATTGGATTGATCGGCGAATTGAGATTGCCGAATTGATCGGCGGTGAAGTCTAAGCTTCCGAAGGTAATTGCATATCCGGGGAAGAACTCGTTGTTGTCGACTCTGTTGATTGAATCCATCGAATCTTCAGATGAGGAATTCGCCAGAGGCCCCTACCTGGCGCGCCAACTGTCAATGCTTTGCACCGGCAATAAAACTATGGGGCTACTCGGCGAGGGTGAATTCGGTGGACTGCAGAGGAACACAAAAGAATTATACTGGTTCAGGCCCTCAAGGTCCAGTTGAGGTGTTATTCCTCTAAGGTGTATGTAGATCGATGATCTAGTTGTTCTTGTTGTCCTTGCCCTGAGGGGCGCCCTGCCTCCCTTTATATATTAGGGGACAGGGGTACATGAAAAGGATCCTAGTCGGATATGACCAAGGGATTTCCTTCTTAGAGATAGAATCCTATCCGACTAGGACTATGTTTCCTTATTATACAAGGTACAGCCTGCCGGGTACTATCTTATCTCTAATTACATGGTCCAGCCCATCCTCTATCCGAGTGGCCCATGTACTGGTAATGAGATACCCGAGGCCCATGGCCTCCACACTTTCCATGTATGTAAGCCATGTATGCTGAAAGTCTTCGATTCAAACCTGAATTCATCATGAACTTCGTGAACAGAACAATAACCGATCTTTTCCATGTGTGCTGCTACCTCCCTCACCTCCCGCTTGGCCCACATGTTTGTGCTTGCCAATTGTTCAGTTCTCTCACATCTAAAAACAATGTAGTGACAAATATTATGTAGCATCAAATTCTCACGTATTCCACATATAGATTTAGAGAGAAACGAATTCACCTTATAGTTTGATTCGCATGCATAGGAGAATGTCCAAAAACTTGGTATATCCACATCAAGCAAGGCAAGTCACATATATCCTAAACACCCTTGAGCATGTTGTACCTATGTTTTAAGCTATGTTTTCCTTCAACTATGTATTTATTTAACAATGTCATCGGAAGGAAAAACCCTGATCTTTGTTTATAGCCATATTGTTTTGATTACTTGTTATTGTACCTATGGGAATAATGTGACTAGCTAGCTTTGATTACTAGTTAGCTAGAATAATTCTAGGACCTTGCTTAGTCATGCTTAGAAACTCTAGTATAACTTATGGGCTATCACTTAAATATTGGTTATATTATCAAATTCACATGGAATGATGATTCAGTTCACGACTATAGTCTGTGAGGTTAATTTAATGGTCAACTAAAACTTGATTAAATGGTGGGTTGTGAGCACCTGGATTGTGGTTGATGCTAGTGGTGCTCATGACATTTAAGGACCGGTTCATGGACTACTTGTTGCGAAGTAATACCCGTACTAACCACAAGCTAGAATGGGTAATGGCAGGAACTGAAGTGTGATCCATTCAACCGGAGGCCCCACGGTGTGTTGTGGCTATGCCAATAAGACCACCATGGCAGTTGTCAATAAGTTCATGTTTCGAGCATTGGGCCGTCTCCCTGCTTAAGAACCTGATCAACCCTACCGGAGACAAGTGGTCCAATGGGTGGCACTCTTGTTGTGCGGGTTATATGGAGGGTCCTATCACAACTCCTTTTTGAGGTACCATGGTGGTATTGAGGCACACGGTAACGTGTTGTGGGGTTGTGTCTTGTGGGTAAATTGGTATACCTCTGGCCAAAGTAAAACTGTTTGAATAGCCGTGCCCGCAGTTAATGGGTAGCCTAGCAATGTTTTTCGTGATTAGTCCCACACTACTCTACAGTAATAATAAATGAATGGTGGAATATTGATAGCTCTAGGTTGGGAGTGGTTGGGCTTGTACCACTTCGAAGAGTGGTATAGTGTTGGTTAATATTGATTAATGATTACTTGTTTCACTACTTTCTTAAATGCTTTATTAAATGTTGTTTATGCAAATTGACCCCTATTATGCCATCCTTTGGATATCTGTGCACTTGCATATTTGCTATGTGGCTTGCGGAGTATTTCATGTACTCACCTTGCAATCAACAATCATCATCAGAGGAATACTTCAGCGATATGGACTGCTTGGAGGACTGAGCGGGAGCCTGGTCAAGCGCCTGTGGATTTGGAGTCATCACGTCGTCCGTAGTTCATTTCCGCTGCTTAGCTTTTTTTATGTTTTAAGAGGTGCCATTCGCATCTGTAATAAATACAATCGTTTCATGTAAGACATTTACTTTGATATCAACTATGTTATTTGTGTGCCTCGATTGATTCCTAGATGAGGATTTACGCACAATAAATCACTCGAATTTTGGATGGAAATTCTGATCGAACTACCAAAGTTACACATTTCATTCCCGTGAAGACAACTTATTCAGGAAGCAAGTTAGGAGAGCTATACATGGCAAGGATAGTGTGCCTACATGGAGTGCCTAAGAAAATAGTGCTGATAGAGGGATTCAGTTCACATCAAAGTTTTGGCAAAAGCTTTAGGATGAGATGGGGACTCGTTGAACTTTAGTGCTGCATATCACCCTCAGAGTGATGGTCAAATTGAACGAGTTAATCAAATACAGGAAGATATGCTAAGAGCTTGTGCCCTAGACTTCGGTGAGAGTTGGGATAGAACTTTGTTGTATGCAGAGTTTTAGTATAATAACAGTTACCAAGCTAGTCTTCAGATGGCTCTGTTTCAAGCACTGTATGGTAGGAAGTGTCATACCCCTCTCCTATGGGATCAGATAGGAGAACGACAAGTATTCGGGACAGATATTGTGAGAGAAGCTGAAGAAGAGGTGAAGATAATTCAGGAAAGGTTATGTGTAGCACAGTCTCGTTAGAAAATGTATGCTGACAATCGTCGAAGGGATTTAAGCTTTGTAGAATGAGATTATGTGTATCTACGAGTTATGCCTTTGAGGGCTGTACACTGTTTCCAGCTGAAGGGAAAGTTGGCACCAAGATTCATGGGACCCTATAAGATCTTGAGTCAAAGAGGTCAAGTTTCGTATCAATTGGAATTGCCTCAATCCAAGGCAGGGATTCATGATGTGTTTCACGTGTTACAACTAAAGAAGTATTTGCATGTACCAACGGAAGAAGCTGATCCCGGATATATCGAAATTCAAGAGGACTTGACTTATGTGGAGAAGCCAATATGTATCTTGGAGACAAGTGAAAGGAATACAAGAAACCGAGTGCTTAAGTTTTGCAAGGTTTAGTGGAGTAATCATTCGGAAGACAAAGCCACCTAGGAGCGAGAAGATGAGTTGAAGTCAACCCATCCTCATCTGTTTGCTAGTTCTTCCTAATCTCTAGGACGTGATTCTTTAAATTAATAAATTATTTGTTAAAGCATTTTAGAAATTAAATTAAATTCTCAAAAGGCTTAAAAATAAAATTCACAATAAATCTATACAGAAATTGGGCAAGATAAAATTTTTATTAAATATTTTACTTAATCCTTAGTCTCCAGGATTTTTCTGGGAATTTTTGGAGCAGTGGAAGTATTTTTAATAAATGAAACAACATTTCAATGATTAATTTTAAAGGAAAATGTTTTAAAATCCTTCCCTGGTAGCTAGGCCGAGTTCGGCCTAGTTCTTTCTTTTCCCACCACGGCCCGGCAGCCACCGCTCCTCTCTCTCTCTCTCTCTCATCGGCGCCTGTGATGGCCCAGCCGACCTGCAAGGCTTTCCTCTCTCCCTCTCCTGACATGCGGAGCCTACATATTAGTTTCGTCTTCCTCCCAAAGTCAGAGTCTGTCTCCGCGACGTCACCGTCGTCCATCACCAAATCCCGTCGCCACCGTCCTAGGTTTCCAAAATTAGTTGAGGGTTTTTGCCCCTTATCCTCTCCTCTTCCTTCCCCTCATGGAAATCGAGGAATCTCTATCTAACACGACGGGAAATTGAGCTCCCCTAAGGAAGCGGGAGCCCTAGCCGTTCACCACCATCTCCGACATGGTTTTCTCCTCCTTTGCCCTTTATAAGGGCCCTGGACGCCTCCTCTTTTGATCCAAGCCCTAACTGCATATCGACACCGCCTTTCGCCGCCGTTTCTACGCAACACCAGAGCGCCGCCGCTGCTGCAAGCTTCCAACCGCTTGTCGCCATTGATTTCATCATCGCCTGAGTTTGCAGATGCCGTCAATAGCTCCGCCAGGACCAGGAGCACCTTGGCCACCCGTTCACCTTCGCCTTCCGCTGTTGGAATGTCGTTGTCATCACCAACCCAAAGACGCTACTGCTGGGAGGTCGCCGCCGGCCGCCGTTCGTCGCTGTTCGCTTCGCCATAGGACATTGGAAGGTTCACCTTGCTCTCCTCTTCCTGTTGATCCCTTTGGTTGACCCTTGGATCCCATGAGCTGCCCCTCACTGGCGAGCTCGAGCCGATGTGGCTGGCCACGTCTGTTGCCATCTCAGCTCTCTCGTCCCACGTAGCACCCACGTGGCTGCCAGCGTGTCCCCAGGAGAGATCGTGTTGCTAGGTTTGATCTCGGCCGTCCGATCAAATCGGACCAATCTTAGTCCTCCATCCTCTTTGGTTTAATCCTGACCATTGGATCTTGGTCAACCCCGGTCAAACTGATCCTAGCCGTAGGATCCCGTAGACCATCTTTGTGCACCCGGTCCACGGTGAACCCGAGCTTAATGACACAATAGATCCCTTTCCCTTTCAAAAATAATTCCTTATTGCATCATAAATGCTTTAATATTTTCTGTATATGTTTTAAATCAATTTAAACTTCTAAAAATTATAACTAATTTATATGAACTCCATTTGGGGTGATTCAACATGTAAAATTCATCTAAATCGAGATCTATCTAATAACAATGTTTCCATGGCATGTTCATGTATTCTTATGTACTGTTTTGCTCATTTTGTTTATTTGCTTCAATTACCGATGTTTCAGAGGAACTGTTCTACGTCGAGGAAGTCGTGAGAGATAACCCAGAGTAGCAAGGCAAGTCACATGGGTCCAAAATCCCTTGAGCATGTTGATCCTATTTTTTAAATTCTCCTTTTCATTCAACTAGTTCATTTACTTTTGAATGTCATCAGGATGGTGAACCTATATTCGTTTGTTATAGCCCTTTTTGCTATTGATACCCTGACCTTGATAACTTCGGATATAATTTGACTAGTCATGATCTTATATATTGGTTTGGCTAGATTAAATAGGTGTTGCTTACCCATGCTTAGAATCATTAGTATCATTTTATGTGGGATGACATATGCTTCACTTATAATTTAATCATGGATAATCATTTGTAGCTCACGACGGCTAGTCGTGGTTGGTTAATTAATGTTCCAACTAAACTTGACTAATGGTGGGTTGTGATGGCCGTGCTCATGACAATTAAGGACCAGTTCGCGAGTTACTGTTGTGAAGCATTTATCGTACTAACCACAAGCCAGAATAGGCAACGGGTTGATTTGTTGTATAGCATGATACGATGGAACACCAGACCGTGAAGTGGCGGTGATAAGTCCACGGGGGCACTAAGTGAGTCTGTTCCAGGTATGGGAAGACTGGGATCTTGGTGGGTGAACAATGTTAGATTGTTTTATGCGATGGGTCTTGTCACAATTCCTTTCCAAGGTAACGTCATGGAGTGGAGCCGCCTATGCTAGATGTCTAATTTTTCCGCTGCTAGACTTTATTTCAGTTTGAGAGGTTCTATCCACCTCTGTAATAATTGCACTCGTTATTTAATACATAAGGTTGTGTACTCTGTTTATCAGTTATGTCTTTTGTATACCCCAGTTGATTCCTAGACAGGGATTAAATACACATAAGTGTGTTGGAATTTTGGATGGAAATTCCGAGCGTGACATAAAGGCCAACAAGTGGGACCGAGCAAGGAGCGAATAGAGGAGCGCATGTAGAGGGCATCGGCAGACACGTGCAATGGGCCACCTCGGGCTGTCGATCTCCCTTGGGCCAGACATGGTTGGGCCAGACATGGTTGGGCCAGAGGAAGAGAGGTCATGGGAGGAAAGAGGGTGACAGACACTCTTGGGCCGGTTCAGCTGACGGGCCGAAGGAGATAGGAGGCAGGCCGAGGGAGAGAGACCGGGGTAGGGAAAGCGGCCGGGGCTGGGCCAACTCGGCAGGTGGGCTGAGGTAGACGAGGAGGTGGGCTAAAGGGGGAGAAGAGGAGGGAAGGTCCCTTTTTAGAAGATTGAAAAGCAACTTGCAAATTTGGAAATAAATTAAGTATGTAAGTTTAGGATTTCTTATATAATAATTTATTCTTGTGTGGTCATTTGAGCAATTTAAATTTGTATTTAAATTTTGGCACGGCACAAATCAAAAATAAACTCCAGAAGATCCAACATGATGTAATTTTCGAAAAGTTTTTGCAGTTCTGAATTTTAGTTTCCATTTTTTATTTCAAAAATTTTAGGATGTTACGCTACGGATAATGAGCGAAACCCACTTTTGGAAGAAGAAAATGCCCTCAAAACCTTGTGACGCGACCGGCCAGCAAAACCTACCCAAGGCACTGTGCCCGGGTGTCGTAGCTTTTGAGCCGAGGCTGCAGATAACAAGAAAAACCACTTTTGAAACGATAAAATGCCATCAAAATGGTCTATCCAGCAGCGCCTGTCCCACCTGGCTGGGTGTCACGCCCAAAAATTCACAACTAGAATTTTGAAAAATATGTGTATTAAAACCCTGCCCAGGAAAAGCCAGGGTACACACAAACAATGTTGCCATACAGAGTGCGTTTTACAAACATAATAAAAATCTTACAAAATACAGCGTGGAACGATAAAGATAAATTACTAAGCCACACAGAGGCTCCAGTCCACAGGCAACTTGACGGCGGTACAAGCCTACTCCTCCTGACGATCTTCATTAGAGTAGAACTCCAGCTCTGAGGGGGAAAGGAGCAAGACTAAGTACCACCAATAGTACTCAACAAGTCACACCAGCAAAAATGCAATAATGCACGGGTGACAAAGATGGGTTTTGGGGCTCATTTGCATAAAGCAGTTGTAATCAATTGTAGTTGTAAAATAGGTAAAACAATTGTTAAATTTAGCAGTATTAATCCATCTCTGAACAACGCTACACCACGTTGAACAGGCCCAACTCATCCATCCTGATTCTACACAATATTTTAAGTCATGTTTGTTTAGGTGAGACTAATCACGGTGAGTTTTGAACAATTGCCCATAACCGCGGGCACGGCTATTCAAATAGTTTTTAATTCTGGCTAGAGGTGTATAACTGTACCCACAAGACACAGCCCCACGCACATTCCCATGTGTCGGCGTGCCACCACGGCCCCCTACAAGGGCTGTGACAGGACCGTTCATGCAACTACTCCCCAACCATCCACACCATGCTAAGGACGTACCTGATGATAGGGCACACCGTGTTGGACAGGCTATCCCCTTGTGCCATGATGGATCCGGAAGCCTATCAACCCATAACCCGAGCCAACCCAACTCCATCACGCCCATCCTCACTAAACAATGCCTAGGAGGGGCAGAGGCTATGCTACAAGCCTAGCCGTTACCCACGCTAGCTTGTGGTAAGTACACAAATCTGCTCAAGGGGTTCTCGTGAAATGGTCCTTAATTGTCATGGCTGCGACCAGCAAAACCATGCACCCATAGCACACCATTAGGATCATATTTTAGTTATATGATTATCAATGACCAAATTTCCATCGTCTCGACACAAGGTCGAACAATAATATTATAATGAACAATTATTTTCCCAAAGTGAGCTAGTTGAGTCTAAGCATGGCTAAGCAAACCTAAGTCATAATCTAGGCATATTATTCCCCAGGTTAACAAAGGAAATAGGTCTAACAAGCTAGCGTTTGACTATACTACACGTAGGTAATTCCCAACCCACATGAAATGATAAAACATGCAATTTTATTTAAGAAAACAAATAATTTGCATAAATTGGGTACAAAATGTTCATGATTAAAGATGCAACTTGCCGTGCTCAACTTCTGCAACTTCAACAACCACCTCATAATACATTGGGGTGTCGAAAACGTCGGTCTCTATCGACAATTAATGCAGAAACAATAAAAATAGTACATAAGAACACTGAAACAGAGACTAAAACTATTTTTAATGAATTCTTATTTTTCTGGATTTAATTTGAATGGAATTAATCGGAGCTCGTATGAATTAGTTATGAATTTTTGAAGATTCTCTATGTTTTTACTATACAAAAGAAATGCCTTAATCAATTATTGCGCATTAAAAAGGGTTTATGGTGTCAGCCGACCGAGGGAGGCTAGCGTCAACAAGCGGGCCCTACCGGTCAGCGACTCAAGGCAGTGGGCGCACGGTGGACCAAGTCCACGCACGGCCGGCGCGAGCACACCACATGGCTGCCAACGTGGCAGCCATGGTGGACGAAGACGCCGACGTGGCACGGGGTGTGGGCACCCGGAACGGGGCCAAGCGGACGGCCCCGATCCACCCCGGGGTAGATCAGATGGCGCAGGAAGAAAGGGGCGACGCCCCTCGGCGCACCCAACAACGGTGATGCACGTAGCCCGATGGTTGCCGCCAATGACCATCCGGCACAGCGGAGGGTGGCGAAGAGGATGGGGAATCGAACGGAGGTCTCACCGAGGGCTCGTGGCAACCGGAGGGTGGCGAACGGCGGCGAGAAAAAGGGAAAGGCGGCGGTGAAGCTTCGGGAAGACGGTGATGAGGGTGTCCTGGCGGCGATCAATGGCGACTGAGGGATGGACGTGGGCACACAGGACCTAGTGAAAGTATAGGAGGGATTAGGGAGGAAAAAGGCCGAATCGAGCGGCAGGATTTCTCGGACGGAGAGATTTTGTGGCAATGGAGCTCACCTCGACTGGGGCTACAGTGTTCTGGTGGTGGAGCGGGGCAGCAAACGGGCGGACGGGGTTCACCTAGGCGCGGCAAAGGCGACAGAGGTTAGGGAGGTGTTCTGCGGTGACCGGAATAGCGATGGTGAGTGGCTGGCGACGGTTAAAGGTGGTGGCACTACTAGAACAAGGCGCCGAGGGTGTTAAAGGGGACGGCAAGCTCAGAAAATTGAGGGAAAAGAGAATGGAGGTGATGGTGAGAGTTTATATAGCACAGGGAGATGGAGATCGTGGCTGAGATGGCATGAATTTCACAAAGAGGAGTGAGGTCGGTAGGTGGCGACGTGGGGTGAGTCGACGCACGAAATCCGCAACGAGTGGGGGGAAATGGGTGCAGGGGAGAGTGGGGGATCGATTTGCGTGGGTTTGAATTGAGGGCGGAGAGGAGTTACGCGCCAATGGGCCAAGAATCGACGGCGGCACGAGCTCGATGTCCTCTGGCCGATTCAGCTAAAGATTAGGGATTGTCGGTGTTTTCTATCGGCAATAAGAATATGGGGCTACTCGTGAGACCTAAACTTAATGGATTGCAAAGAAACACGAAACAATTTATACTGGTTCAGGCCCTCGAGATGAGGTAATACCCTACGTCCAGTTATGGTGTATTGCCTTTGAGGTTTCTCTGGTGAGATTTTTCTTCTGCCCTTAGGGGGCACCCAACCTCCCCTTATATACCGGGGGACAGGGTTACAGAGTAGGAATCCCAGTCGGACTCCGACCAAGGGATTTCCTTCTAGGAATACAACGTTCCCGACTAAGACTGTATCCTTTACTTGTTGTACAAGGTTATCTATGCCAAGTCCTATTGTATCCCGAATTACAAGGTTAGGCCCATCCTCTGTCCGAGTGGCCCATATGCTTCTCATGAGGTACCCGGGGGCCCGTGGCCTCCACAGCAGCCCCTGAGACCTTTATAGTTGAGTCACAGCTGATGCCGAGTGCTCATCCTCCATGGTGAAGAATTCCCGAGTGCATTGCTCCCGAGTACTCTTTGTCTGAGTGCTTCTTCTCCTGAGTCTTGCTTCATATCAACTAGCAATGAGGCTATGAAGGGCTTTATAGAAAAATATGAATAGTGTACGTCGAATAGGCGCACCTATTAGGTGTAGCCCCCGACTTTGTGCTTAATTGTGAAACAATTAAACATAAAGTCAAAAATCTTTAACCTTTTAGCCTTTTCTGAATAGTATACTACCCAGAAATTAGACTCTTTAGCGTCATGTCAGCTGGAAGAATTTTTGCTCAGGGCAATTTTTGGCTAAGCATGTAAGTCGAGTACCACTTTTCAGTTTTTAACCCAGTGTGTGGTCAGGTGTACTTGAGAGATACCTGCATCCCCAATTTTGATGGAGACCAGCTATCGATCTTTATAAGGATGTATCCTCAATACCTGGTAAATAATCAAGATACCCGAATGTATACACCCGGCTGTAAGCTTAGCGTGAAGCGTATCTGATTATTTAATCGATTCTTATAAAATAGCACATGTATCACGATTTTAACGCGACCAGCGGGCGACCCAATAGGGCCTGCTATTTAAGAATTCATATCTTTGGCCTACTACCGAATAAGCCTGCCTAAACCGACCTACCTAGCGCAGCCCTATAAAATTGGCATCTCTCGCATGTCAGGATGAGTGCTTCAGCGTCGGTAACGGCAATCAGCCAGAAGAATCCTTGTCCGCAAGCCCTTTCGACCTACGTTCTGGATGCAGCATGGTTGCCACAGATGTCTGAGTAGGTATATTGCAGGATCTGCTTGCCCTCCTCAGGTGTGACGCAGTGCATGAGAACTCCGAATGCGCTTCGATGATATAGGTCTTCTCTGACTATGATAAAGGTTTTGCTTCATCGCTTGATTTACTCAACTTCGTTGTAATCTTTAGGAAGTTTGTCTTCCAGTGAAAATCGAACGATTGGAGTCTCCCAGTCTTGAAAAATAATGAGCACCTCCATAGATTCCGGGTTTGATGCTACCCCCGACTAAAAGCTCCAGTAGTGGCTTGTTGCCCTGTTTTTGCCAGATAGGTACCCAACGCTGTGCTACCGCAGGATTCAACTAGCGACCCTCTTGGGGCATACCCAACCTGTCAAAATTGTAGCCAAATAAGGTATCCGAACCTCGCATTAGCATAGGATTCGGCTGGCAACCCTTATGGGGGTACCCTACCCAACAGAGTTATAGCCAAATAAGGTACCCAAACCTTGCATCAGCATAGAATTCAGCTGGCGATCCTCATGGGGCACACTCTACCCAGTAGAGTTATGGCCAAATAAGGTACCCGAACCTTGCATCAGCATAGGATTCGGCTGGCGACCCTCATGGGGCGTACCCTTGTTATGCCTAGAAATTCACCACTGAAATTTTGAACATTAATGTGTATTAATCCCTGCCCAGGAAAGCCAGGGTACACAGAACTAAGTTGCCATACAGAGTGTCTTACAAACAGAGTAAAGTCATAATACAAAAATGCAACGGAAAAGGTAAAACGTAGACTATAGACAGTGGGTCCATCGGCAGCGTCCAGAACGGCGGCGCGCGACGACCGGAGTTGGCAAAACGCGGCGGAGGTTCGGGTGCGCGGTGGCGACGGGGTTCTAGGTCACGGGGAGGCTCGGTGTGTTGGGGAAAAGGCGGAGGAGAGGGCGGAGAGGCTTTTTAAGCACGCGGGCGAGAGAGATCGAGGCCGAACGGCTCCAATCGTGCACGGGAGAGAGAGCGGCGGTGTGGAGGTTGTGCGCGTGATTCGCGAGGGAGAGGGGATGTGGACGCCGGGGAACTCGGGGAGTGGGCGCGGACTCGGTCCCGCCCCGTTTGAACCAGAGGCGAGCGCGGGAGGAGACGGGAGGCGGCGCTGGATCGGACGGCGGAGGGATTTTTCCCCTCCGCCCGATTCGGACGGATGAGGGAGACGATGCTGACAGGCGGGCCTGGCCTATCAGCGGAGGCATGAGGCGCGCGGGCGAGAGACGGCCTGATGAGCGGGCCCCGGGCGTAGAGAGAGAGCGAGCGGGAGAGAGGCAGGCGCATGGGAGAGATAGGCCGGCCCAGCGCCGGGGAGGAAGAGGCCGAGGAGGAGCAGGCCGACAGACGCGCACGGGATGGAGGCAAAGGAGCGGGCCGTTGGCCCAAAAGGAGAAAAAGAGAAAAGAAAAAGGGAAAAGAATTCCCAGGGTGATTTTAATTCCAGTAAACATTTTTGATTTATTAAAAATTGCTCCAGTGCTCTGAAAACTCCACTAAAAATCCAATTAATGTATTTTGGCACAGGGAACACAAGAAAAATATTCCCGGCCACAATAATTTATTATTTCGCATTTTACACCTTTAATTAATTCTTGTTGCCATTTTTAAATTCATTTTCTTGGGTATTTTTTTCAGATATTATTTAGTGTGGCTAATATCAGGGTGTGACAAACCTACCCCCCTTAAACGAAATCTCATCCCCGAGATTCGGAAGTGCTGGCGAAGAGGTGGGGATAGGCGGACTTCAGTTCGTCTTCTCATTCCCATGTGGCTTCTTCTTCCGAGTGATGGCTCCACTGTACCTTGTAGAATCTGATTACCCGGCTTCTGGTGTTTCTTTCATTGATCTCCAGGATCTGAATCGGCTTCTCCACATAGGTGAGGTCTTCCTAGATCTCGATCTATTCTGGATCTGCCTGTTCCGCTGGTATCCTCAGACACTTCTTCAGTTGTGACACGTGAAACACATCGTGGAGGCTCACACTACAAACTTCTAACCCTTGCGCAACAACGAGAAAACGTTGCAATAGGCCCAATTTGGTTGCAAAAGGTAGTTCTTGCCACCAAATCACGTTCGTTGCCAATGGTTGCAAAAAGTCACGTTGCAATAAGAACTTGCAACCGTTGCTAGTTTGGCGTTGCAAGAGTTAGCTTTTCTTGCAACCATAGCTGTCCGTTGCCAAGCATGGCAATAGGACGTTATCGCAACATTCACTGGCATGGCAATACGAGCACTTGCCATGCTCGTCTTCGTAGCAACAGGTGGTAAATGCAACGAGCGATAGCGTAGCAATAGAATTTTGTTGCCACGCTAGAATTTTGTTGCCTAAGGTGTTGTTGCCATGACCGTTATGCCGTGGCAAGTAAACCATTTGCCACGCAATTTTATTTGTTGCGAGAGAGTATACATTATTGCCACAATCGTTGTGGCGTGGCAAAAGTATCATTTGCCACGGTTTTTTATTCGTTGCAAGAGATGATATGGTATTGCCACGGTTGTCGTGGCGTGGCAATAGTATCATTTGCCACGCAAATTTAGCCGTTGCGAGATACCGTTCATTATTGCCATGACTGCGGTGCCGTTGCAACAGTATCATTTGCCACGCAATTTTATTCGTTGCGGGAGATTAATTGTTATTGCAACAATAGAAATGTCGTGGCAATACTATTATTTGCAACGTAAATAAGTCTGTTGCCATAGAGCATATTGCAGGCATAGCTTTTATTGCAACGCTAGTAACATTTAATTTTGGTTTAATAAATCATCATTGCAAATCAATAAACCATAACAAAAGCAATTGCACTCACATATATTAATTATAATCAATCATTCAATATGTTGCCAAACCATGAAATAGTAGCTAAAATCATAAACGAGTGTACAGTTCACTCATTATTTGACAACTTTTTAAAAACTTCCTAACATCTATGCAGCACTCGAGAGTTTCCTACCAGCCCAACATGTCATCGCCTTGGCTATGTCCTCGCTTGATTATGAGCCTCCCACTGAAACCTTGTCCACCTACTGCCAAAAGTATAAGATTGGGATATTAGAACAATATTAAGTTTACTAATTCTTGCACAAAATGTAACGAGATTCAGATATAACATGGTTCTAATTAATCAAAACTATGGAAACAGTGATGTACATATAATCAGTTTGCTATCAAATTCTCTGAATTTTTAAGGCAGCAGCAGTACAGTTGATTAGAAAAATCATAACTAGAGTTCTAGACAACAAAAAATTATATTCTTTAACAATACGGAAAGCCCATGAAATTCTCTACATCTTTTTAGTTATTTGTTAAATAAGATTCTGTAGTTATCATGGTAGAAAAACACAAACACCCACTGCTGTTTAGAACAAGGTCAAAACCTGACCGGCTACTTACAAAATTCATAACTCCCAATTCTCCAGGGCTAAAATCATGACCTTTCGTGATGACAAACATCTCTAAACCCTCTACAACTTTGGTATTATCAAGTATCACAGAAAAGGTAAATTACTACTCGGAACAATTCACCCAATCAAAACTGCACAAGATGCAGTTTTCAGCACGTATATTAAATGTATTTCCTACATTTCCTAGTTCTACAAGGAAGGTCACGATATTAGAACAATATTAAGTTTACTAATTCTTGCACAAAATATAAAGAGATTCAGATATAACATGGTTCTAAGTAATCAAAACTATGGAAATAGTTATGTACATATAATCAGTTTGCTATCAAATTCTCTGAATTTTTAAGGCAGCAGCAGTACAGTTGATTAGAAAAATCATAACTAGAGTTCTAGACAACGAAAATTTATATTCTTTTACAATACGGAAAGCCCATGAAATTCTCTACATCTTTCTAGTTATTTGTTAAATAAGATTCTGCAGTTATTATGGTCGAAAAACACAAACGCCCACTGCTGTTCAGAGCAAGGTCAAAACCTGACCGGCTACTTACAAAATTCATAACTCCCAATTCTCCAAGGCTAAAATCATGACCTTTCATGATGACAAACATCTCTAAACCCTCTACAACTTTGGTATTATCAAGTATCATAGAAAAGATAAATTACTACTCGGAACAATTCACCCAATCAAAACTACACAAGCTGCATTTTTCAGCACGTATGTTAAATGTATTTTCTACATTTCCTAATTCTACAAGGAAGGTCACATTTGATAAAATTTCAGCAAATGATGCAAGAATTTAGATTCCAATTAGCTGATAACATATTGCAGTAGTTACCTTCCTCCTTTTAGGATTATTTCTTGTTCTATTCATCAGCTGCTGTGAAGTGATATATGTCTTCGGTGCAGCCACATTTGCAGTGTTTTCATTGAAAAGACTTTTGCTGAGAGCTGCAGTACTTTTACTGGAGCGAGTAGGTTCTGGTGCATATTTTTGTACGGTGACAACGCTTCCAGGCTGAGTCTACAAACATTAAATTGTTTGATCTATTTTAGCTATAGTTCAAGGTGCATAGCTCAAGATACATGGAACATAGTGCAATAGTGTCATTACCTCCTGTAACCCATCTTCATTTTCAGTTTCATGTTCACCAGTCCCATCTTCCTCTTGTATGCTTGGCGCAACTTGTATACTGGCATTGTTTTGCGGGGTACTCTACACATACAAATATTGTGGTAAAAGATTAGGCATCATAATCATAAGTTTATTAAGAGGACAAAGGATGAAAAATTATTCTAATACCATATTCATAGTTCCTTCTTTGTGCTGCGCTAGCATATTAAGAAATTCTTGCTTCATTTCTTCTCTTATGTTTATCTTAGCATTTTCCAGCTCCTCTTGCATCCTCCTCCTATTTTCTTCTTTCTCCCTTTCCCTTTCTGCAGCTTCTTGCGCAATCTGTTCTTTAAGCTTCTCAACCTCCGCTTCAAAAGCAATGCTCTTCTCCCTAGCTGCAGCTTGAGCACATGCATGTACTTCAAGGTTCTCTTGCATAAGTTCTCTGCGAGTTCGATACATAGCCAAATATCCATGTCCATGTAATTTGGATGATTTGATTTGTGTTGTTTCTTTGTAGCATGACTGGAAAATCATGTTCTTCTCAACATTGTAAGTGTTTGTCTATCAGGTTCTAAGCCAATCTCACCAATTTTCATGGCTGCATTTTCCTAAATTAAATAATAGAACCTGTTAAGAGTTGCTTGACACAACCAGCAGCTATAAAAAAGGCTTGACGAAACATTTACTCACATATACTAAGCTGATACAGAATTTGACCATCTGCCATGTTTTGTGTGAGTGGTCCTCCAAAGAAGAAGATCACTTGGCTCTTCACCAGTTTCTTGGTCTCTCTAGGATGCCACAATACAATTCAACACACAAGTATTGCATCATACAAGGGAAGGACTAGATTAGTGTATCCAATGATTACCTGCTCAAAGCTACACTGTGAGAAGTTTTTTGAACCCATCAGATGCCTGGTTCTTTGGTGCTGACGGTTGGAGGAGTTCTGGCTGCTAACTTTTTGCAGAATGAGAACAAGTGGTATGTAACAATACAACTAAGGTTGATCAAGTTTGTTTGACAAAGTAGATTTTACTAGAACTGACCTTGAATTTATCAGATCCAAAATACAACTGCAAGTAGTGCCACTCAAGAAGGTGTATTTCTTCGGGTTTATTTCGTATCCTCTCACCATAACTATTATAAGCCCTGTATGTGGCACTCAGAGCTGATCACCATCCTTTGTACCGCTCCTTGGCAATGTTCCATATTTTCTCTTTTCTTTTATCCTCATCGTCAATGTTGATGAAGTTCCACCTAAGCTGTTTACCATTAAAAAGCAATCAAATGTTTCGTCACAATTACTTATACGCATCGCACAAGTAGAAATCAAAAATAGTACACATCATACCAGTATCTCATCTGCAATTTCTTTTTTGACTTGTTCTTTTATATCCTTCCAACTGTTTACTCCAATTAGTGGGGCCCATTTCCTTGTAAATAATACGACCTCATCGACAAATGCACGGGTATTCGGTCCAATGGGACCTCCATGCCTTTCTGAAAATTTGATTGGGAGTTTTTGAGTGCGTTCCTTAACTCTCTTGTTGCCTACTGTAAATCCTTTAACAGTGCCACGACCTCTTTTCTTGTGTTGATTGGAGCCATGTCCTTGCAAAAAAGACAATAACAAACTTAAGCTGTTCTAGTTCTCAATTAAGATATGCGAACCCAATATTAAAAGTACATGCATGATCACAAACCATTTCCCTCGTCCCTTGCCTTCCTTGCATGGCTTGGCCTATTTGAGGGTGGTGTCACATTGCTTCCATTACTTTCATCGTCTTCGACTATGATACCATCGGTGTCACATTGCTCAACAAATGCCACTGCACCAAGGTTAAAGGTTCAGTTTTAAAAAAAATTAGTAGTAAAATACACTGGTTGAAGAAGGAAAATAAATTACTAATTTCTGGAATGTCCCCTTTCATTCTTAAAAATTCCTTGTACGTGTTGACTGTTTGATCCTTAGTGTCATCCTTCAAATCTGTTAGTCACCAAAAACATGTAAGATAAGGTGTAGTTTATATAAAGGTGCTAAGATTATGAACAATACGAAAACATATGCGGAAACATAGATGATATACTTTTGGATTGGTCCTGTGGTAGCTTCTTTAGCCAGTCCTTGTATGCATCAAAAGGATCATCCATAAACGGATGCTCATCTTCTTCCAGCTGCTGCCTTGGTCGCTTGAGGGGTGTTATGCTGACTTGCTGTGCTGTCTCTTGCTCCTTTGAGAGTACTAATCTGATTTCCTTCTCACTCTCATTGTCTTGTAGCATAATCTCTGCATGTCTGACATAATCGAGGGGCTGAAGAGTAGCTACATCTCTTCTACAATGCTTCTTGTAGTATAAGAAGTCCCGGACAGCATACCAAGCTGGTCCTTAAGAGATGTCAAGGTTGAGAATTTTATATCAGGCCTTTCCACTTTGAACATTACATACTCCTGATCTGGAAGTCCATTCTTGCAATGAACATAAAGAGTCCACATTTCACTCGTGCCACTGCATACATACGACAATGGTTGATAAATAAACAAGAATAAAAAAAGGTCAAGTATTACCCATTGGCAGAATCTTAACTTAAGCAAAAAGATTCAAAGCCCACACTCTCAACATCAGTATAAACCAACATATGGAAATAATATGTGACATGTTATGGATGGATATTTCTGTGGAAGGGATTGTTGACGCCAAAAACCCGCCGGGGGCCGTCCGGCGTCTGGGTGACACGCGAAGGCCTGGGAGATTTGCTTCACTCCAGTGCAGGTCCTAAAGTCTTGAGGTTCGTAGGCGTGCCAGTCAATTTGACCCTGTAATTGACAAGGAGAAAGGAATGTTAAATTCGTGAGCCAATCGGCTGGAAGCCGGCTTGGACTCGTCTCATCGGCCAATGGCCGATACGCACTGTAGCACTTATACATCGGCTTAAAGCCGATGATGGCAGGAGCAATAGCATAATAATGAACAAGTATCGCGCTAGCCGATATCGAAGAGATATTCAAAAACCGGCTATAAACTTGGTAAAATAAACAAGCAGAATGCATAAGTAAATAAACCAAATAAACTCTAGCCGATCATAGTTTAGTGTTACTGGTATTGCCGTGAAAATATGCCCGTGCCCGGGCCCTTGCTTATATCGGCTCCCGGGGTCTTCATCCGCTGTCCGGGCCTGTGCCCGGGTCCTTACCTAAGCTTGTGCCCGGGACCTCGCCTGGGGTCGTGCCCGGGAACCTGCTTGTACTTGCACTTGGATCGGCAGAATAAACCAATCGGCTAGCCCTTAGCCGATCGCAACAATAATACAGGCAAGAATATGTGATAAGGCATGCAATAACATAAATGATAGACAATTGAACCAGCCGACTATCGAACAGAATGATTATAAAATAAGACAATGAATAAATGTAGTCGGCTTCAACAGATAACTTATCGGCTAAGCACTCCGATAACAACATCGCATAACACCCATCGGCTCATCAAGAGTAAAGCTATTATCGTCAGTCTAATAGATCGGACCCAACCGTTGCAGCACAGACCGACGATGATAACGATACCTCAATGGGCCGATAGATATAATGCGATCGTGATGAAGATAACTTACCGGCTATACACCCCGATAAGACGCCTGCGCGTAAAGCATCGACTTAGCAGGATCGGTTTATCGCTAGCAGTTTAGTAGGTCGGACCTAACCGATGCACCACAAACTGATGATAAACCGCTCCCAGTAAGCCGATACGATCTACGCACGCGTGATGTGATATACCTACTCAATCTATGAGGTCAAACTGAACTGATGCAGCCATAGATAAAATAAATATATCATGGTAAGCCGACTACCATAAACCGACTAGAATATCGGACCTAACCGAGGAAGTCCTAGCCGATAGGTAGCCGGGGTGACGAGACTTACCCTCTCGCAGGAGTTCGGACCTAACCGATGCAGCCCCGCTCGAGAAGCAGGATCCCGTCGAAGGGGTGGCGATGCGCCGAAGTTTGTATTGATCGTTGTGATAATTTACAAGGCACCCGGGCATACGTATATATACCCCGAGTTGACATAGTCCTGATAGGACACGATACGAGACTTCCTAATTACAAAAGGAAACACTAACAGGACCTGATCGGACACGAGATCAAGCCTGCTAAAGATAAAAGCTAATATTGCCTAAATAGTAGACACGGTAAATAACTGCCATATTGCGGTCTTCACGGCTCCTCCCTGGATCCGGTCCCTTCTGGATCGATCTCCGTTAGTTGACTGTGACGCTCTCCTTTGACCGAATCTGACATAGGGCCTTACCAAATTTTGGCGTTAACAGGGACAAAGACTACAGATGAATTCCTATTATAAAATACAAAAGAGTGTAAACAATTTAACCATGTCATGCTCTACGCCTGTACGTTTGCATAGCCTTACCAAATGATTGGCGGAATCTTTCAGTTTGCATAGCCTGTACGTTAGGTCACGGAGTAATCTAGTGGTGAGGCCACAGAGTGCATGGCCGAGCTATGCGGCCAGACGTGGTTTGGCTTGTGAGTGCGTGTGTTTATTTAAGTCCTGTAATCACTTTGTTCAGAGATCAAGAGAAAAAGAGCACTGGTGTGCAGTGCTGCAAAACTCCCCTGTGTATGTGCATGTTCATTTGAGCTAGCCAGGTTGCAAGTTCAATAGAAAGCCGTGGTGTTCATCGCCATTGTCGCCTGCTCGAGCTCGTGTGTGTTTGCATTTGCTCCAGGCCGGGCGAGAACCCGGGCACGGGCGCAGGCCGGGCGAGGGCCCGGGCACGGGAGCAGTCTCGGACGCGAGGGCGTGGCCGCGGGTGCAGACGCAAGGGCACAGGGCGCGGGCGCGGGAGCAAGTCCCGGGAGTGGGGCGCGGACTCGGGTGAGGTCCCGGGCGTGGCCTTCGGTGCGCCGATAACATACCTGGGGTTATATTGACAAGGAAACCCATGTTCGTCTTCGGTTTCGAGGGCGGCTTCAGTATATCGATGTCGATGGGCGCCCAAGGCGGTGGCGTCGTTGCTGGCGCTGATTCCCTGCGGAGGAAGCATCGTCCTGCCTGTTAGCGTTGCCGGTGGCGTCCTCAACGGAGGCGGCGTCGGGGGCGTCCTAGAACGAGGTGGTGTCGGCGGTGGCACCATGGCTAGGGATGGCAACGGGTCGGGTCACCTGCGGGTGTGTTCATTGCACAATAATTAACATATCAAAATAACCATAATTAACCTGCGGGTGAGTCGCCAGCGGGCTGACGGTGCGACGTACGTGCACTGGGCATCGGGCGTCGCCGCGTCGCAAGGGCCGGCAGCCGGCGGCCGGGTCGTGAGGAGACGAGGAGAGCGGCCGGGGGGTCGGCGCGCCCGGTCGGCCGCGGGAGAGATGGGAGGGGCCGTCGCGCTCAGGGAGTCAGAGGATGGATTTAGATCACGATCTAATTTGGGTAGGGGGAGGGGACGTCGGTCATGGGAGGTTATTAGCCCAACATATGTGGCGATCTTTTTTTTTCCGCAAGAATTTGTCGCGGTATGTCGGACAGTTTGGCGCGGTGCGAAACTTTGGCACTGTGGGAAAGTTGGAAATTTTGGCGCACAAATTTGGGGGAGGCTCCTAATGAAAAACATTTATTAGCTTTTAATTAATTTCTAAAATATCCAAACATCTTAAATTTGAAAATACTAGTAAATTGTTTGCTTTGTATGTCACGAGCCAAGCTGGCATAGTCATGGGCCCAACTGGAGTAAATAATAATAAATCACTATAATAATAAGTATTAATTAGACAAATAATTTCTAGTAAATTAATTAATTTCTATAAATTAGCTCAACATGATATTGTTGATCAACATCATGAGTCACACAAGTCACAAGTATTAAGAAAAGTTCGCCAGACATAGGAAATGACAATGCCACTTAGTTGAACTTGATAAATTGTGTTCAGATTTAGAGCTAAGCGCTATGACAGGGTAACTCAAAACAGCGGAGTTGTAAATGAAACTATGCTAATTAATACAAATGTTATTGTTCATCCTAGGTGATGAATGAGGAATCCTATTTATCACCCAACTCAGCCACATATTACTAGGGATGAAAACGGATCGGGTACAAACAGATATCGCTGATATCATATTTGTTTTCATATTTGTGTTCGGATTCGGATTCGAACACGGATAGCGTCCAGATACATATACGAATACGGATTGTCTCGGTTACAGATACGAATAATGAGTATCGAATACGGTATGAATCGGATGGCAACAATTTGTACAGTCTGGACCGTCCGAACATGGTTCGGATGGTCCGGACTATATAATGTGAAATGGCAACAATTTGTACAGTTCAGACCGTCCAAACAGGGTTCGGATGGTCCGGACTATATAGTATGAAATGGCAACAATTTGTATAGTCCGGACCGTCCGAACAGGGTTCAGATGGTCCGGACTATATAATGTGAAATGGCAACAATTTGTACAGTCCGGACCGTCCGAATAGGGTTCGGACGGTCCGGACTATATAATGTGAAATGGCAACAATTTGTACAGTCCGGACCGTCCGAACATGGTTCAGATGGTCCGGACTATATAATGTGAAATGGCAACAATTTGTACTATCCTGAATTTTCTGCTACAATTGTGACGTGTCTTGTTATCTTTTGCTATGTGCTGGTGACGCATACAGGTTATTCTCTCTAAGAGACCTCCATAGAAGAAGTATAGCCACTTGTTGATAGTTGTAGAAATCTAGAGTCATCACTTATTACAAGTTGATTGTTTCAAAAAAATGGTACAGGAAATTTTCCTCATTTATTACTTGAGCAAATTTTACACAAAAAAATCATCATCATCATCTTCTCCCAGAGTACTGAATGGAGGGAGGACTCCATCAGCAATGTAAGTGTCATCTGGATCTTCATCTTCATCGAACAGGTCATCGTGTTCAGGTTCAGGCACCGCTGTTGCAATAGCATGCTCAATAACAGAAGCTTCAACAGTAGCCCCGTCAAGGCCAGACCTACTCCAAGCTGTCACATCTTCATTTTGCTGTCCAACATTCATATCTTCCACTCCTACAACAACTGAGTCCAGATCGAGCTCACCCATATTGTCAGTAACTTCTCCTTCAGGCATGGCAAACAGGTTTCTAGGCTACACTCTAAGGACTGTGCACCAATCTGGTTTCTAAATCGATTTGTAGAAGACATGGCTTCAAAAGATGACAAGAATAAAATTAAAATTATACAAGCAGTTCTAGACCTTCATACCAATTAGTACAATACAGATGGATTTTAAAAAAACAATACCTGCACTCCAGACGAACGAACGAGCCTGCTTGTTGGTGCCTGCTTGCTAGATGGATAGATCCTTTTCCCTGTCCCTGTCGTTGGTGCCTGGTTGCTAGATGAACGTTGAACGGACGAGCGCCGGCCGGAGACGAGATGAACACGGAGCGTCGCCCACGGGCACGGCCCTGCTCGTCGATGAGCAGGAAGGAACTAGGACACCAAGATGCCGTCGCTGCAGGGAATTCAAGCGCCGTGACGACTCCGGTTGCAGGGAGGGGGCGCCATGACGACACCGGCTGCAGGGAGGCCGCGACCACGCTGCTGGCTGTAGGGAACGAGGGCCTTGACCACGCTGCTCGCAGGGACGGTGCGCGGGGGAAGAGAGGCCGCGACGGGGGGATCAGAAGCCACGACGCATGTGGGAAACAAAGCAGCAACGGGGAAGAGAGAGACCACGACGTACCTGATAGTAATTAGATTACTATCTTTTCCAATACATAAACGGGTCTATATTAATTTGTATAGGATACGCTAGCTATTAGAAACACAAACACATACATGGTCTAATGGTAGGTATTGCAACGATGTAACCATTAAAGTGGAGAAAACCGCCATAGAGCTCAAGGTTCACCGCCAGCAACCTCATCTTCCTCACTGCCGCAGCTGTTCGATCGAGCCCGAGCTTGCTCTGGTGAGCCCATTCCTCTTCCCTCTGCTGGAACGCCCAATAATTCCATTTTTGGTATTAACTGCCCTAGGAATCGCTGGCCGAAGTCGCCGTGTCGCCGCCGTGCTTAGTCTCGGCTGTGCAGAACCGCCGCCGGCGTCGCCTCGCTGTTCCGGCTGCCTCGGAGTGAGTCTGACCGAGCCCTTGCGCCAACAATGTCGCCTCGCCTCTAGAAGCCCGCTACCCGAAGGAATCGAGTCGCGAAGCCCTGAGCACCGACATCGGCCTCCGTCTTCCCCAACTCCGGCCGAGCTCCGCCACCGCCGATTCGTCCTCTGTGGTGAGCCTCGCTTCAATTCTTTGCACCGTAGCCGTCCTCAGGAAGTCTGTAACCTAGTGGACACCGTGTCCTAGCCGTAGGCCGACTGAAGAAAGAGCTGCCGCCGTCGTCCAGAGGATTTCTGTCGCCACCGAACCAATCGGTGCACTGCCACAGCCGACAAGACCTCGCCGGCCTCGTCAAACCTTACGGTGAGAGCCCAGATATCTAGTAGACACATATTTATGCATTAGTATTGCCAGATTGAGCTTGTAGAACGTTTTCCCCCGTCGACCCGAAAAGAGCCGCCGCTGGAGCTCGCCGCCGGCGATATTCCGGTCACCCGAGGTGTCAAGAAGACCACCCTTAGCTCCGCCGTGAACTCCTCTACCTTTTCTATTTTGGGCCCGACTACAGCCGAGCCACCGTTCGCCGTCGCCACCGCCGAGAAGCTCGCCGGCTCTGTCTGCCTATGCCCTCCTCTGTTCGCCACACCGGACCATCCACTCCTGGAACGGACGGTCCGATCCATTGTCCCGCGCCCTGCTCTGCTCTATCTCACTAGCCTGCGGGCCCAGGCTGTAAGAGAAATAAGAAAAGAAGAAAGAATTAGAAAAAGGTTAAAACTGAAATATCTTTCCAACAGAAAAATAGCCAAACTTTGAAAATTCATAACTAATTCATTTTAACTCATTTTTGAGTGAAACCAATTTTGTTCAAGGGCATTCAAGGGCCGCGACGACTCCGGTTGCAGGGAGGGGGTGCCACGACGACACCGGCTGCAGGGAGGCCTTGACCACGCTGCTGGCTGTAGGGAACGAGGGCCTTGACCACGCTGCTCGCAGGGACGGCGCGCGGGGGAAGAGGGGCCACGACGGGGGGATCAGAAGCCACGACGCACGTGGGAAACAAAGCAGCGACGGGGAAGAGAGAGACCGCGACGTATGTGATAGTAATTAGATTACTATCTTTTCCAATATATAAACGGGTCTATATTAATTTGTATAGGATACGCTAGCTATTAGAAACACAAACACATACATGGTCTAATGGTAGGCGCCTATCTTCTTAACTCTGAGGTCTCAGGTTCGAAACTTGCTGGTGGTGTTTTTTTTAATTTTTTATGTAACCATTAAAGTGGAGAACCTTAGGTATTGCAACGATGTAATTTTTCGTTGCTATATGTACAACCTTTTTGCAACGAACGAAACTATTACATACAACAAAACCATAATCGTTGCAACCTTATTGATTGCAACAATTTATTTTTTTTTCGTTGCTATATGTACCACTTTTTCGCAACGCAAGCGACTATTATATACAACGAAACATATTCGTTGCGACATAGACGGGCTATTGCAACCATCATATAAAGAGTTGCAATATCACCTTAGTATTGCAACGACAATAAACTTGCCCGCAACACAAATCAAATTGTGGCAACAGGAATCACTTATTGCAACCATTCAATAATTTGTTGCGATAACACTTACTTTTCGCAACGATCTCCATACTTAGGGCCACGAAACAATCTTCGTGGCAAAAATCCAATCTATCGCAACCAAAAGTGAAAATCGTTGTGATAACAACCCTTGTTGCAACCAAATCTCGCCGTTGCGACAAAAAAGCGTGGCATAAGGGTCAGAAGTTAGTAGTGTCAACTAATATGCCACTTCACCTTTACGGGCTAGCACTTCGTAGGGTCCCACGAAGTGAGGTGCTAGCTTTCCTTTGGTTTGAAACCTGTGTACTCCACGGAGTGGTGTGACACGAAGATACACGTAGTCTCCTTCCTCAAAGCTTAGGTCTCGGCAACGGTTGTCCGCGTAGCTTTTCTGTCTGGATTGAGCCATCTTCAAATGCTCCTGTATTATGGCCACCTTCTCTTCTGCCTCTTTGAGTGCGTCGGTTCCGAATACCTGGCGTTCACCCGTTTGATCCCAGAAAAGTGGGGTACGGCACTTCCTGCCATATAGAGCTTCAAACGGTGCCATCTGCAAACTGGCCTGGTAGCTGTTATTGTACGAGAACTCTGCGTAAGGTAAGCTCTTATCCCATGTTCCTCCAAAGTCCAGTGCGCAAGCCCTCAGCATGTCCTCCAATATCTGATTGACTCTTTCAGTCTGACCATCTGTCTGTGGATGATATGCTGTGCTGAAGTTCAGTCGGGTTCCCAATTTCGCTTGTAGCTTTTGCCAAAACTTAGAAGTGAACTGATTGCCACGATCGGAGACGATCCTCTTGGGTACTCCGTGTAAACACATTATGTGAGCCATATACGGTTCCGCCAACTTTTTACCCGAATATGTTGTGTGTACCGGGATGAAATGTGCAACCTTGGTGAGTCGGTCCATGATCACCCAAATTGAGTCGTGCCCCGATGATGTGCGGGGTAACCCGGTGATAAAATCCATCCCGATCTCTTCCCACTTCCACTCTGGGACCTTGAGTGGCTGTAACAGTCCTGCAGGCCGTTGGTGTTCTGCTTTGACCCATTGGCACACATCACAAAGTGCCACAAATTCGGCAATTTCTCTCCTCATGCTGGCCCACCAAAACTTCATCTTAAGATCTTGGTACATCTTTGTGCTTCCGGGGTGAATGGAGTACTGCGTCTCGTGGGCTTCCCGGAGTATTAGGTCCTTGAGTTCTTCATCCTCTAGAACGCACAAACGTTCCCCCATCCATACAGTCCCGTTTTCATCTTCCACAAAACCTTGAGCTTTTCCGACTCTCATATTCTTCTTAAGTTCTTTAATTTCTAGATCATTCGCTTGTGCCTCGCGAACTTGATCAAAAAGTGTGGGCTAAGCCTCTAGGGCTGCCACAAATCCATGTTCGACTATGCCTAGATTCAAGCGTTCAAATTCCTGCTGCATTTCCTTGCACAATGCCTCCGCTCGAGTAGTGGTGCAGTAACTTTTTCTGCTCAAGGCATCTGCCACGACATTGGCTTTCCCTGGGTGGTAATGTATCCCACATCATAGTCCTTAATCAATTCCAGCCATCTTCTTTGGCGGAGGTTCAGATCAGGCTGGGTGAATATGTACTTCAAGCTCTTGTGGTCCGTATAAATCTCACTGTGGTTACCGATGAGGTAGTGCCGCCAGATCTTTAGAGCATGGACCACTGCGGCCAATTCTAGATCATGCGTTAGATAGTTGCCCTCATGGGGGAGTAATTGGCGTGACGCATAAGCTACAACTCTACCTGCTTGCATCAACACGCACCCTAATCCTTGGCGGGATGCATCACAGTATACTTGGAAATCCTTCTTGGGTTCTGGTAAGATCAGAACCAGTGCTGAAACCAATTTCTTCTTGAGTTCTTCAAAGCTGTGATTGCACTCAGAGGTCCAGACAAACTTCACATCCTTCTTTAGTAATTGTGTCATCGGTCTGGCAATCTTCGAGAAATTCTCAATGAACCGGCGGTAGTAACCCGCAAGTCCAAGAAAACTCCTCACTTGTGTCACTGTCTTAGGTGGTTTCCAGTTGGTGACGGATTCCACGTTCGTTGGGTCCACGGCGACTCCCTGGGCAGTGATGATGTGACCGAGGAACTGCACTTCTTTCAGCCAGAAGTCGCACTTGCTGAACTTGGCGTACAACTGGTGCTCTCTCAGCTTCTCAAGAACCAAACAAAGATGTTGCTCATGCTCTTCCTTTGACTTTGAGTAAATCAAGATGTATCGATGAAAACTACCACAAACTTGTCCAGAAACTCCATGAATACCTTGTTCATCAGATTCATGAATAAGGCAGGTGCATTTGTCAGTCCAAAGGACATAACAGTACACTCGTACAACCCATACCGCGTGGTGAAGGCTGTCTTCGTTATACCCTCTTCTCGAATTCTCAGTTGATGATAGCCTGATCGTAGGTCTATCTTGGAGAAAACGGTGGCACCCTCCAATTGGTCGAAGAGATCATCGATCCTTGGCAGAGGGTACTTGTTCTTGATGGTGACATCGTTTAGTGCGCGATAGTCCACGCACATCCATTTTGTCTTGTCCTTCTTTTCCACAAAAATGACTGGCGCTCCCCAAGGTGATGTGCTTGGTTGGATGTAGCCTTTCTGTAACAGATCGTCGACCTGCTTCTTGACTTCCGCCATCTCGTTCAGTGCCATTATGTAAGGCCTCTTGTATATTGGCGCTGTCCCAGGTGCCAAATCGATCCTGAACTCAATCTCCCTTGCTGGTGGCATCCCTGGTAGGTCTTCCGGGAACACATCTAGGTATTCCCTGACTATCGGAATGTCCTCCATTTTCCCTTCTGGCTTCGTCCCATCTTCCAACAGTTGCTCTGCTGCGACCCGATTCAAGCTTGTTTCCTGATGCAGCGGCACAAATGACTTGAAGATAACCACCTTTCCTTCCAGACTGGTCACTCTTACGGTGCGGTCTGCACAGTCGATCACCCCTTTGTGTCTGGTCAACCAATCCATCCCTAAGATAACATCTAGGTCTTTGGATTCCAAGAGAATGAGATTGGCTAGAAAAGGTGATCCTTGGATTTCTAGGCTCACTAAAGGGCTATAGTGAGCGGTTACCATGCGGTTCCCAGGTGTATCTCATGGGGATTTTAAGTTCCACTACTTTTATCCCATGTGTCCCCACAAATTTCTTGGATATAAAGGAATGTGTTGCACCAGAATCAAAAAGTACGGTTGCAGGTATTGAGTTCACAAGAAACGTAACCAATACCACTTCCGGTGTAGTCTGCGCCTCTTCCGCAGAGACATGGTTGACACGCCCCTTTATCACCTGCTGATTGGCGTTGGGGTGCTGCGAAGCTGCGGGCCTGGGTCCCACCCACCTCGGCTTCGGACACTTGTCGGTGAAGTGACCCGGTTCGTTGCAGTTGAAGCAGACGTAGTTCTTGCCCCTGTTGTCTTTCCTTGGCTGACCCTGCTGTACGGGCGCCATTAGTAGGCGCGGAGCGGACTGACGATTGTACTGCCCGCTATTGCTACTGCTTCCAGAGTGCCCCGGGTGGAACGGGCGTTGTTGACGAACGATCATGGTGGCTGGTCCACCTTGCTGGCCCAACATCATCCGTGGTCGCTGATGCTATCCTTGGTTAGTCCGAAACTGTGCTGCCTTCCTCTTGCGGTCCACCTTGTTATGCTGGCTCTCCTGGCGGATGGCTTTATCCACCAGCTTCTCGAAGTCTGGGTAATCGCTTGAGAGGAGCTGATTGGTCAGCTCGTCATTCAATCCGTCCAAGAACCTCTCTTGTCTCTCCGCGTCGGTGCGGACATCCTCAGGCACATAGCGTGCCAAGCGGTTGAACTCGTGGAGGTATTCTGTAACCGTCTTGTTCCCTTGGACCAAGTCCTTGAACTCCCTTTTCTTCTGTGCCACAATTCCTGCCGGAATTTGCGACTTCCAGAAATTGTAGCAAAATTCAGCCCAAGTGACCTCCGTGGTAGCGGTGCGGGTCACCAGGAAATTGTCCCACCAAGCTGATGCGGGACCTTGGAGTTGGTGAGTAGCGAAAGCGACCTTCTCTTGTTGGTGCACTGGAGGAGGTTGAGCTTCTTCTCGATTGCCAACAGCCAGTCGTTGGCATCAATGGGGTTGGGGGTGCTGGAAAAAGTTGGCGGCCTGACCCTCAGGAACTCGGGTAGTTTGGACTGAGGGGCAATGGCTGGGTTGTGCGGTTGCTGGTGTTGCTGCTATAGGTTGTTCTGCTGCATCTGTTGCATCATCATGGCCAACATCTGGTTCTGGTTGGCTATGACCTGTGCCAACGTCGGGTTCTCCGGTAGCGGCGGTGGCACGTGGTTGGGTGCTCCATGGTTCTAAGGTGCTCCTTCATGCTGGTTAGTAGCACTGGCGTCCCTGGCAGCACGGGCACCACTCCTTGTGTTCACCATCTGAAGGGGAGAGCAGAGGGAGAGAAGGAGAAAAATAGGTGGCTCAAAAACAGGAGTGATAATTAAGTGGCTGAATTAAATTAGCTGAAATTCTTAGATGGAAACATGAGAAAAATAGTTCAACTCCTAATTATGGCAGACATACCACAATAGACGGTATGCCACCACTAACCCCAAGCAAAAAAAACATTCCTAACATTACAACTAAACAGGAAATCAAACTAAGAAAACAACAAAACTAAGGGTGGCGCGTCTAATGCTCCGAGCGGCTTCGGCGGTCATCTGAGTTGTACTCCGGCTCCTATTCATCGCCCCCTTCATCGTCGGTGCTGCTCCTAGATCCGCCCACGTAATCCACACTTCCGTGGGCCGAAGAACTGGCCTCGCTGCGGGTAGGGGTCCCACTGGAGGAGCTGCTGTCGTCGGTGGAGGTGAAGCCCCCGTGGATGCTGGTGCCTTCCTGAGAGCCATCGTCGCCAGACGACGCGCTAATCCATCCGCCCATCGGTGCTGGTACTGGGGCTGGAGCTGGTGCTGGTGCTGGAGCTGGTGGTGCGTGTGGCCCGTTCCTGGGGGCCAACTGAACACGCACAGGAGGAAGGGTCCTCTTCCTCAGAGTCAGCCGGATCCTGGCACCACCGGGTGGCGGCTGTCCCTTGAGTTCCGCGACCTCCTTCTTCAGACAATCGATCTGGTTCTGGAGTCCCATGATAGTCATCCTGTTGGCGTCCTCCCGGTCATGGGCTGCACGCACCCAGTTGGCGTGCATGTAGTCCATGGCCATCATCGTCCGCCTCATGTGGACGATGGTGGTGTCATTCTCATTGTCCGCCAGCTGAAAACGACTGTTGTCCTGGTCGTGTGTCCGGTAGGGGAGGTAGCGGTAGGCGGTGGTGCAGAGGGTAGAGTGGTGCTTCCATCGTAGCTCTCCAATCAGGTGGAAAGCGGCCTCCTGGCAGGTGTGACTGAAGGTGCACCCACCAACCTCGACCTCCATAGCAGGCAGGAGGTACATCTCGCCGGGTAACTCCAAACGAACCCGATGTGGGAGCTCACCCTCGATGGGCTCCATAGCAGTGTACTCTGGGGCATGGCTGTACCCCAAGGTGAAACTCATCATCCGAAGTTCTTCCACGAAGCTGCCCATGTCTGTGCCACGCTGGTTGGGGAGGTTGTCCATCTATAGAAGACAAGGAGGGGAATCAATGTATGCTCAGATCCAAATAAGTAAACAGTCAATAATTTTGAAGCAACAACGATTTTATGCAGTAAATAGTTTTGTAAGTAAAATTTGGATACCGACGAAACACCATCGTGAAACCAAATGATGCCGAATAAAATTTTCATAATTCTTGCAAAGAAAATATGAATATTTTATGCATGCCATAAATCACCTTCCCTTAAGGTCGACCAATGTTTTCCCAAAATTTGGACAACTATGCTAACCCATGAATAAAAATTTTTAAATCCAGATTTGACTTGACTCAGATTTCCCATCGAATAAACGGCCAAGGTTTTGTCCCAACCCAAGAAAGAATTCCCACTTTTCCCAAAATAACTCAAAATGGGAGAAGCATATGCAAGTGAGAATTTCAGAAGGCTCTTAGGGTTTCCATTTGGCTGGTCCTACAGTCAAGCTCGGCTCTGATACCAACTTGTAACGCCCAGAAATTCGCCACCGAAATTCTAAACATTAATCTGTATTAATCCCTGCCCAGGAAAGCCAGGGTACACAGAACCAAGTTACCATACAGAGTGTCTTACAAACAGAGTAAAGTCATAATACAAAAATGCAGCGGAAAAGGTAAAACGTAGACTATAGACAGCGGGTCCATCGGCAGCGTCCAGAACGGCGGAGCGCGACAACCGGAGTCGGCGAAACGCGGCGGAGGTTCGGGTGCGCAGCGGCCACGGGGTTCTAGGTCACGGGGAGGCTCGGTGTGTTGGGGAAAAGGCGGAGGAGAGGGCGGAGAGGCTTTTTAAGCACGCAGGTGTTGACGCCGAAAACCCGCCGAGGGCCGTTCGGCGTCTTGAAAACACGCGAAGGCCTGGGAGATTGCTTCACTCCAGTGCAGGTCCTAAAATCTTGAGGTTCGTAGGCGTGCCAGTCAATTTGACCCTACAATTGACAAGGAGATGGAAAAAATTAGATCAATGAGCCAATCGGCTGGAAGCCGATCTTGACTCGTCTCATCGGCCGATGGCCGATATGAACTGCGGCACTTATACACCGACTGGAAGCCGATGATGGCATGAGCAGTAGCATAATAGAAAACAAATATTAAACTAGCTAACCATCGAAGGGATGCTCAAAAATCGGTTGTAAACTGATAAAATAAATAAGCAGTATGCGTAAATAAATAGATTAAATAAACTCCAGCCGATTATGATTAAACTTACTAATGTCGCCGCAAAGATGCTGCCCACACCTGTGCCCGGGCCCTTGCTCGTGCCCGCGCCCGGATCTTCACCTGCTGTCCGTGCCCGTGCTCAGGTCCCTGCCTGTGCTCGTGCCCGGATCCTTACCTGGTGTCGTACCCGTGCCCGGGTCCTCGCCTGTGTTCGTGCTCGGGTACTTGCTTGCTGTTCGTGCCCAGGTTCTCGCTCGTGTTCACGCCCGGGTTAGCAGCGATTTTCTAACTGTTTGTGACAAATCGGCTGGATATGAAGATAACTCATCGGCTAAGCACTCCGATAAAACATCGCATAAAACCCATCGACTTATTAAGAATAGAGTTATTATTACCAGTCTAGTAGATCGGACCCAACCGTTGCAGCACAGACTGGTGACAATAACAAGATCTCGATAGGCCGATAGATCTAATGTGATCGTGATGAACTATGATAACTTATCGGCTATACATTCTGATAAAACACTTGCACAGAAAATATCAACCTAGCAGGAGTAACTTATCGAAGGCAGTTTAGTAGGTCGGACCTAACCGATGCAGCACAAACTGTCGATAAGCTACACCCAGTAAGCCGATACGATCTGTGCACATGTGATGTGATATACCTAATTGATCTATGAGGTCAAACTAAACTGATGCAACCATAGATAAAATAGATATATCGTGGTAAGCCGTCCACCGTAAACCGACTAGAATATCGGACTTAACCGAGGAAGTCCTAGCCGATGTGGTGTCCGGGGTGACGAGACTTACCCTCTCGCAGGAGGTCGAACTTAACCGATGCAGCCTAGCTCGAGAAGCAAGAACCCGTCGAAGGGGTGGCGATGCGCCGAGATTATATTGATCTGGTTGATGTCGATAGATTACACAGTACCCGGGCATACGTATTTATACCCCGAGTTGACATGAGTCCTTATTGGACACGGTACATGATTTCCTAATTATAACAGGAAACACTAACAGGACCCGACCGGACACGAGGTTAGGTTTCCTAAAGATAAAATATTAATCCTTGCCTAATTAATAATTAACTACCATACTGTGGTCTTCACGGCTTCTTCTTGGATTCGGCCCCTTCTGGATCAACTCCCATTAATTAACTGTAATTTTCTTCTTAACCGAATTTGATACAGAGCCATACCAAATTTTGGCGTTAACACATGCCCCCCAATTTCGGAGTTCTCTATAGGACTTCGAAATTCTTTCGTTTTTGGCCTTCAGATTTCTTCCATACCGAGGCGGCCCAAGGTAGCCCACTTGCCATAATTGTTTGAAACAGTGCCAACGGCCTCGATTCCCGCCCGGTCATCATACCTCTATAAACCGCTTAATCTTCCTAGCCTTTTTTACACTTTCACATCACCAGAGCACTATCGCTTCATCTTCCAAGACCTCAACGAACTCCGGCGAACTTAGACAAACAGTCGCATCTCCTCTCATCGACCGCCGATTCCCGCTCTTCTTCCTCCGGCGCAACGGCATCAGCATCCGCAGTCCCCGAGGTAATCTTTCTGCCCGACTGTTTTTCCTGATTCTGTAGCCTAGATGAATCCAATCTGCCATGTTCTTCACCTGTTCTTCATCGTGTTCTTGTTTACCGTAGCACCTTCGGAACCAAGTTCTGATCCCAGCCGCCAACTACCCGGATTTCTTCTATCACGGCCCAATAGGTAGCGAGGATCCTACAGATTTCATCAGCACCGAGACCCAACGTATTCCCTTCAAGAACTCCGCCATGTTGGTCAGTGATTGGACCAACAGCTTCAGATCCTGGCCGAGCAAGCTTCCTAGGTGGAGGGATTGGTATATCAGAGTATCGGCTGCGAAGAGAACCCTCTGGGAGGAATCAAACATCGGCCACTGCATCAACCTTTCTCTGGCCGATATGGAAAAGAACGAGCCCCTACTTGCATCGGCTTCATATTTTTGGTTAGATGCTCTCAACGCTTTCATGTTCGGTCACGGGCCGATGACCCCCACCTTGATGGATGTAACTATGCTCACCTGCCTCGACACAACGAGTTACATCGACCCCTTCAGGCTCCGATTCAAGCCTGCTCATCGGCTCCAAGCGAAGAACATTGGCAGCTGGTCCAGGTACATATCCATCCATAATAAGGGAACTGGACCAGTCGATGATCGGGAACATGTCGCTTTTCTGAACTTGTGGCTGGAACGGTTTTTTTGGTGGCGCAACCCTCGGCCCGACGACCAACATGCAATGCCTGGCAGAGTGTTTGGCCGATTGGAAACAAATCCCCTTGGGGAAATACCTCCTTGGTGCCACTTATCAGCTGCTACACCAAGTAGCGACCAAACTATCGGCCAGCCAGCCCATCGGCCATATTGGGGGTCCTTGGTGGTTCGTGCAACTATGGCTCAATGTTTACACCTCCAAGGCCTTTTCTGAGACTTCTTTTCCTGACCAGTCTTTTCCAGCCGATCACACAGAAGACGAGGAACTTACTTACCACCGATGCATCTCTATGGGCGAAGCTGCATCGGCTCCTCCTGGCGGCAAGATAACACCCACTGGACTTAGTCAATGGTTCAAGGTGTTTTATTACGGCTTCACCAGGGAGGCCACACTTTGGTTTGCATACAACGATGCATCGTCCTTCGAAATGCCTTCCAACTTCAATCCACTCAATGCTCTAGAAGATGATGAATCGAAGGCCATATTTTTATCGGCTGTCACCCCCTGTCTGCTGCCGACTGGCTTCTCTCTGGGCCGATCGCAACCATCATATGAGTTCTACCATCCATCGGTCGGCTCCCGCCAGTTGGGTCTAGGTCAACTTCCGATCGGCCTATTCTTCGTCGATAAACTTCAAGCCCGGGGCAATGTCAACAATGCCCTAGAATATGATCGGATGCGGACCTTAACAGACTCTCTTTCCCTGGGCGCCGCCACTGAGGTGAATGTATGCACTGCTAACACAAAGCTTTTTGCCCGATGGTGGTTAGAGTGGAGGAGACATTTATTCAACTTGGCTGTTATCCACTACTGTTCTCGCCTCAACGCCGACTACATCGAATCCGATGACGAGGTAACACCCACAAACCTTAGTCACCATCTCCGATCATCCCTCACTCTTAATTTTGCAGGCTGTCCACGTCGAGCCCCCAATGACGAGCACTAGCGGTCGGCTGATTATGTATCAACCCCCATCAACCACTCCGAACTTAGGGCGCAATGCTCCTTCTCCATCAGCTCTCCTCCAGGCGCCCCGGTCGGCAGGACAAAAGCGCAAAAAATTGGCGCATCGCCCTTCTCTTAAGAAGCAGAAAACCAACGCCGATGTCATGATTACGACGCCACCTACTCCCCAAACAACATCGGCCCCTTCATCTCCTCGGGTATGCACTAAGTCTTGATATCATTATCTGCTTTCCCATCCATCTTATCAGTTTTATTTTCAGCTCGAGCCATCGGCCCCTGAACCTCAACCTTCTACTGACATCCCACCGAGCACCGAGCCGATGACTTCTCCAGCTGCTCCAATCACAGCACCCAGTCCCCAAGCCATTGATGAGGCTGCTCCTACTACATCACCTGACATCGGCCGTTCCGAAGAACAACTTACTCATCCGCATGAAGCCGATGCCACCCAAGCTGCCGATGCCTTACCTCAGGTAATCTCTCTATATCCATATTTCATTTTCAACCCTTCACTGATTCTTTTACCAATGTCAATTTTGTAGTCCTTAGCCGATTTGTTCTCCTTTGACATCGGCAAGTACTTAGAGGCAGAAGACGCAACAGCCACCAGCGCAGCAACCAAACCATCCTTCCCAGCCGATGTGCGCGAATACTTAACGAGCATCATCAGTCGGCTGGAAAATCCGATCGACGCGCTAGTGGAAGACTACGGGCCAATCCGGGCAAGACTTGCAGATATTGAACACCATTTGCCCGAAGAACTCATCGACGCACTGACTCCCGCGGCATACCTGGAATCTCATAGATTCAAACTCATCAAGCTTAGATAGCGCATAGCCGATCGTGCTGACCAACAGAAGATAACCCAAGATATCCAAGCCGATCGGCTGGCAGCCCAAACAGAAAAGAAAAAGCTTGATGACATGGTAACTGCCCTCAAGAGTTCCAATCCAAGTTGGACCAACTGAAGAAAAAGGAGGCCGATCTGCTGGCAGAACTTGAAAAAGTTCGTAAGGATCTTGAAACCACAGAATCCTAGCTCATCGGCCTACCACAAGCTATACAAGACCAAGAGGCCAAGGTCGCAGCAACGGTGCGTCAAGTCGTTCATCGGCGCAAAAATTTGAAGATTATCCCGGGCTCCGATGAAGACGACATTCGTGCTATCAATGAGATCGACTAGATCCGCCTGTGCGCGATCGAAACAATTCGGAACTTTTTGTAAAACCTTGATACTATTGATGTTGCTCCAGACCACGCCGATTATTTTTTGCTGTAACATAATCTAATCGGCACTGTTGCTTATTCCAATTGTCCCTTAGTATTTTTCGTCTGTTTGGTCTAAAGGCGATATCAATTGATATCGGCTGTCTTTAGCCGATGCAAAACATCGGCTTTCTGAACCATTTTAGAAATCGGCCGCACTTAACCGATTTAAGAGTTGATCCAAACACTCGGATAATATCTCTTGAGGTACTTCCATTAAGTGCTTTAACAAACTCTGTCCCCTCAAGATCTTCTAGTATATAGGCATTACCAGGCACACAACGATTAATCCGATAGGGCCCTTCCCAATTAGGTGACCACTTTCCAAACTTATTATCTCTGGGCCGATTGGCAAAATCAATTTCCACACAAGATCTCCTTTAGCAAACGATTTATTTACCACTTTTCTGTTATAATGCCTAGCTGCTCTAGCTTTGTTTTCCTTGATCCTCTCCCTAGTGCCCTTAACCGATTCTGAGCCAAGTCTTCAAGTTCATCTGTCATTAAGTTATAATAATCATCGGCTGTTAGTTGATCTTGCAAAGAAATCCTCCTAGAGCCAATGTTAGTTTCCCAAGGCAAAACTGCTTCATGTCCATATACTAGTTGGTAAGGTGGCACCCGGGTAGATTCATGACACGCCATCCGATAGGCCCACAATGAATCGGCTAATGTAGTATGCCATCGCCGCGGCTGCTCATCAATCTTTCGCTTGATCAACTTGATTAGACTCTTATTCGAAGCTTCTGCTTGTCCATTAGCTTGAGCATAATAGGGCGACGAATTTAATAACTTGATTCCCATACTGGCAGCAAACTATTGAAACTCATCAGACACGAAAATAGATCCCTGATCAGTAGTTTTCATCTGAGGAATCCCAAACCGATAAATTATGTGCTCCTTTACAAACTCGATCGCCTCTTTGGACGTAACTTTCTTCAGAGGAATCGCTTCTACCCACTTCGTAAAATAATCTGTCGTTGCCAATATGAACTTATGTCCTTTACTTGATGGAGGAAAAACCTGGCCGATCATGTCAATCCCCCATCCTCTGAACGGCCACGGTTTGATGATAGGATTCATAGCCGATGCTGGTGCTCGTTGTATATTCCCAAACTTTTGGCAATCTTGACATCCTTTATAGTACCTGAAGCAATCTTCTAGCATTGTCGGCCAAAAATATCCTACTCTTCTCAGCAACCACTTCATCTTATGAGCCGATTGATGAGTCCCACAAACGCCTTCATGTACCTCGCACATAACTACTTTGGCTTCTTCCAAATTCAGGCATCTCAGCAGAACTCCCTCAAAAGTCCGATAATATAAATCCCCATCAAGCAACACATACTTAGTAGCTTTATACCCAAGCTTCCTGGAAACCGATTGCGATGGATTTTGTAGATAACCAATTATTTCCTGTCTCTAGTCATCGGCTTTGTCTTGAATGTCATTATCGTCTATTTCAACCTCAACCTGCCTATTCAGCCGATAACCAGAAGCAATCTGTGCAAGATCATTGGCTTCTAAATTCTGCTCCCTAGGAATATGATCTATTGATACCATCTTGAAATCCTTTAACAAATCTGTACATTCTTCATGATATGATCTCAAAACATCATCCCTGCACTCATATTCTCCAGACAACTGCTTGATCACCAACAAAGAATCACCAACAATCTCTATGATATCAGCTCCGATCTCCTTTAAAAGTTGAAGTCCTTTTAATACCCCCTCGTATTCCGCTTGATTATTAGTCCGATAAGGTTTAATTGTAAAAGCAAACTCAAAACTTGCCCCCCGAGGCGATATAATGACCAAGCCGATACTAGATCCATGCTTGCAAACCGATCCATCAAAAAAGAAAGTCCATGGGATCGGCTCCACATAATCTTCGTGAGCCCCTCTGTGTTGTACAATGAAATCGGCCACCGCTTGTCCTTTTGATTGCTTTAGCGATTCATACTTAAGTCGAACTCTGTCAGGGCAAAAATCCATTTACCAACCCGCCCGTTTAAAACTGGAGCCGACAACATATACTTTATCACATCGGCCTTGCAAACCACCGTGCATTCAGCCGATAGGATATAATGCCTCAACTTCGTGCATGAGAAATATAAACAAAGGCATAATTTTTCTACCACAGGATATCTTGTTTCAGCATCCAAAAGCCTTCTGCTCAGATAGAACACGACTCGCTCCTTGCCTTCAAACTCTTGAATTAAAACAGACCCGATGGACTTCTCATCGGCTGATAAGTACAACTTGAACAACACTCCTCTCTGCGGTGGAATTAAAACCAGTGGGGAACTCAAATAACTCTTAATCCATCAAATATGCCTTCTGCTGAGCCTCTCCCCACACGAACTCTTGATCGGCTTTCAACTTCAATAATGGAGTAAAAGATTCAATTCTCCCTGACAAATTTGATATAAACCTCCTTACAAAATTAATCTTGCCGATCAATGACTGCAACTCTGTCTTATTGCTTGGTGGCTCTGTAGTCTTAATGGCTCTGATGCTCCGTTGACTAACTTCAATCCCTCACTCATGAACCATAAAACCCAAAAACTGCCTAGCCGATACACCAAAAGCGCATTTATTGGGATTCATCCTTAGTCCGTATTTCTTGGCCCTTTCCAGCACTTTTTGCAAATCGGCTATATGGCTTTCCTCACTCTTAGACTTAACCACCACATCATCAATGTAAATTTCCACTAGCAAGCCGATGAGCTCATGAAATATATAATTCATCGCCCTCTGATAAGTCGCACCGGCACTTTTCAACCCAAACGTCATTACTACCCACTCATATAAGCCGATAGCTCCAGGACATCGAAACGCAGTCTTGTGTATATCTTCCTCCGCCATAAAAATCTGATTATATCCTGCATTGCCGTCCATGAAACAAATAATCTTGTGTCCTAATGCTGCATCACCAGTAGATCTGCTATCGGCATTGGGTACTCATCCTTGGGGGTAGTTTTATTTAAATCCCGGAAATCGATACATATTCTCAATTTTCCATTCTTCTTTTCCACCGGGACAATATTAGAAACCCACTCAGCATATCGGCACGGCCTTATAAATTTGGCATCATATAACCTTGTGATTTCCGCTTTGATCAGCTCATATAATTCTGCCTTGAATCTCCTTGGAGCCTGCTTGAATGGCCGATATCTGTTTAATGGTAGCCGATGTTCAACAATTGATCGCTTAATCCTGGCATCTCATGATACTCCAAGCAAAACAATCCCAATACTCCCTTCAATAGTGTTATTAATTCTTCTTGAAGTTCAGGACATAACTTTTTGCTTATATACGTCGGCCTTGGCTTATCCCCTGGTCCTATGTCGATCTCCTCCAAATCATCGGCCGACGTAAACCCTTGTCCTAGTTTCCCCTCAAAATCTTCAATGGAGCCCATTAGAGTAACAGCTCAGAGCCGACTTGCTGAATCGGCTGTATCTCTTGGCTGGTAACCTTAAGATAATCTCCTTCCCATGTTTTTCCAGACAAGCAATCAACACCATCGGCTTCCCAGACTAGCAAATCGGTCATTGCAATGTTGGTTGACCGATCTGCTAGGACCACCTCGACTTGATCTCCTTGCCACTGTATCAAACATTGATGCATCGTCGAGGGCACGCAACAATTCGCGTGGATCCAATCCCTGCCAAGAAGCAGACTATATGACCCCTTTCCATCAATAACGAAAAACGTGGTAGGTAATGTCTTGTTTCCCACTGTCAACTCCACGTTCAACACCGAAGTCTTTTAGCACCATATTTGTCTTGATCAAATCTTCGGCAGTTTTCCCTAATTTCCGAAATGTAGCATGAGGCATGAGATTAACAGCTGCTCCCCCATCAACTAGCATCTTCGTCATCGGCTTCCCATTGACATAGCCCTTGATATATAATGGTTTAAATGCCGATGCTCGACTCCTCAGGTTTATCAAATATGGCCTGATCGGGTTGCAACATTAGTTGAGCAAAAACTTCCTCATTGCCTTCTTCATCTGATGAGAGTGCCTTGTATTCCCGAGGCAAAAGAAAACCATGTTTACTGGAGCCGATGGATCTTCATCGTCCTTCCTCTTCACTCGCCATACTTGTTTGGTTCTCTTGTGACGATGATCGGCTTCCTCTTGATCTTGCCTCTGTTCTTCCTGTTGCTCTCGGTGTCGTAGCCGTTGTGCCCTTCTCTTCTGATTTTTTGTGAATATTCCACTAGGACACCATTGAGGATTTTGGACTTGTTTTTCATGCACCTCCTCTTTATTTTCTTCCAAGAATTCTTCATGAACTGGCCCTAATCGGCTGTGTACCGATACCCGTCTCCTAGGTGGCTGATTCTGCGACGAACTTTCCTAATGATCCTACTAAAACCTTAGATTATCGCACTCAGGGCAATCTTCAATTGACAGCAATCTCATCCCTTGATCCAGCAGAATCGGAAGAACGGACAATCAATGTGGATTAAATCTTTCCCTGTCCGGCTCAATCCACTGCTCTTCGTATTTTGAGTATTTCTCTATCATACCCGATGAAGCAATCCTTGATTTTCTATGATCCGCATGTCTTCTTCATCGGCTCGAGTCCTTGATGATGATCCCACATAAACCATTTTTACGGGGAACGGGTGTCCGTCGATTTTCATCACTTCTTGTCTTCAACTTGATTCTCCTTGCTCAACAGCCGATTGAATCTGTTGCCGAAAAAACTTTGCACTCGTTTTAGTATGATGCGATATAGTATTGTGCATTTGCAATATCTTTTCTTCTTTAGTTCTTCGGCTGATGGAATCACGTGGTTTGGAGGAAGTTGTATCTGTTTCTCTTGTAGCAGCAAGTCAAAGATTTTATCAGCTTTATTAATATCAAAATCATAACGCTTCTCTTTGCCGATATCCTTGACCCATGGGCATGATACTTATTTCTTATTCCTAGCCCACTCCGCCAATCCGACTTCAGCATCGGATCCCTCATCGTCTGAGTCCGATGAATAAACCTGTACCTGAGCAACCCTTCTCTGATATTTATCTTTTTTCGCCTCTTGAAATCGGCTTTCATGAGCCGATACCTTCTGTACCAGGTGCGCCAGGGACTCGAACTCTTGTGATGAAAATCTCTCCTTAATCGGCGCCAAGAGACCCTGGAAAGCCAGATCGGCTAGATGCCCATCGCTCAGGTTCAGACTGTAACATCGGTTTCTGACGTCCCGAAATCGCTGAATGTATTCCAGTACTGTTTCATCTGGTCGTTGCCTAACCGATGTCAAATCTGTCAGTCTCATTTCATGGATTCCAGCAAAGAAGTATTTATGAAACTATTTTTCTAGATCGTCCCATCCCCGAACTGAATTTGGTGGTAACGAGGAGAACCATGTAAAAGCCGATCCAGATAGTGACAAGGGGAAAAACCTAACTCTCAGAGCTTCTTCAGCCGATGCCTCTCCGCACTGTGCCAGGAATCGGCTGACGTGTTCTATTGTAGATGTGCTGTCTTGCCCTGAGAATTTGGAAAAATCTGGGACCCTGTATCGGTGTGGCAATGGCACTCTATCAAACCACTCGGGATATGGATGCCGATACATAAAAGTTTGCTCCTTGGGCTTGATCCCAAACTGCTCTCTCACTATTTCCGCAACCCTTGTTGATAAATCCTCTTCCCTCGAGTTGTCCTGTTGATACTGTACAGGTGGAGTTTGTTGCCGATTCTGTCTAGGATACTCCCTCTGGTAACTACCTGGATCAGCAATGCCACCTGGGTAATTCTGCTGACATCCTCCATAATAGGCAGATCGATGGTATCCAGCAGGAATATCCTGTTGCCCCCCAGCCTGGTTCTGTGCGAACATGTTCTCCGATACGTCTCTGTTTATCCCATAAACAACCTGACTTGGCTCTGTCTTTGGCGGGAGATAGACAGGACCTCGAGTAGGCTCTTGAATAATTGATCCATCCACCGTCTTCTTTATGAGATTATGAAGCGTGTTCACCAGGATCCCGGATTGATTGATGAGTGCATGATGCACTGCTTCGTTTACCATATCTTGCAACGGTTTCACCGGTGGACTTTCGGGTGGTGTGCGGCTCGATTCACCAAACAGAACTGGTTTTGGAAACTGTGTCTTCTGAATCGGCCCTTGTCTTGTCATGCTGGAGGATTCCAAGCAAAGTCTCTGAAAATTTGCCATATTTTGCTCGACTTGTTGTCTTTGCTCATCTGTTAAATCTTCCATGTTGACCGGAATCATATTGTCTTGTTTGATCTCTTTTCCAGCCATCTTGAAACTTCGGATTGAAACTTTGTGTTGAAACTTCGTGTCCCACCGGGCGTGCCAAAAATGTGTCGACGCCGAAAACCACCGAGGGCCGTTCGGCGCCTTAGGACACGCGAAGGCCTGGGAGATTTGCTTCACTCCAGTGCAGGTCCTAAAATCTTGAGGTTCGTAGGCGTGCCAGTCAATTTGACCCGGCAATTGACAAGGAGATGGAAAATATTAGATCAATGAGCCAATCGGCTAGAAGCCGATCTTGACTCGTCTCATCGGCCGATGGCCGATATGAACTGTAGCACTTATACACCGACTGGAAATCGATGATGGCATGAGCAGTAGCATAATAATAAGCAAATATCAAACTAGCCGATTGCCGAAAGGATATTCAAAAATCGGCTATGAACTAATGAAATAAGTACGCAGAATATGTAAATAAATAGATTGAATGAACTCCAGCCGATTGTGATTAAAATTACTAGAGTCGCCGCAAAGATGTTGCCCGTGCCCGTGCCCGGGCCCTTGCTCGCGTCCACGCCCGGATCTTCGCCTGCTATCCGTGCCCATGCCTGGGTCCTTGCCCGTGCTCGTGCTCGGGTCCTTACCTGATGTCATGCCCGTGCCCGAGTCCTCGCCTGTGTTCGTGCCCGGGTACTTGCTTGATGTTCGGGCCCAGGTTCTCGCTCGTGCTCGCGCTAGGGTTAGCAGCGATTTTCTAAATGTTTGTGACAAATCGGCTGGGTATGGAGATAAATTATCGGCTAAGCATTCCGATAGAACATCGCATAAACCCATCGGCTTATTAAGAGTAGAGTTATTACTACCAGTCTAGTAGATCGGACCCAACCGTTGCAGCACAAACTGGTGATGATAACGAGACCTCGATGAGCCGATAGATCTGATGCGATCGTGATGAACTATATGATAACTTATCGGCTATACATTCCGATAAGACGCTTGCACAAAATATATCAATATAGCAGGAATAACTTATCAGAAGCAGTTTAGTAGGTCGGACCTAACCGATGCAGCACAAATTGTCGATAAGTTACACCCAGTAAGCCGATACGATCTGTGCACGCGTGATGTGATATACCTAATCGCTCTATGAGGTCAAACTAAACTAATGCAGCCATAGATAAAATAGATATATCGTGGTAAGCCGTCCACCGTGAACCGACTAGAATATCGGACTTAACAGAGGAAGTCCTAGCCGATGCGGTGTCCGGGGTGATGAGACTTACCCTCTCGCAGGAGGTCGAACTTAACCGATGCAGCCCAGCTCGAGAAGCAAGAACTCGTCGAAGGGGTGGCGATGCGCCGAATTTGTATTGATCTGATTGATTTCGATAGATTACACAGTACTCGGGCATACGTATTTATACCCCGAGTTGACATGAGTCCTTATTGGACACGGTACATGATTTCCTAATTATAACAGGAAACACTAACAGGACCCGACCGGACACAAGGTCAGGTTTCCTAAAGATAAAAGATTAATCCTTGCCTAATTAACAATTAACTACCATATTGTGGTCTTCATGGCTTCTTCCTGGATTCAGCCCCTTCTGGATCAACTCCCATTAATTAACTGCAATTTTCTTCTTAACCGAATCTGATACAGAGCGATACCAAATTTTGGCGTTAACAACTATAAGAGAGAGGTGGACTTTGAACAAGTATTCAAGATGATGCAGTCTAAAGTGAAATGAGGAAGTTGGTTGGATGGTATTTACACCCTAAAGCACAAATGGGCTTATTGCTTTATGAAGGATTTCTATACTCTGGGAATACGCAGCACGCAGCTTAGTGAGAGCTTAAATAAAGACTTGAAGGAATTTTTGAAACATAATTTTGATATAGTGAGGTTCTTCCAACATTTTGAAAGGGTTGTTGAAGATAAGGGCGCAAAGGAGGTGAAGGCTCAACATGAAGCTAGGAAAAAAATTACCAAAGCTGAAATTAAAAGGTACACCAATGCTACAGCAAGCAGCAAAGGTTTATACACCACCCATATTTGAAAAATTCCAAGAGGAGTTTGAAAAATCCACAACAACTTACATTAAGTCATCTACAGAACAAGATTCTAGCATTTAGTTTATTGTTGCTATTAGCAGTCTTGATGGGCTACCAAATGATGAACATGATTTTCGAGTATATGGACACACAAGGGATCATACAGTTTCTTGTAATTATATGAAATTTGAGAAACATGGCATCCTTTGTTGTCATGCCTTGAAAGTACTTGATATGATGAATATCAAGTTGATACCAGAAGTATACATTCTAAAAAGATGGACAAGGGAAGCAAGAAGTGGCATTGTGCAAGATAGGAAAGGAAAGGAAATTTTAGAAGATCCCAAGTTAGAAAAAACACGTCGATACAAATCACTTTGCCGGAAATTTGCTTGTTTGGCTACTAAGGCAGCAGACTTTGAGGAATCATATGTGTTGCTGGATAGTGCACTTGATTCACTGAACAAGGGAGTAGAAGAGAAGATACGTGAAATTTCACTAACAGAAGAGTCTTCTAATGGCAGTCCATCAGGCTCACAAATAAGCTCACTTGAAAACATAGAGAGTACAGTGGTTGGTTTAAAAAAGAGACCAGGTCAAAATAGAAGTAGAAGACCAAAGGACTGGGTTGATTCAATGCAAGAAAAAGCCGAGAAGAAAAGCAAAAGGCAATCCAAATCAGCGCCGCAAAAAGTGTAACGCCCCGCTTTCAGCAAGACATTAAACTTTATTTTACTAAAATCTATCCGTGAAAATTTCAATCTTTGTGTGCTGTATCATAAGTCGTGCCTGGATCTTAGTTGTCTCCTTGTCCTCGATCTTGAAATCCATCCTCTCAAAACCTCCGTTCTAAAATAATCTCCTCAAGATTGAATCGTCGTATTCGAACCTCGCTCCTAAAACCCTAACGACAGTTCCTCAAATCTTCTCCTTCAAAAATTCCTGCTTCGATATTTGTTCCGAAGATCCGAATCGGAACCCTAAAAATATCCCCTTTGATCCCTCTCCTTAAATTTCCCTTGGATTTCCCCCCAATGTACATACATCTATACCCATGTACCCATACATACATACAGATATACATGCAACAACCATTTCCACCTTTGTACCTATATATATGTATATATACACCTGCATGGGTGCACATATATATACCTGTACACGCTTATGTATGCATATATCTATGTGTGTATATATATATATATACATTTATGTATATATATCAATCCTCCACCTCTGTTCCTCAAAAAAAATCCCTTGGATATTCCCCTCCTTGTTTTCTCCACAAAATCTCTGCAAGCAATCAACAAATTCAAATTTGAATTTGAATTTGGAAAATCCTTCACCTCTCTGGATCCCTCCCAATTATTCCTTGAAGGTCCTAATACCAAATCAATCCCCGAAATACCTAAAGAGCTACCTTGGACTCCCCAATTTTCCCCAGAATACAAAAATACAATTTGAATTCGAATCCCCTTTAAAAATCCCCAAAGCAAAATCCACAAATACCCCTCCAAAATACCCACCGGAAATAAAGAAAGTGCATTGTTTCTCTTGGGCCGTGCCCCCTCCCTCACAATGCGGCCCACGGCCCAGTATACCACACTCGGCTGCCACCGTCGTGGGATCGTGCCATGTGGCCTCCCACTCCTGTGTCCGCCATCTGATCCCCATGATAGGACGCCGCGCACCCCGACCTGCCCGTGTGTAGCCGATGGCCGCCACGCGTTCCCCCGTGTCGCGAGTGCCGCCCGATTTCCTTTAACTGCCCAACGCCTGGGATGCTGCCGCATGTCGCGAGGGTGCCACGCCACTGTCCGATTCCCCTTCGCCCACCCGCACCGCGCGAGACCGCCCCACCGCGGCTGGATGGAAGCCATGCGTCCCCCAAGCGCCACGCCGCTGTCGATCCTTTTCCCCAACAGTGTCATCTTCAACCTCATGTTTCCATTTTGTCTTCCTCCGTTCGCGCCTAGCTCCTCTTCGGTCAAATGCCACCATAGGATCCTCACCTCACTGTGGCCTCGCTGGCGCTGCAAGCCGCCAAATCTTGGACGGCCACCCTCACCGCCCATGCCGCCCTGCTTTTTCACCCTCTTCTCTTCCCCCTTTTGTCTCTGCCTCCGACCAACCGGTCAAAAAGAGCCCGTGCGGCATACGTCATCGCCGTCCCTACCAAGTCCGCACCCGTGCCATTCTCCCGCTCACGAAATCCAAACTCCACCCTCGGATACACCAACTACCGCTGCCCGTCGCATCTCCGCCGTCGCCAATAATTAAATACCACGCATCGGCCAACCTCTACCCTCCATGATTGGGCTGCGGAGCTCACAACCGTGGAGAATTTCCCATTGTGCCCATAGCCGACCTCCTCCACCCCTATAAATAACCCCCTCCCAAGAGCTCTTAGCCCCTTGTTTGCTTCGGTCTACTTGAGCGTCGCCCTCGCATCGACCCGCCGGTGCCGCTCGGCTAACCTTAGGCATCCGCCGCCCATCCGAGGCCTGGCTGTCCTCCACCGCAGTTAGGACGCCTTGGGCACCACTCCTGAGCCGAGGCCGTGCACCGAGGACGTCGAATCCCCTCGGTCCGCATTCCAACTCCTCCTCGCCGCAAGACCGCCGTCACCAAACTGAAACTCCCCTCCTTGGTGAGCTCCTCCTTCATGCACTGAGTATGCCCCCATGTGCTTCGGACAATCGTGCTCTAGCCGAAGTATGCTACTTTCCCGTTCCTCCCCTCGGTGCCACCATGGTTGCCACCCCCTCTCCCCTTCTGTCGATGTTTTACACCGGCAATATGATTATAGGGCTACTCATCGGATCGAAACTCGGTGGATTGCGAAGAAACACGAGGTGATTTTATACTGGTTCAGGCCCTCAATGTGAGGTAATACCCTACGTCCAGTTGTGGTGTATTCCTTTGAGGATGTGTGTTGTTCTGCCCTCATGGAGTGCCCTGCCTCCCTTTATATACTAGGGGACAGGGGTACAAGGTAGGAGTCCCAGCCGGATTACAGCCAAGGGATCTCCTCTTAGAGATATAACCTACCCGCCTAGGACTGTATATTCCTTATTGTACAAGGCAAAGTCTGCCGGGTTCTATCATATCTCTAATTACAAGGCTAGGCCCATCCTCTATCCGAGTGGCCCATATGTTTGTGATGAGGTACCCGGGGCCCATGGCCTCCACAACAGCCCCTGAGACCTTCATAGTTGAGTCACAGCATTGCTCCCGAACACTCTTTGTCCGAGTGCTTCTTCTCTTGAGTCCTGCTTCATGTCAGCTAGCAGCGAGGCTATGAAGGGCTCCATGTAAATGTATGAATAGTATGCGCCGAATAGGCGCACCTATTAGGTGTAGCCCCCGACTTTGTGCTTAATTGTGAAACAATTAAACATAAAGTCAAAGATCTTTAACCTTATAGTATATACCGAGTAGTGCTCTACTGGTATATGAGATTCTTTAGTATTATGTTAACCGGAATAGTTTTATAGTGTTTCCCGAGTAGTATACTACTGGTATATGAGACTCATCGGCATCATGTCAGCCGGGATAAGTATTTATAGTCTTTCCCGAGTGGCGTCCCACTCGGAAGCTGGACTCTTCAGCGTCATGTCGGCTGGAAAAAGTTTGCTCATGGCAATTATTGGCTAAGCATGTAAGCCGAGTACCACTTTATAGATTTTAATCCAATGAGTGATCAGGTGTACTTGAGAGATACCTGTATCCCCAATTTTAATGGAGACCAGCTTGTGATCCTCAGGAGGATATATTCTCAATACTTGGTGGATAATACAAATACCGAAACATGTGTTCATCAATTAGGCCTTCATGAAGCATATCTGATTACCTCATCGGTTCCTGTTGGGAGCACCAGCACTGTGATTTTAACACAGCCAGTGAGCGGCCCACATTGAGCGTGCTACTGTAGAAACTCATATCTTGGTGGCCCAGTACCGACTGTGTAAGCCCAAGCCCACGAATCGAAAATGGCTCTATAAAAGGTGGGGATAGAGAGAAAAGATTCCTTCATCTTCTCCAATCTACCAATCGTTTCGTCTTCCAACCTCCGCACCAAAATTTCGCTTCCCGCCTCGCTAGGGTTCGCCATTGCCAGCTCTTTCCCATTGAAACTCAAGCGATTCCGCTTCTCCTTGTCCATTCCAAGCCCCTAGTGACTTTTCCCCCAAATTTCCTCACCCTTAACCATGCCGAGGGCTTCAGATTTTGTGGGGGCGTCGGATGAGGCGTGGCTGACTTTGGATTGCGGTCGGTCCAAGCTGGAGCACTTGGAGAAGTCACTACAGCTGCAAAGCCGCGATGTCATCCGTTGGCACCCGGCAGAAGGTGAATCAGTTCCAGAGCCCCAGGCCGATGAGACTGTTGTTTTCGCCTCCTTTTTCGACTGAGGTCTATTTCTTCCATCTTCTGAGTTCCTCCGCCGTCTTCTTGCCTTCTATGGATTGGAGTTGGTGAATCTGAATCCCAACTCAATCTTACAAATTTCTATATTTGTAACTCTTTGCGAGTGTTTCTTGGGTGTGGAACCCCATTTAAATCTTTTTAGACACTTGTTCCACATCAAGCCCCAACCCTCCAAGAGCAAGGTCCAGGTGATTGGGGGGCCGGCATCTAGCTCAGGAGTGAAATGAAAAGGACATATCTTCATCTTCCTCTGAAAACCTCCTTGAAAGGTTGGCATAAGGAGTGGTTCTATTGTTCTGATCTAGAACCCTCTCTGCCTCCATTTACTGGTTTGCCTCCGGTGGTCTTGTCCGATTAGTCATCAGTGCCAACTTTTGAGGAGATGGGCCAAGTGCATCAGTTGCTTGAAAGACTAGATAGGCTAAAAAGCGCCGGTCTGACCGGTCCCTGGGTGGCCAGGCATTTCCTGACCCGGCACATCTAGCCGTTGAAGCTAAGAAGCCAATTCTGTTGGGATTACTGGGGGAGAGATGATCCCGACCGAGAATGCCGAGATCTGGCTGACCGGTACAAAGTGACTGAAGTGCTGTTCAGTTATTTCTCCAATGGGGTGGTTGAAATCGAAGATGCAGAGCGCTCCGTTGTGGCTTACAGCCGAAAATGGCTTCGTCCAGAGGTAACCCTTGCTGTTCATCTGTGATGAATGCCTGTAAACTTGTGTTCTTGATTGCTTCTGCAATATGTGATGGGTATTGTTGAACTGCTTGCAGACATGTAAGGAGTTTGATGACGACTCCCGAACTTTATCGGCCATGAAGTCAAAGAAGAGGCTGTTAAGTCCTTCTGCTGCCCAGCCCAACTCCAAGAGAGCGGGGAAGAGACCTGTTGAAGATCAGGGCAAGAAGAAGATTATCAGGCCGAGTGCCGCAGTTGGGAGTTTGAAGATAAGGGACACCACCAGCTTAGCTCCCAGGCTGCCGAGTCCCAGACCGGGACCAGCGCAGTCAGGCTCAGCATCATCGAGCCCAAGAAGAGCGCCGCCGAGTACGAGGTCGGGTCAAGCGCCGCCAGGCTTAGCAATATCAAGCCCAAGAATGGCACCGCCGAGTACCCGAGCGCCCCAACCAGCCACACCAGGAGTGGGGCCAACCAGGACAAAAACACTGTCACCGACTGCCGCGCCGTCTAGCCCGACAGTCGGTAGCAGTCCACTGCCGACATCAGGAGCCCCCAGGGGCAGGCTCAAATTCTCCAAGAGGTATGCGACTTTAAGTCTTCCGGAAGTCCTGTTCAGCATTGTGGTGTGTTGATATCTGACTCATCGTGCAGGAAGCGCGCCAACATCGATCTCAAGGAGACCACGCTGGCTAGCCCTGTTGTAGAGCTGTCCCCAGCCGGACCAGTGCCAGCGAGCATATCTGCCGAGCTGGCGACCGTCTCGGTTGCAGAAACTGAGGTCGTCCCAACTGCAGAGCCGCCGACGCTGACCGACCAAGGGGCTAGTGTCGAAGCTATTTCTCCAGCCCCTGAGCATGTCTCCGAAGCCTCAGCATCTGCCCGAGTTGGGGGCAGGACCCCATCGCCGTCCTTGTTATCGTCGTCATCTTCAGAGAGACGGACCACCTAGGCTTGAGGCTCCTCCCCGCAATTTCCCGAGGACGTTTTGCTGGGTAGCCCCCGGCAGAGCTACGAAGAGTTACAAGCATGATGAGGTTGCGGCGGAGAAGGAGCGTGAAGACTTGCTTCGCGCCACGATCACCGCGTCCTAGGGGGTCTAGGTTGACTTTCGCCGTATTGGAGGCTTGGGTAATCTTCTTGCATAGTGTATAACACTTGACTCTGCTTTGCTCTGTTTTCTCCCCGAGCAGAAACTTGTCGACCGCTCGGAAAGGATGAACGAGGTCCTGACCCAGCTCGCCCCCCAACTCCAACAATTGGACCAACTCCAAGCCTTAAAAGGCGAATTGGAGCGACGTAGCCAGGAGAGGGAGTCTTGGCTGAAGGGAGCTGTTAATCAACTCAGGGACGAAAATTGGGACCAAGCCAAGAAGATTGGAGTGTGAGTCTCTGTCACACCCCAATTTTAGCCACACAAAATAATACCTGAGAAAATGATCCAAGAAAAATAAAATTTAAATAGCCAAATGAATTATTTAAATGTGAGAAATGCAGAATAATAAGCTACTGTGGCTGGGAACATTTTTCCTATGTTCCTCTTGCCAGAATATATTAACTGGATTTTTATTGGAATTTTTAGAGCACAGGAACTATTTTTAATAAATCAAAAACGATTATCGGAATTAAATTCACTTTGGAAATTATTTTCCATTTTCTGTTCCTTCGGTTTTCTCTTTTTTTCCTTTTCCTCCCACTGGGCCGCGGCCAGCACTGTGCCGCCGGCCTCCTCGTGGCCCGCGCGCAGCCACGCCACGCCTCAGGCCCACCTGCCAGCTGCCCATTCCCGCCTCTCCGTCGCTGTGCTACAGGGCCCGCCCGTCAGGTCGCCTCTCCTCGTGCGCCCGTGCGTCTACCCGCTGACAGGCCGGGCCTGCCTGTCAGCCCTTTCTTCCTCCTCCGTCTGAATTGAGCGGAGGGGAAAAATCCCCTCCACCGTCCGATCAACGCCGTATCCCGCCTCTGCGCCCGCTCGCTCCCGGTTCGAACGAGGACGGACTGGGTCCTAGCCCACTCCCCCACTTCCTCCGGTGTCCTCACCCACTCTCGCATGGGAATCGCGCGCACGACCCCGTCGCCGCCGCCCTCAATCTAGAGCGCGATTGGAGCCGTTTGGCCACAATCTCGCCCGCCCGAGTGCATAAAAAGCTTCCCCGCTCCCTTCTCCACCTTTCCCCCAACCTACTGCGTCTTCCCGTGCTCTCAAACACCATCGCCACCGTGCACCCGAGCTTCTGCCACCTTTCACAAACTCCGGCCGTCGCTCGCTGCCGTTCCAGACACCGCCAAACCGTGCTGCCACCACCATCGTCTCTGCCGTGCCGAGGAGTCCGTCAGCCGCCGCTCCGTGGAAGCCGAAGCCCGCCAGAATGCTCTGTCCTCATGCACGGTGAGCTCCGGTCCTCTGTCCTCTCTCCGGCTGGCCAATTCCGCCGTGCCGTGCCTCCTTACTCCGTCCTAACTCTTTTCTCGTCTTCCCCATCTCCCAAAGCACCTCGGCCGTCGCTTACCATCTCACCATCACCGTCGAAGCGCCGTTGCCGACACTGTCATGAAGCCGCCACAGCTTCCGCCTCGCTGCTATCATCCTCGTGCCGTCGCGAGCCGCCGGTGAGCTCCCCACCGTTTCCCCATCCCTTTTCGGCTCTCCGCGTGCCCGCCGCCATGCCGAGTGGTCACCACCGGCGACCATTGGGGCGCGCGCGCCGTCGCCTCCTGCTCGGGACGGCCGGTGTGTGGCCGGCGCATCCCCGGGCCATCCGATCTGCCACGCGGCAGATCGGGGCCATCCATCGGCTGCCCGTGTGGCTGCCGCGTCGGCGCCACATGTGTGCCATGTGGCGCACCCGTTCCCAGCTCGGTGGACGGAGTCCACCGTGCGCCGGCACCTTTGAGTCCCTGTCGGGTGGGGCCCGCTGGTCGGTGCCGCCTCTCCCTCGGGTGACGCCATTAATCGATTAATTGCGCATTAAACCATATAATAATTTCTTTCATATTGGAAAACACAGTAAAACTTCAACAATTCATATGTAATTCATACGAGCTCCGATTAAGTCCATTCAAATTGCATTAAATCTAGAAAAATGTCTAGAATTCATTAAAATATTTTTCAGCTCCTGTTTGATTGCCCACATGTACTGTTTTTGATTGTTTGTGCATTGTCTGTTATAGAATCTGACGCCGTTGATTCTCCAGTGTACCACGAGGTCGTAGCCGAGTACATCGAGCCGGAGCAAGGCAAGTCGCACTGTAACCTTGATCATTTTGTACCCGTTTTTCGCTAAAATGTTTTGTTTACTTAAATAAATTGCATTTTTTCATTATTTCATGTGGAGGGATTTTAACCCTTATATTGATAAGACTATGCTCTAGTATTGAAACCTAAATCCTTGTCACCTGGGTAACAACATGATTAGATTACTAATCCTAGGATGCTTAGCAACATAGCTCATCTGGGAATTATCTATATATATCTTATCAATATTTGGTTCGACTCAATGTCAGTAAAATTGAACTTTGGATATGTTAATGTTAAAGCACTAAAATGTGACCCTAATGATGGGCTGTGGGTGAATGGTTTTGCTGGTCACACCCATGGTAGTTAAGGACCGGTTCGTGGGAGCCCTATGGGCAAATTCTCGTACTTACCACAAGCCAGCATGGGCAACGGCTGGGCCTGTAGCATCTCTTCTCCCTCTCCTAGGCACTGGAGATGAGGGTGGGCGTGATGGAGTTGGGTCGGCCCGGGGTAGGGTTGATCGGCTTTCGGATCCACCGTGACGCAAGGGGGGTAGCCTAGCCAATATGGCGTGCCCTGTCGGCAGGTGCAACCTCAGTGAGGTGTGGATGGTTAGGGAGAGGTTGCGTGAATGGTCCTGTCACAGCCTCTTATGGGGTATCGTGGTGATACACTGGCACATGGGAATATGTGTGGGGCTGTGTCTTGTGGGTACAGTTTATACCTCTGATCAGAGTAAAGCTATTCGAATAGCCGCGCCCGCATATATGGGCGGCTGGCCAAGATTCACCGTGATTAGTCTCACCTCTACTTAATTAAAATAACTTAATGGAACTGGAATAGTTTAGGTGGTTGGTTAGGCCTGGTTAACATGGTGTAGCATTAATCAGTGGAGAATTAATAATGTTCAATTACTCAACCTTTTACTGTTTGCGAACTACTTTTGTCTACAACTGCTTTTACGCAAATAAGCCACTAGCCTATCCTTGTTTCCTATGCACTATGCATACTTGTGGGTGTGATTTGTTGAGTACTGTGGGTGGTACTCAGTCTTGCTCCCTTTTCTCCCTCTCAGTGGTGGAGTACACGTCTGACGAGGATCACCTGGAGGACTAGGCTGGCTCCGCTGTCAAGGTGCTTGTGGGATGGAAGCTGCTGCGCAACCCGTTGTTGATAGCCTTTACTGTTTTCGCTGCATTTATGTAATATAATCTTACTTTGTTTGTAAGACGTACTCTATATGGCAACTTGGATTTATGTACCCTGGCTTTCCTGGACAGGGATTTAATACACATGAATGTTCAAAATTTCAGTGGTGAATTTCTAGGCCTTACAAGTTGGTATCAGAGCCAAGTTGACCGTAGGACCAGCCAAATGGAAACCCTAAGAGCCCTCTAAAAATTTCATTTTTGCATATGCTTCTTGCACTTGGAGTTGTTTTGGGAAAAATGGGAATTTGTTCTCGGGTGTGGATAAAATCTTGATCTTTTATTTGACTGAAATTTTTGTTAGGTCAAGTAGGATGGAAATTTCATTCAAGGGGTTATGGCCTAGGAGTCCAAACTTTGGGAAAATGTTGGTTCTTATAGTGGTGTATGGTTTACGGCATGCATAAAATATTTCTATTTGTTCTGCAATTATTACTTAAAAAAATTTCGGTACCAATTGGTTTCGTTGTGTTATTTTGTCAGTCTCAAGTCCACATGCAAAATTATTTCATGCATAAAATTGTCGCTATTTCCAACTTGTTTACTGTTCACTTATTTGGATCTGAGCATACATTGATTCCCCCTCCTTGCTTTCTATAGATGGACGGTCTCCCCAACCAGCGTGGCACGGACATGGGCAGATTTGTTGAAGAGCTGCGCATGATGAGCTTTACTTTGGGGTACAGCCATGCCCCAGAGTACACTACAGTGGAGCCCATGGAGGGTGAGCTCCCACACCGGGTTCGCTTGGAGCTGCCAGGCGAAATGTACCTCCTACCTGCTATGGAGGTCGAAGTCACCAGACGTACCTTCAACCATGCCTGCCAGGAGGCCGCTTTCCACCTGATTGGAGAGTTGCGCCGAAGACACCACTCTACCCTCCGCACCACCGCCTACCGCTACCTCCCCTGCCGGGTGCACTACCAGGACTACAGTTGCTTCCAGCTGGCAGACAACGAGAACGACACCACCATCATCCACATGAGGCGGGCGATGATGGCCATGGACTACATGCACGCCAACTGGGTGCGTGCAGCCCACGACCGGGAGGATGCCAACAGGATGACCATCATTGGTCTCCAAAACCAGATCGACCGCCTGAAGAAGGAGGTCGCGGAACTGAAGGGACAGCCGCCATCTGGTGGGGCCAGGATCCGCCTGACCCCGAGGAAGAGGACCCTTCCTCCGGTGCGGGTTCAGTTGGCCCCTAGGAATGGGCCACACGCACCGCCACTGCCACTTGCACTAGCTCCAGCTCCAGCACCAGCGCCTGCTCCAGCTCCAGCACCGACGGGTGGCTAGATTAGCGCGTCGTCAACCGACGACAGCTCTCAGGGAGGCACCAGCATATACGGGGGCTTCACTTCTACTGACGACAGTAGCTCCTTCAGTGGGTCCTGCACCCATAGTGAGGCTAGTTCCTCGGCCCACGGTAGTGTGAACAACGTGGGCAGATCCAGGAGCCGCACCGACGACGAGGTGGGCGACGAGCAGGAGCCGGAGTACAACTCGGATGACCGCAAGAGCCGCTCAGAGCACTAGAGGCGCCATCCTTAGTGTTTATCGTTTTCTTAGTTTGATTTCTTGATTAGTTGTAATGTCAGTGTGTTTGCTTGGGGTTAGCTAGTGGCATACCATCTGTTGTGGTGTGTCCCCCTTAAGTAGGAGTTGAATTGGTTTTAGTCATGTTTCCAACCAGAAATTTCAGTTAATTTAATTCAGTCACTTAATTATCACTCCTGTTTCTGAGCCACCTGTTTTTCTCCTTCCCTTCCACTTCTATCCCCTAAGGAATGGTAACCGTGCTGCCAGTGACGCTAGCGCCACCAACCAGCAGGAAGGGGCACCTCAGAACCATGGAGCTCCCAATCACATGCCACCTCCGCTACAGGAAAACCTAATGTTGGCACAGGTTCTGGCCAACTAGAACCAGATGTTGGCCATCATGATGCAGCAGATGCAACAAAATAATCTGCAGCAGCAACACCCGCAACCACACAACCCAGCCATTGTCCCTCCCTCAAAGCTGCCTGAGTTCTTGAGGGTCAGGCCGCCAACCTTCTCCAGCACCACCAACCCCATGGATGCCAACGACTGGCTGTTGGCAATTGAGAAGAAGCTCAACCTCCTCCAGTGCAACGATCAGGAGAAAGTCGCGTTCGCTACACACCAGCTCCAAGGTCCCTCATCAGCTAGGTGGGACAACTTCCTAGTGACTCGCACTGCTACTACGGAGGTCACTTGGGCAGAATTCTGCCACAACTTCCGGAAGTCTCAAATTCCCGCAGGAATCGTGGCATAGAAGAAGAAGGAGTTTAGGGACTTGGTACAAGGAAACAGGACGGTCACGGAGTACCTCCATGACTTCAACCGTTTGGCGCGCTATGCGCCCGAGGATGTCCGCACTGATGTGGAGAGATAGGAGAGGTTCCTGGACGGATTGAATGATGAGTTGACCAACCAGCTTGTAACGCCCAGAAATTCGCACCGAAATTCTGAATATTAATGTGTAATAAATCCCTGCCAGGAAAGACAGGGTACACAAATCCAAGTTGCCATACAGAGAGTCTTACAAACAGAGTCAAATTATATTACAAAAATGCAGAGGAAAAAGGTAAAGATGGTCTATAAACAGCGGGTCCATCGGCAGCGTCCATTCCCACAAGCAACTTGACGGCGGAGCCAGCCTATTCCTCAGAATGATCTTCGTCTGACGCATTCTCCAACACTGGGGGGAAAATTGGAGCAAGGCTGAGTACCACCCACAGTACTCAACAAATCACACCCACAATTATGCATATGCACATGGTACAAAGATGGGATAGGGTTTGTTTTGCATAAAAGCAGTTGCAAACAGTAGTAGTTCGCAAACATGTAAAAAGCTGATTAATTTAACCATATTAATTCTCCACTAATTAACGTTACACTATATTAACCAGGCCCAACCATTCCCAACTGATTGACGCTACACCACGTTAACCAGTCTCCACTGATGAACGCTACACCACGTTCACCAGACACCTCTGGGTACCGTTACACCACGTTACCCGGACTCCCCTAATTAACGTTACACCACATTAACCAGTCACCACCGGACAACGTTACACTACGCTGACTAGCTTTTCCCGATCAACGCTACACCACATTGACCAGGCCGCACTGATGGAAGTTACACCACGACCACCAGGCGTCACTGATGAGAGTTACACCACACTCACCAGTCACCACCGATTAGCGTTACACCACACTAACCGGTCACCCCCGGTCAACTCAACCACGTTGACCGGACTCAACACCTTCCACAACACCAGTTTGATAAAACCGGATTAATTATCTAGGGTGAGACTAATCACGGTGAGTCTTGGCCGATGTGCCCATAACCGCGGGCGCGGCTATTCGAATAGTTTTACTCTGATCAGAGGTGTACAACTATACCCATAAGACACAACCCCACACACGTTCCCATGTGCCAGTACATCACCACGATGTCCCGTGAGAGGCTATGACAGGACCGTTCATGAAACCCCTCCCTAACCATCCACACCACGCTGAGGTTGCACCTGCCGACAGGGTACGCCATATTGGCCAGGCTACCCCCCTTGTGCCACGGTGAATCCGGCAGCCGATCAACCCTACCCCGGGCCAACCCAACTCCATCCCGCTCACCCTCTTCTTCGGTGCCTAGGAGAGGGAGAAGAAACGCTTCAAGCCCAGCCGTTGCCCACGCTGGCTTGTGAAAAGTACGGGAAGTTGCCCAAGTGGTTCCCGCAAACCGGTCCTTAATTGCCATGGGTGTGACAAGCAAAACCATACACCCACAGCCCACCATTTAGGTCAAGTTTTAATAATTTAACATCAGCCTATCCAAAGTTTCACTTTTGCGACATGGAGTCGAATCATATAACAAAAATAATATTTAATTCCCATGTGAGCTAGGTTGCTAAGCATGGCTAAGCATCCTAAGAACTGTAATCTAATCACATTATTACCTAGGTGACAAGGGTTCAGGTTTCAAAACTATGGCTAAGTACTAATATTGCATAGGTAATAACCACCCACATGAAATATTAAAATAATGCAGTTTATTTGAGTAAACAAAGCAATTTAGCGAAACATAGATACAAAGTGATCAAAGTAACAGTGCGACTTGCCCTGCTCCGGCTCAAGGTACTCTGCTACGATCTCGAAATACGCGGGAGAATTACCGGCGTCGGATTCTACAACAAACAATGCATAAACAATTAAAAATAGTACATGGGGCAATCAAACATGGGCTGAAAGTATTTTTAATGGATTCTTGGCATTTTTCTGGATTTAATGAAATTTGAATGGACTTAATCGGAGTTCGTATGAATTAGTTATAATTTATTGAAGTTTTACTGCTATTTTCAGTGTAAATATAATTAACAGGTGATTTATTGCGCATTAAACCGAATTAAAGACGTCACCAGAGGGAGAGGCGGCGCCGACCAGTGGGCCCCACAGGCCAGCGGCGCATAGAGGCGGGTGCACGGTGGACCAAGTCCACCGCGGCCGAGAGCGGGCGCACCATGTGGCGCCACCGCGGGCAACCATGCGGGCGAGCGAGCGGGCGGCCCCGATCTGTCACCCGGCAGATCGGACGGCCCCGGGGAGCGGCGGCCGAAGCCGGCCGTCCCGAGCGGGAGGCGGCAGAGTGCACGCGACCCGATGGTCGCCGACGGCGACCACCCGGCGCGGCGACGACCACACGGAGGGGCGGAATGGAACGGGAAAACGGAGGGGGTTCTCACCGGTGGCTCGCGACGGCGCAAAGATGACAGTAGCGACGAAAAAGCGGCGGCGGCCTCGGGACGACGTCGGCGATGAAGCTCCGACGGCGGGGAACGGGGGAGAGGCGGTTGCCGAGGTGTCCTGGAGGATGAGGAGGACGGAAGAGGAGTTAGGGCGAAGAATGGAGACGCGGCGCGGCGGGAATCACCGGCCGGAGAGGAGGTGGAGGACCGATACTCACCGTACGCGTGGGCGGGGCGGTCCGGCGGGCTTTGGCTTCCACGGAGTGGCGGCCGAGGTGCGGTGTGGCACGGCGGAGGTGATTGCGGTAGCGGTATGGCCTGGCGGCGTCCGGAACGGCGGCAAGCGGTGGCCGGAGTCGGCGAAAAACGGGGGAGCTCGGGTGCGTGGTGGTGAGGGGGTTCTAGAGCACGGGGAAACTCGGTGTGTTGGGGGAAAAAATGGAGGAGAGGGCAGAGGGGCTTTTTATGCAGTCGGCCGGGAGAGATCGAGGCCGAACGGCTCCAATCATGCACAGGAGAGAGTGAGGCGGCGTGGAGATCGTGCGCGCGATTCATGGGAGTGAGAGGGCGTGGACGCCGGGGAACTCGAGGAGGTGGGGCGGACTCGGTCCACGCCCGTTTGAACCGAGTGCGAGCGCGGGAGGAGGCGGGAGACGGTGTTGGATCGGACGGCTCCGGGGATTTTCCCCTCCACTTGATTCAGACGAAGGGGGAGGACGATGCTGACAGGCGGGCCTGGCCTGTCAACGGGAGGCACGCGGGCACGAGCGAGGGGCGCGGGCGCGGCGTGCGGGCGCGCGGGGAGGAAGGCCGGCACAGGAGCGGGCCCCCGGCCCAACAGAAGAAAAAGAGAGAGGAAAAAGGAAAAAGATTTTCCAGGACGATTTAAATTTCGATAAGCGTTTTTGATTTATTAAAAATAGTTCCTGTGCTCTAAAAATTCCACTAAAAATCCAGTTAATGTATTTTGGCACAAAGAATACAAGAAAAATATTCCTGGCCACGATAATTTATCATCTTGCATTTTACACCTTTAATTAATTCCTCTAGCCTTTTTAAATTTATTTTCTTGGGTATTTTTCTCATGTATAATTTTGTGTGGCTAAAGTCAGGGTGTGACAAACCTACCCCTCTTAAACAGAATCTCATCCCCGAGATTCAGAAGTGCTGGCGAAGAGGTGGGGATAGGCGGACTTCAATTCGTCTTCTCGCTCCCAAGTGGCTTCTTCTTCTGAGTAATGGCTCCACTGTACCTTGCAGAACTTGATTACCCTGCTCCTGGTGTTTCTCTCACTGATTTCTAGAATCCATATTGGCTTCTCCACATATGTGAGGTCTTCCTGAATCTCAATCTGTTCCGGATCTGCCTGTTCTGCTGGGATTCTCAGACACTTCTTCAACTGTGACACGTGAAACACGTCGTGTATACCCGTCATCGAAGCTGGAAGGCTCAACTGATATGCCACTTCACCTTTTCGGGCTAGCACTTGGTAGGGTCCCACGAAACGTGGTGCTAGCTTCCCTTTGGTTTGGAACCTGTGTACTCCGTGAAGTGGGGTGACGCGAAGATATACGTAATCTCCTTCCTCGAAGCTTAGGTCTCGGCGACGGTTGTCAGCATAGCTTTTCTGTCTAGATTGAGCCGTCTTCAAGCGCTCCTGTATTATGGCTACCTTCTCTTCGGCCTCTTTGAGTGAGTCGGTTCTGAATACCTGGCGTTCGCCTGTTTGATCCCAGAAAAGGGGTGTGCGGCACTTCCTGCCATACATAGCTTCAAACGGTGCCATCTGCAAGCTAGCCTGGTAGCTGTTGTTGTACGAGAACTCTGCGTACGGTAAGCTCTTATCCCATGTTCCTCCGAAGTCTAGTGCGCAAGCCCTCAGCATGTCCTCCAATATCTGATTGACTCTTTCAGTCTGACCATCTGTTTGTGGATGATATGCCGTGCTGAAGTTCAGTCTGGTTCCCAATTCTGCTTGTAACTTCTGCCAAAACTTGGAAGTGAACTGGCTACCACGATCGGAGACAATCCTCTTGGGTACTCCGTGTAAACACATTATGCGAGCCATATAGAGTTCTGCCAGTTTCTTACCCGAGTATGTTGTATGCACCGGGATGAAATGTTCAACTTTGGTAAGTCGGTCCACAACCACCTAGATTGAGTCATACCCTGACGATGTGCGAGGCAAACCAGTGATAAAATCCATCCCAATTTCTTCCCACTTCCACTCTGGAACCTTGAGTGGCTGTAACAGTCCAGCAGGCCGTTGGTGTTCTGCCTTGACCCGTTGGCACACATCACAGATTGCCACGAATTTGGCGATTTCTCTCCTCATGCTGGCCCACCAAAACTTCGTCTTAAGATCTTGATACATCTTTGTGCTTCCAGGGTGAATGGAGTACTGCGTCTCATGGGCTTCCCGGAGTATTAGGTCTTTGAGTTCTTTGTTTTCGGGAACGCACAAATGTTCCCCCATCCATACTATTCCGTTTTCATCTTCCGTAAAACCCTGAGCTTTTCCAACTCTCATGTTCTTCTTAAGTTCTTGGATTTCTGGATCGTTCGCTTGTGCCTCGCAAACTTGGTCAAAAAGCATGGGCTGAGCCTCTAGGGCTGCCACGAATCCATGTTCGATAATGCCCAGGTTCCAGCGTTCGAACCCTTGCTACATTTCCTTACACAATGCCTCTGCTCGAGCAGTGTTGCATTAACTTTTCCTGCTCAAGGCGTCTGCCATGATATTGGCTTTCCCTGGATGGTAATGTATCCCCACATCATAATCCTTAATCAACTCCAGCCACCTTCTTTTGCGGAGGTTCAGATCAGGCTGGGTGAAGATGTACTTCAAACTCTTGTGGTCCGTATAAATCTCACTGCGGTTACCGATGAGGTAATGCCGCCAAATCTTTAGAGCATGGACCACGGCGGCCAATTCCAGATCATGTGTTGGGTAATTGCTCTCATGGGGGCGTAACTGACGCGATGCATAAGCTACAACTCGGCCTTCCTGCATCAATACGCACCCTAACCCTTGGCGGGATGCATCACAGTATACTTGGAAGTCTTTCTTAGGATCTGGTAAGATCAGAACTGGTGCTGAAACCAACTTCTTCTTGAGTTCTTCAAAGCTGTGATTGCACACAGAGGTCCAGACAAACTTAACATCCTTCTTCAGTAGCTGAGTCATAGGTCTGGCAATCTTCGACAAGTTCTCGATGAACCGGCGGTAGTACCCCGCAAGTCCAAGAAAACTCCGCACTTGTGTCACTGTCTTAGGCGGTTTCCAATTGGTGACCGATTCCACGTTCGTTGGATCCACGGCAACTCCTTGAGCGGTGATGATGTGTCCAAGGAACTGCACTTCTCTTAACCAGAAGTCGCACTTGCTGAACTTGGCGTACAACTGGTGCTCTCTCAACTTCTCAAGAACCAAACGAAGGTGTTGCTCATGCTCTTCCGTTGACTTCGAGTAGATCAAGATGTCGTCGATGAACACTACCACAAACTTGTCTAGGAACTCCATGAATACCTTGTTCATTAGATTCATGAAAAAGGCAGGTGCATTTGTCAGCCCAAAGGGCATAACAGTGCACTCATACAACCCATACTGCGTGGTGAAGGCTGTCTTTGGTATATCCTCTTCTCGAATTCTGAGTTGGTGATAGCCTGATCGCAAGTCTATCTTGGAGAAAATGGTGGCACCCTCCAATTGGTTGAAGAGATCATCAATCCTTGGCAGAGGGTACTTGTTCTTGATGGTGACATCGTTCAGTGCGCGATAGTCCACACACATCCGTTTTGTCTTGTCCTTCTTTTCCACAAAAATGACTGGTGCTCCCCAAGGTGATGTGCTTGGTCGGATGTAGCCTTTCTGTAACAGATCGTCGACCTGCTTCTTGACTTCTGCCATCTCGTTCAGTGCCATTCTGTAAGGCCTCTTGTATATTGGCGCTGTCCCAGGTGCCAGATCAATCCTGAATTCAATTTCCCTTTCTGGTGGCATCCCTGGTAGGTCTTCCGGAAACACATCCTGGTATTCCTTCACTATTGGAATGTCCTCTATTCTCCTTTCTGGCTTCGTCCCACCTTCCGACAGTTGCTCTACTGCGACTTAATTCAAGCTTGCTTCTTGATGCAACGGCACAAGTGACTTGAAACTAACCACCTTTCCCTCCGAACTGGTCACTGTTACGGTGCGATCCGCACAATTGATCACCCCTTTGTGTCGGATCAACCAATCCATTCCTAGGATGACATCTATGTCTTTGGATTCTAAGAGGATGAGATTGGCTAGAAAAGGTGATCCTTGGATTTCAAGGCTCACTGAAGGGCTATAGTGAGTGGTTACCATACGGTTCCCAGGTGTATGAACCCTCATGGGGATTTTAAGTTCCACTACTTTTATCCCGTGTGTCCCCACAAATTTCTTGGATATGAAAGAGTGTGTTGCACCAGAATCAAAAAGTACGGTAGCAGGTATTGAGTTCACAAGAAACATACCCAATACCACTTCCGGTGCGTCCTGCGCCTCTTCCGCGGAGAAATGGTTGACACGCCCCTTTACCACCTGTTGATTGGCATTGGGGTGCTGGGGAGCTGCAGGTCTGGATCCCATTCGCCTCGGCTTCGGACACTTGTCGGCGAAGTGGCCCGGTTCGTTGCAGTTGTAGCAGACGTAGCTCTTGCCCCCGTTATCCTTTCGTGGCTAACCCTGCTGTGCTGGCGCCATTGGTGGGTGCGGAGCGGACTGACGGTTGTACTGCCCGCTGTTGCTGCTGCTTCCAGAGTGCCTCGGGTGGAACGGGCGTTGTTGACGAACGATCATGGTGGCTTGTCCACCATGCGGGCCCATCATCATCCGTGGTCGCTGAAGCTGTCCTTGGTGAGTCCAGAACTGTGCTGCCTTCCTCTTGCGATCCACCTTGTTGTGCTGGCTCTCCTGGCGGATAGCTTTATCCACCAGCTTCTCGAAGTCTGGGTAATCGCTTGAGAGGAGCTGATTGGTCAGCTCGTCGTTCAATCCATCCAAGAACCTTTCCTGTCTCTCCGCATCGGTGTGGACCTCTTCTGGCGCGTAGCGCGCTAAACGGTTGAACTCGTGGAGGTATTCTGTAACCATCCTATTCCCTTGGACCAAGTCCTTGAACTCCCTTTTCTTCTATGCCACAATTCCCGCCAGAATTTGCGACTTCCGGAAATTGTAGCAGAATTCAGCCCAAGTGACCTCCGTGGTAGCGGTGCGGTTCACCAGGAAATTGTCCCACCAAGACGATGCTGGACCTTGGAGTTGGTGAGTAGCAAAAGCGACCTTCTCTTGGTCGGTGCACTGGAGGAGGTTGAGCTTCTTCTCGATTGCCAACAACCAGTCATTGGCATCAATGGGGTTGGGGGTGCTGGAAAAAGTTGGCGGCCTGACCCTCAGGAACTCAGGCAGCTTGGATTGAGGGGCAATGACCGGATTGGGTGGCTGCTGGCGTTGCTGTTGCAGGTTGTTCTGCTGCATCTGTTGCATCATCATGGCCAACATCTGGTTCTGGTTGGCTATGACCTGTGCCAGCGTCGGATTCTCCGGTAGCGGTGGTGGCATGTGGTTGGGTGCTCCCTGGTTCTGAGGTGCTCCTTCACACTGGTTAGTAGCGCTAGCGTCGCTGGCAGCATGGGCTCCACTCCTTGTGTTCACCATCTGAAGGGGAGAGCAAAGGAAGGGGAGGAGAAAAACAGGTGGCTCAGAAACAGGGGTGATAATTAAGTAGCTAAATTAAATTAACTGATTCTGGGTTGGAACATGAGAAAAACAATTCAACTCCTAATTATGGTGAACATACCACAACAGACTGTATGCCACCACTAACCCCAAACAAAACAAACATTCCTAACATTACAACTAAACAGGAAATCAAACTAAGAAAAACGACAAACTAAGGGTGGCGTGTCTACTGCTCCGAGCGGCTCCTGCGATCATCAGAGTTGTACTTCGGCTCCTGCTCGTCGCCCACCTCGTCATCGGTGCGGCTCATGGATCCTCCCACGTAGTCCACACTTTCGTGGGCCGAAGAACTGGCCTTGCTGTGGGTACGGGACCCGCTGAAGGAGCTGCTGTCGTCGGTGGAAGTGAAGCCCCCGTGGATGCTGGTGCCTCCCTGAGAGTCATCGTCGCCAGACGATGCACTGATCCATCCACCCGTCGGTGCTGGTACTGGGGCTGGAGCTGGTGCAGGCGCTGGAGCTGGTAGGGGTGGTGGTGCGTGTGGCCCGTTCCTGGGAGCCAACTGAACACACACCGGAGGAAGAGTCCTCTTCCTCGGAGTCAGCCGGATCCTAGCACCACCGGGTGGCGGCTATCCCTTGAGTTCCGCAACCTCCTTCTTCAGGCAGTCGATCTGATTCTGGAGTCCCATGATAGTCATCCTGTTGGTGTCCTCTCGGTCGTGGGCTGCACGCACCTAGTTGGCGTGCATGTAGTCCATAGCCATCATCGCCTGCCTCATGTGAACGATGGTGGTGTTGTTCTCATTGTCTGCCAGCTGGAAATGACTGTATTCTTGGTCGGGCGTCCGGCAGGGGAGGTAGCGGTAAGCAGTGGTGCAGAGGGTAGAGTGATGCTTCCGACGCAGCTCTCCAAGCAGGCGGAAAGCGGCCTCCTGACAGGCGTGATTGAAAGTGCACCCGCCAACCTCGACCTCCATAGCAGGCAGGAGGTACATCTCGCCGGGTAACTCCAAGCGAACCCGGTGCGGTAGCTCACCCTCCAAGGGCTCCACTGCTGTGTACTCAGGGGCATGGCTGTACCCCAAAGTGAAACTCATCATCCGTAGTTCTTCCACAAAGCCACCCATGTCTGCGCCACGCTGGTTGGGGAGGTTGTCCATCAACAGATAGCAAGGAGGGGGGGGGGAATCAATGTATGCTCAGATCCAAATAAGTAAACAATAAATAATTTGGAAACAACAACAATTTTATGCAGTAAATAATTTTGAAAGTAAATTTGAAACCAACAAAATACCATTGCGAAACCAAATAATACCAAATAAAATTCACATAATTATTTTCAACACAAATAAAGAGATTTTATACATGCCGTAAATCAAACCTTCCCTAGATTAACCAGTGTTTTCCCAAAATTTGGACACCATGTCAATCCTTAAAACAAAAATTTAACTCCAGATTTGACTCAAATTTTCCATCACATAAACGGCCAAGATTTTACCCCAACCTGAAAATAGATTCCCACTTTTCCCAAAATAACTCCAACTGTAAGAAGCATATGCAAGTGAGAATTTCAGAGGGCTCTTAGGGTTTCCATTTGGCTGGTCCTATGGTCAACCTGGCTCTGATACAAACTTGTAACGCCCAGAAATTCGCACCGAAATTCTGAACATTAATGTGTAATAAATCCCTGCCCAGGAAAGCCAGGGTACATAAATCCAAGTTGCCATACAGAGAGTCTTACAAACAGAGTAAAATTATATTACAAAAATGCAACGGAAAAAGGTAAAGATGGTCTATAAACAGCGGGTCCATCGGCAGCGTCCATTCCCACAAGCAACTTGACGGCGGAGCCAGCCTATTCCTCAGAATGATCTTCGTCTAACGCGTTCTCCAACACTGGGGGGAAAATTGGAGCAAGGCTGAGTACCACCCACAGTACTCAACAAATCACACCCACAGTTATGCATATGCATAGGGTACAAAGATGGGATAGGGTTTGTTTTGCATAAAAGCAGTTGCAAACAGTAGTAGTTCGCAAACATGTAAAAAGCTGATTAATTTAACCATATTAATTCTCCACTGATTAACGTTACACCACGTTAACCAGGCCCAACCATTCCCAACTGATTGACGCTACACTACGTCAACCACTCTCCACTGATGAACGTTACACCACGTTCACCAGACACCTTCGGGTACCGTTACACCACATTACCGGACTCCACTGATTAACGTTACACCACGTTAACCAGTCACCACCGAACAACGTTACACCACGCTGACCAGCTTTTCCTGATCAACGCTACACCACGTTGACCAGGCCGCGCTAATGGAAGTTACACCACGACCACCAAGCATCACTGATGAGAGTTACACCACACTCACCATCCTCCACCGACTAGCGTTACACCACGCTAACCGGTCACCCCCGGTCAACTCAACCATGTCGACCGGACTCAACACCTTCCACAACACCAGTTTGATAAAACCGGATTAATTATCTAGGGTGAGACTAATCATGGTGAGTCTTGGCCAATGTGCCCATAACCGTGGGCACGGCTATTCGAATAGTTTTACTCTGATCAGAGGTGTACAACTGTACCCACAAGACACAGCCCCACACACGATCCCGTGTGCCAGTACATCACCACGATGTCCCGTGAGAGGCTGTGACAGGACCGTTCACGAAACCCCTCCCTAACTATCCACACCGCGCTGAGGTTGCACCTGCCGACAGGGTACGCCATATTGACCAGGCTACCCCCCTTGCACCACAGTGAATCCGGCAGCCAATCAACCCTACCCCGGGCCGACCCAACTCCATCCCGCTCACCCTCTTCTTCGGTGCCTAGGAGAGGGAGAAGAAACGCTTCAAGCCCAGCCGTTGCCCACGCTGGCTTGTGAAAAGTACGGGAAGTTGCCCAAGTGGTTCCCGCGAACGGGTCTTTAATTGCCATGGGTGTGACAAGCAAAACCATACACCCACAGCCCATCATTTAGGTCAAGTTTTAATAATTTAACATCAGCCTATCCAAAGTTTCACTTTTGCGACATGGAGTAGAATCATATAAAAGAAATAATATTTAATTCCCATGTGAGCTAGGTTGCTAAGCATGGCTAAGCATCCTAAGAACTGTAATCTAATCACATTATTACCTAGGTGACAAGGGTTCAGGTTTCAAAACTATGGCTAAGTCCTAACATTGCATAGGTAATAACCACCCACATGAAATATTAAAATAATGCAGTTTATTTGAGTAAACAAAGTAATTTAGCGAAAAATAGGTACAAAGTGATCAAAGTAACAGTGCGACTTACCTTGCTCCGGCTCAAGGTACTCTGCTACGATCTCGAAATACGCGAGAGAATTACCGGCGTCGGATTCTACAACAAACAATGCATAAACAATTAAAAACAGTATATGGGGAAATCAAACATGGGCTGAAAGTATTTTTAATGGATTCTTGGCATTTTTCTGGATTTAATGAAATTTGAATGGACTTAATCGGAGTTCGTATGAATTAGTTATAATTTATTGAAGTTTTACTGCTATTTTTAGTGTAAATATAATTAACAGGCAATTTATTGCGCATTAAACCGAATTAAAGACGTCGCCGGAGGGAGAGGCGGCGCCGACCAGCGGGCCCCAAAGGCCAGCGGCGCACAGAGGCGGGCGCACGGTGGACAAAGTCCACCACGGCCGAGAGCGGGCGCACCACGTGGCGCCACCACGGGCAACCACGCGGGCGAGCGAGCGGGCGGCCCCGATCTGCCACCCGGCAGATCGGACGGCCCCAGGGAGCGGCGGTCGAAGCCGGCCGTCCTGAGCGGGAGGCGGCGGCGTGCACGCGACCCGATGGTCACCAACGGCTACCACCCAGCGCGGCGGCGACCACACGGAGGGACGGAATGGAACAGGAAAACGGAGGGGGTTCTCACCGGCAGCTCGCGATGGCGCGAAGACGACGGTGGCAACGAAAAAGCGGCGGCGGCCTCGGGACGACGTCGGCGACGGAGCTCCGACGGCGGGGAACGGGCGACAGGCTGTTGCCGAGGTGTCCTGGAGGATTAGGAGGACGGAAGAGGAGTTAGGGCGAAGAATGGAGACGCGGTGCTGCGGGAATCACCGGCCGGAGAGGAGGCGGAGGACCGATACTCACCGTGCGCGTGGGCGGGGCGGTCCGGCGGGCTTTGGCTTCCACGGAGTGGCGGCCGAGGTGTGGTGTGGCACGGCGGAGGTGATGGTGGTGGCGGTGTGGCCTGGCAGCGTCCGAAACGGCGGCAAGTGGTGGTCGGAGTCGGCGAAAAACGGGGGAGCTCGGGTGCGTGGTGGTGAGGGGGTTCTAGAGCACGGGGAAACTCGGTGTGTTGGGGGGAAAAATTGGAGAGGGCGGAGGGGCTTTTTATGCAGTCGGCCGGGAGAGATTGAGGCCGAACGGCTCCAATCGTGCACGGGAGAGAGTGAGGCGGCGTGGAGATCGTGCGCGCGATTCGTGGGAGTGAGGGGGCGTGGACGCCGGGGAACTTGGGGAGGTGGGGCGGACTCGGTCCGCGCCCGTTTGAACCGAGTGCGAGCGCGGGAGGAGGCGGGAGGCGGCGCCGGATCGGATGGCTCCGGGGATTTTCCCCTCCGCCCGATTCGGACGGAGGAGGAGGATGATACTGACAGGCGGGCCCGGCCTGTCAGCGGGAGGCGCGCGGGCGCGGGCGCGAGCGCGAGCTGGGCGCAGGCGCGGGCGAGGGGCGCGAGCAAGGGGTGCGGGAGCGGGCGCGGGCACGAGTGCAGGCGCGCAGAGAGGGAGGCCGGCACAGAGCGGCCGCCGGCCAACAAAAGAAAAAGAGAGAGGAAAAAGGAAAAAGATTTTCCAGGACGATTTAAATTCCGATAAGCGTTTTTGATTTATTAAAAATAGTTCCTGTGCTCTGAAAATTCAACTAAAAATCCAGTTAATGTATTTTGGTACAGAGAATACAAGAAAAATATTCCCGACCACGATAATTTTTTATCTTGCATTTTACACCTTTAATTAATTCCTCTAACCTTTTTAAATTTATTTTCTTGGGTATTTTTCTCAGGTATAATTTTGTGTGGCTAAAGTCAGGGTGTGACACAGCTCCTCCCAAGTGACTATCCGGACTTCGAGAAGCTGGTGGATAAGACAATCTGCCAGGAAAATCAACGCAACAAGATGGACCGCAAGAGAAAGGCAGCCCAGTTCCGAGCTCAACAGGGGTAGCACCAGAGGCCACGGGTGATGCTGGGGCATCAGGGTGGACCTCCTACCATGATCGTCCGCCAGCAGCGTCCGTTCCACCCAGGACACTCCAGAGGCAACAACAGCCACAACGGGCAGCAACACCGTCACCCCGCTCCGCGCCCACCAATGGCGCCAGCACAACAGAGCCAACCGCAGAGAGACAGCGGGGGCAAGATCCTCACTTGCTACAACTGCAATGAACCGGGCCACTTTGCTGACCAGTGCCCGAAACCGAACCGCAGGGGATTTAGGCCGGCAGCACCCTAGAACCCCAACCCCAACCAGTAGGTGATAAAGGGGCATGTTAATCACGTCTCTGCGGAAGAGGCGCAGGCTGCACCGGACATAGTAATGGGTACGTTTCCTATGAACTTTATACCTACAATCGTACTTTTTGATTCTGGTGCAACGCATTCCTTCATATCCAAGAACTTTGTGGGAACACATGGGATTAAGGTAGTGGAACTTAAGATTCCCATGCGAGTTCACACACCTAGGAACCGCATGACCACGGCTCATTATGTCCCTTCAGTGAGCCTAGAGATCCAAGGATCCCCCTTTCTAGCCAATCTCATCCTCCTGGAATCCAAAGACCTAGATGTCATCCTAGGAATGGATTCGTTGACCCGACTCAAAGGGGTGATCAACTGCGCTGATCGCACCGTTACAGTGACCAATTCGGAAGGAGAGGCAGTTACCTTCCAGTCATCGGTGCCGTAGCGTCAGGAAGCAAGCTTGAATTAGGTCACAGCAGGGCACTCGTTGGAAGGTGGAACGAAACCAGAAAGGAAAATAGAGGACATTCCAATAGTAAGAGAATACTCAGACGTGTTCCCGGAAGATCTATCGGGGATGCCACCAGAAAGGGAAATCAAGTTCAGGATTGATTTGGCACCAGGAATAGCACCAATATACAAGAGGCCGTACAGGATGGCACCGAACGAGATGGCCGAAGTCAAGAAGGAGGTCGACGATCTGTTACAGAAGGGTTACATCTGACCGAGTGCATCGCCTTAGAGGGCACCAGTCATCTTCGTAGAAAAGAAAGACAAAACAAAACGGATGGGCGTGGACTATCGCGCACTAAACGACGTCACCATCAAGGACAAGTATCCCCTGCCGAGGATTGACGATCTTTTCGACCAATTGGAGGGTGCCACCATCTTCTCCAAGATAGACCTGCGATCAGGCTATCATTAGTTGAGGATCCGGGAAGAAGACATACCGAAGATAGCTTTCACTACCCGGTATGGGTTGTACGAGTGCACTGTTATGTCCTTCGGACTGACAAATGCACCGGCCTTTTTCATGAATCTGATGAACAAGGTGTTCATGGAGTTTCTGGACAAGTTTGTGGTAGTTTTCATCAACGACATCCTAATCTACTCAAAATCAACCGAAGAGCATGAGCAACACCTTCGTTTGGTTCTCGAGAAGTTGAGAGAGCACCAGTTATATGCCAAGTTTAGCAAGTGCAACTTCTGGCTGAGAGAAGTACAGTTCCTCAGGCACATCGTCACTGCCCAGGGGGTTGCTATGGACCCAACAAACGTGGAATCCGTTACCATTTGGAGACCGCCAAAGACAGTCACACAAGTGTGGAATTTTCTTGGACTTGCGGGTTATTACCGCCGGTTCATCGAAAACTTCTCGAAGATTGCAAGACCCATGACGCAATTATTGAAGAAAGACGTGAAGTTTGTTTGGACGCCCGAATGCAACCACAACTTTGAAGAACTCAAAAAGAAGTTAGTTTCGGCACCGGTTCTGATCTTGCCAAATCCCAAGAAAGACTTCCAGGTGTACTGTGATGCATCACACCAAGGGCTAGGATGCATGTTGATGCAAGAAGATAGAGTTGTGGCCTACGCATCACGCCAGTTACGCCCCCATGAGGGCAATTACCCGACGGATGACCTGGAATTGGCTACAGTGGTCCATGTGTTAAAGATTTGGCGGCATTACCTCATCGGTAACCACAGTGAGATCTATACGGATCACAAGAGCCTAAAGTATATCTTCACCTAGCCCGACCTGAACCTCCGCCAAAGAAGGTGGCTAGAATTGATTAAAGACTATGATGTGGGGATACATTACCACCCGGGAAAAGCCAATGTCGTGGCAGACGCCATGAGCAAGAAAGTTACTGTAACACCACTCGAACCGAGGCATTGTGCAAGGAAATGCAGCAGGAATTTGAACATTTGAATCTGGGCATTGTCGATCATGGATTCGTGGCAGCCCTAGAGGCCCAGCCCACACTCTTTTATCAAGTTCGCGATGCACAAACGAATGATCTAGAGATGGAAGAACTCAAGAAGAACATGAGGGTTGGAAAAGCCCAAGGATTTACGGAAGATGAAAAACGGGGCAGTATGGATGGGTAAACGTTTGTGCATCCCCGAGAATAAGGAGTTCAAAGACATAATACTCTGAGAAGCCCATGAGACGCAGTACTCCATCCACCCCGGAAGTACCAAGATGTACCAAGACCTCAAGACGAAATTTTGGTGGGCCGGTATGAGGAGAGAAATTGCAGAACTCGTGGCACTTTTTGATGTGTGCCAGCGAGTCAAAGCAGAACACCAATGGCCCGCTGGACTTTTACAGCCGCTCAAAGTTCCAGAGTGGAAGTGGGAAGAAATCGGGATGGACTTCATCACCAGTTTGCCCTGCACATCCGCAGGATATGACTCAATCTGGGTGATCGTTGACCGACTCACCAAGGTTGCTCATTTCATCCCCGTGCATACAACGTATACAAGTAAAAAGCTGGAAGAACTATACATGGCCCGTATAATGTGTCTACATGGAGTACCCAAGAGGATCGTATCCGACCGTGGTAGCCAATTCACATCCAAGTTTTGGCAGAAGTTGCAAGCAGAGCTGGGGACTCGACAGAACTTCAGCACAGCATATCATCCACAGACGGATGGTCAGACTGAAAGAGTCAATCAGATATTGGAGGATATGCTCAGGGCTTGCATGTTGGACTTCAGAGGAACATGGGATAAGAGCTTACCCTACGCGGAGTTTTCGTACAACAACAACTACCAAGCTAGTTTGCAGATGGCACCGTTCGAAGCCCTGTATGGCAGGAAGTGCCGTACACCTCTTTTCTGGGACCAGACAGGTGAACGCCAAGTATTCAGAACCGACGTACTCAAAGAGGCAGAAGAGAAAGTGGCTATAATATGGGAGCACTTAAAGACGGCTCAATCCAGGTAGAAGAGTTACACCGACAACCGTCACAGAGACCTAAGCTTCGAGGAAGGAGATTATGTGTACCTTCGTGTCACGCCACTCCGGGGGGTGCACAGGTTTCAAACCAAAGGGAAGTTAGCACCTCGTTTCATGGGACCCTACCAAGTGCTAGCCCGTAAAGGCGAAGTGGCATACCAATTGAGCCTCCCAGCTTCAATGACAGCTATACACGATGTGTTCCACATGTTACAACTAAAGAAGTATCTGAGGATACTAGCAGAACAGGCAGATCCGGAACAGATCGAGATCCAAGAAGACCTCACCTATGTGGAGAAGCCAATTCCAATCTTGGAGATCAGTGAAAGAAACACTAGAAGTCGGGTAATTAGGTTCTGTAAGGTACAGTGGAGCCACCATTCAGAGGAAGAAGCCACATGGGAGCGAGAAGATGAACTGAAGTCCGCCTATCCCCACCTCTTCACCAGCACATCCGAATCTCGAGGACGAGATTCCGTTTAAGGAGGGTAGGTTTGTCACACCCCAATTTTAGCCACACAAAATAATACCTGAGAAAATGATCCAAGAAAAACAAAATTTAAATAGCCAAATGAATTATTTAAATGTGAGAAATGTAGAATAATAAGCTACTGTGGCTGGGAACATTTTTCCTATGTTCCCTTTACCAGAATATATTAACTGGATTTTTATTGAAATTTTTAGAGCACAGGAACTATTTTTAATAAATCAAAAATGATTATCAAAATTAAATTCACTCTGGAAATTATTTTCCACTTTCTTTTCCTTCGATTTTCTCTTTTTCTTCCTTTTCCTCCCGCTGGGCCGTGGCCTAGCACTGTGCCGCCGGCCTCCTCGCGGCCTGCGCGCAGCCGCGTCGCACCTCAGGCCCGCCTGCCAGCCGCCCGTTCCTGCCTCTCCGTCGCTGTGCTGCGGGGCCCGCCCGTCAAGTCGCCTCTCCCCGTGCGCCTGCGCATCTCCCCGCTGACAGGCCGGGCCCGCCTGTCAGCCCTTTCTTCCTTCTCCATCCGAATCGGGCGGAGGGGAAAAATCCCCTCCGCCGTCCGATCAACGCCGCATCCCGCCTCCGCGCCCGCTCGCTCCCGGTTCAAACCAGGGCGGACTAGGTCCACACCCGCTCCCCCACTTCCTCCGGTGTCCTCACCCACTTCCACGCGGGAATCGCGCACACGACCCCGTGTGGGTGCCATGGGCCCCGGGTACCTCATGACAAGATCTCCTAGTCGTAATCCGATGGGGACTCCTACCTTGTAACCCTGTCCCCCAGTATATAAGGGGAGGCAGGGCGCCCCATGAGGGCATGCTGAGTTGGTTCACCAGAATCACCACCATAATTCCTCAAAGGAATACACCACAACTGGACGTAGGGTATTACCTCACATCGAGGGCCTGAACCAGTATAAAATCTTCCTGTGTTCCTTTGCAATCCACCGAGTTTCCATCCGCCGAGTAGCCCCATATATTTATTGCCGGTGTAAAACATCGACACCCCGTCGCCGCCGCCCTCAATCTAGAGCACGATCTCGCCCGCCTGAGCGCATAAAAAGCTTCCCCGCTACCTTCTCCACCTTTTTCCCAACCTATCGCGTCTCCCCGTGCTCTCAAACACCATCGCCACCGCGCACCCGAGCTTCCGCTGCCTTTCACCAACTCCGGCCATCGCTCGCCGCCGTTCCAGACACTTCCAAACCGCGCTGCCACCGCCATCGTCTCCGCCGTGCCGAGGAGTCCGTCGGCCGCTGCTCCGTGGAAGCCGAAGCCCGCCGGAACGCTCTGCCCTCGTGCACGGTGAGCTCTGGTCCTCTGTCCTCTCTCTGGCCAGCCAATTCCACCATGCCGTGCCTCCTTACTCCGTCCTAACTCTTTTCTTGTCTTCCCCATCTCCTAGAGCACCTCGGCCGTCGCTTCCCGTCTCCCCATCGCCGTCGAAGCACCGTTGCCGACATTGTCCCGAAGCCGCCGCCGCTTCCGCCTCGCCACTGTCGTCCTCGCGCCATTACTCGCCGCCGCGAGTCGCCGGTGAGCTCCCCGCCGTTTTCCCGTCCCTTTTCGCCTCTCCGCGTGCCCGCCGCAGAGCCGTGTGGTCGCCGCCGGCGACCATTGGGGTGCGCGCGCCGTCGCCTCCCACTCGGGACGGCCAGCGTGTGGCTGGCGCATCCCCGGGCCGTCCGATCTGCCACACGGCAGATTGGGGCCATCTGTCGGCTGCCCGCGTGGCCGCCGCGTCGGCGCCACGTGGCGCACCTATTCCCAGCTCGGTGGACCGAGTCCACCGTGCGCCGGTGCCTTTGAGTCCCTGTCGGGTGGGGCCCGCTGGTCGGTGCCGCCTCTCCCTCGGTTGACACCATTAATCGATTAATTGCGCATTAAACCATATAATAATTACTTTCATATTGGAAAACACAGTAAAACTTCAACAATTCATATCTAATTCATACGAGCTCCGATTAAGTCCATTCAAATTGCATTAAATCCAAAAAAATGTCTAGAATTTATTAAAAATATTTTCAGCTCCTGTTTGATTTTCCACATGTACTGTTTTTGATTGTTTGTGCATTGTCTGTTATAGAATCCGACGCCATCGATTCTCCAGTGTACCACGAGGTCATAGCCGAGTACGTCAATAGCCTTTACTTTACTATTTCTGCTGCATTTATGTAATATAATCTTACTCTGTTTGTAAGATGTACTCTATATGGCAACTTGTACCCTGGTTTTCCTAGACAGGGATTTAATACACATGAATGTTCAGAATTTCGGTGGTAAATTTCTGGGCGTTACAGTCTCCCGAATACGTCTTCTTGACTGAGCCCTTAGTATATTTCTCCAGCCATGATGTTTCCCGACTGCCCAGTTGTGTCTTGACTGCAATGTTGAGTACTTGACTATTCTGATGTGCAGCCCTTGAAGCCGAGTTGAAGTCCCGAACAGAGGGGGAAGCCAAGCTGAAGGAGACCGAGAGGGCCAAGGCCGAGGTTGAGAGGGAGAAGGCCGACTTGAAGAAGGCCAACACCAAGCTCGAGAAGGAGAAGGCTGAACTGGAGAAGGCTAGAGCCAAATGGGAGGCCAACTACGAAAGTGAGTCTCCACTCTGACAATGATCTTAACCAATCCATTAAGTACACTGTCTGCAATTTTGCCTAACAAGTTTACTTGTCGGTGAACCCGAGTAGCCGCTAGAGCCAATGCCCAAATCCAGTTTCAGGCTTTTGCAGAGGAGGTGAAAGTTGTCAAGGAGTCACGGGAGATCCTTGCCGAGTCCATGAAAGGGCTCCTTGACATCATGGATCCTCACTACGTGGGAACCAACTCCAACACGGTCTCCCAAGTGTAGGCGCGCCTTAACGAAGCTTCGAGTATCCTAAAGAGGTACTTGGGCGAGCATGTTGTTGTCGGCATGGCCCAAACCCTGGCGATGACCAAGTCAATCTACCCCAGGGCAGATATTGAAGCCATCGGAGAGGGATTCGCCGAGGAGACAACACCTGAGGAGGCGCTGGAGTTGATAGCCCAGGCGAGGCCGACTGTAGAGGTGATCACCCGAGACCTAGGTATGTAAGAACAGTTCATCATGCAGTCGGTGTATATAAACTTTTTGTAAGGACATGTGTAAATATATGTGCAATGCCGCCAAGCTCTAAGTTCTGACTTAGTTATCATTAGCTTTACCTGACAATATAGTCTACGCCGAGTTAGTCTATAGGAACTTAATAAAATCGTTCACCGCAGAGAGCTATACTCGGGCAAACATAACAGAATCGTTGCAAAACTTCATAACTTAAGCAAAATAGGCTTGTATATTATTGACAAAATACATATAATACATGCATCCCCCGACTCACTACTCGGTTGAAACAAGCGGCGTAGTGAGTCAGAGAAAAAACTGTACACATGGGAAGATGTAAAACTTAGGTATAGAAAGGACGTAGCTGTTCTATATTCCATGAGTTGCTGACGAGGGCACCGTCTTCGGTCTTCCGTCGGTAGGCACCTAGCCGTGTGACCTCTGCGATAATGAACGGCCCTTCCCATATTGGGATAGTTTATGCCTGTCTTTGGTGGTTTGTATTTTTCTCAAGACGAGATCTCCTACCAAAAAGGCGCGGCCATGGACATTGCGATTGTGGTAATGACGCAGGCCTTGAAGATACCTTGCTGACTGGATTATGGCGATGTCCCTTGCTTCTTCCAACTGATCTAATTTGACCAATCGGGTATTGTTTGAAATGTCTTCTGAGTAAGCTCGGACTCGCAGAGAGGCAAACTCTAACTCAGTTGATAGCACAGCCTCAGCACCATAGACCAGAAAGAAAGGGGATTGCCTTGTTGCCCGACTAACCGTGGTTCTTAGAGACCAGAGAACAGATGGGAGTTCTTGTACCCACCGGCCCGCGTATGGTTCTAGTCAGTCAAATATCCTTGTCTTGATGCCTTGCAAGACCATGCCATTGGCACGCTCAACCTGCCCGTTGCTCCGCGGATATGCCACAGCAGCATGACAGATCTTGATGCCGAAATCGTCACAGAAATCTTGAAAGATCCCACCCATGAACTGAGTACCGTTGTCCGTTATGATGTGGTTAGGAACCCCAAATCAGTATAATATACTCATGATGAAGTCCTTTGCTTATGCCGCTGTTATGGTAGCAACGGGTTTTGCCTCAATCCACTTCGTGAATTTATCCACTGCGACGAACAAGTGTGTGAACCCTCCTAGTGCTTTCTTGAAAGGCCCGACCATGTCAAGCCCCCATACTGCAAAGGGCCAAGAGATTGGTATGGTTTGGAGTTCTTTGGCTGGGAGATTTGTTTGTCGTGCATAGAACTGGCAACTCTCGCATGTGCGAACTATGTCTTTTGCATCTGTTACTGCTGTTGGCCAGAAAAATCCCTATCGATAAGCCTTTCCAACTAACATCCTGGATACGGCATGGTTGCCACATATACCTGAGTGGATCGATTGCAGAATCTGCTTGCCTTCCTCGGTGGTGACGCAACGCATGAGGACACTGGATGCACTTCTTTGGTACAAGTCTTCTCCGACTACTAGGAAACTTTTGCTTCAACGTTTGATTTGTTCGGCTTGACTGCGATCTTCTGGGAGTTCATCGTCCAGGAGGAATTTGAGAACAGGGGTCCACCAATCTTGACATATGTTCAGTACTTCGTCTGTTGCCGGGGTAGGTTCGCCTCCCGACTGCTCTGGCACTGGTTTCTTTTTGACTGACGGCTCCATAAGTTGCTCGACAAAGATCCCAATCGGGACCACTTCTCACTTGGATCCCATATTTGCCAGTTCGTCTGCAGCATCGTTGTATTGTAGTAGGACATGTGTTATCTCCAGCCCGTCGAGCTTGTTTTCCAGCTTTCGGACCTCCTGACAGTATGCCGCCATGGTATCATTGAGACATGTCCAGTCTTTCATGACTTGGTTCACCACGAGTTGAGAGTCTCCACGCACAACCAGTCGATGGATGCCGAGTGATATAGAGATGCGGAGCCCATGGATGAGTGCCTCGTACTCGGCAACATTGTGGGAAGCCGAGAACTGGATCTGTAGAACGTACTTGAGTTTTTCGTCAGTGGGGGACGTCAGTACGACGCCGGCCCCGACGCCGCCGATCCTTAGAGAACCGTCAAAGTACATTGTCCAGTACTCTAGCTTCGCTGTTGATGTGGGTATCTAAACTTCTGTCCACTCAGCCACGAAGTCAGCTAGAGCTTGTGATTTGATTGCTGTCCGTGGCTGAAAGGTGATGTCGAACGCCATCAACTCGAGCGCCCATTTAGCGATTCGGCCGGTGGCCTCGCGATTATGCAGGACGTCCCCGAGTGGATACGATGTGACCACCGTTACTTGATGCGATTAGAAATAGTGCACCAGCTTCTGGACAGTAATAAGTAGGCCATAGAGCAGCTTCTGGACCTGCGGATATCTCATTTTGGAGTCGGCAAGGACCTCGCTGACAAAGTAGACTGGTCGTTGAACTTCGGCATGTGACCTGGTTCGGATCGCTCAACCACCAACACCGTGCTGACTACCTGAGTGGTTGCCGCTAGATATAGCATTAGTGGCTCTTGGGGCATGGGTGACGCCAATACGGGTGGTGATGTGAGAAATTTCTTGAAGTCTTTGAAGACTTGCTGGGCTTCGGGAGTCCATTGGAAATTGTCTGCTTTCTTCAATAGCTTGAAAAAGGGCATGCCCCGTTCGCCTAGTCGGAAAATAAATCAGCTGAGTGCCGCCATGCAGCCTATCAGCTTTTGGACGTCCTTTTGGCTAGTCGGGAGTGCCATGTTCATGATTGCATTGACTTTCTCCGAGTTGGCCTAGATGCCACGATGTGAGACGATGAAGCCGAGTAGCTTCCCGGATGGCACACCGAAGGCGCACTTTTCCGAATTCAACTTCATCTTGAATCTTCGAAGATTTTGGAAGGTTTCTTCCAGGTCAGCGATGAGGTCTTCGATGGACTTGGTCTTGATCACCACGTCGTCGATGTAGGCTTCCACGTTGCGCCCGATCTGAGTGTGTAGACACCGCTGGATTCCTCGTTGATACGTTACTCTAGTGTTTTTCAAACCGAACGGCATGGTGATGTAGCAGTAGGCGCCAAACGGCGTGATGAAAGACGTCTTTAAGCAGTCCTCCTCTTTCAGGCTGATTTGGTGGTATCCCGAGTAACAGTCGAGAAAGCTGAGAAGTTTGCACCCCGCGGTTGAATCCACCACTTGATCTTTTCTTGGTAGACCGAACGGATCCTTGGGGCACGCCTTGTTGAGATCGGTGTAGTTGACGCACATGCGTCATTTACCGTTTTTCTTCCGGACCAGAACTGGGTTTGCTAGCCAGTCCGGGTGGTAGACCTCTTTGATGAACCCGGCTGCGAGGAGCTTGGTTATCTCCTCTCGAATAGCATCTTTTCAGTCTTGTGCGAAGCGCCGTAGCCGTTGCTTGACCGGCTTGGCGTCTGTCTTGACATTGAGGGCGTGCTCGATCACCTCCCTTGGTACACCCGATATGTTGGACGGTTTCCATGCGAAGATGTCTTTGTTGGCTTGAAGGAAGGTGACGAGCGTGTCTTTCTATTTGGGGTCGAGTCCGGTCCTGACTAGAGCAGTCTTGGAGGGATTAGAAAGGTCCAGGGGGATCTTCTTCATGTCAGAGTCTGCTGAAATTCCCGACTTTGCTGCTTTTTTAGCTGGAATTTGGTCATCCTCGACTTCAGTTGTGACGGCTTGCCGAATGCTGTTACGTCCGACTGCCACCTCTTGCGATTGAGCCAACTCGCAGCTCTCCTTATCGTAGGTGAAGGCTTGCTTGACGTCGCTGCGGAGGGAGAGGACTCTGGCTAGCCTAGGCATCTTGAGAACCATGTAGGTATAGTGTGGGATCGCCATGAATTTGGCGAGTGCCGGTCGTCCGAGTATCGCGTGGTACGCGGTCTCCAAGTCGGCGACCTCAAAGCAGATGTTTTCTGTGCAGAAGTTATCCTGTGTGCCGAAGGTGACCGACAAGGTTATCTGCCTGAGGGGTGCTGAAGACAGGCCGGGAATTATCCCGTGGAAGGGCGCAGTACTCGGCTGCAATTCTGAACGAGGGATTTTCATCTCATCCAGGGTCTTGGCGAAGAGGATGTTGAGCGCGCTGCCTCCATCTATGAGAACTTTCTTTAGCTTGATATTTTTGACGATCGGGTCTAGGACGAGTGGATAGCGTCCCGGGTGTGAAACCCGATCTGGATGATCTGCGCGGATGAATGTGATGGACATCTCTGACCAGCGCAAGTACTAGGGGCATCTGCTGTAGAGACTGTGTTGACGTCGCGTGCTGTTAGCTTCTGCTTCCGCTTGGATTCATACGCAAACGGCCCTCTGAAGATGTGGTTGAGCTTGGCTTGGGGATCTTGAAAATCATCGTCCAGGCCTGAATCTGGCTTGTCTTTGTCCTTGTCGGCGCCAAATGATGGAGCCTGCTCGGAAGCAAACTTTTTAAGCATGAATTATACCTTGGCCACATACTTGCCCTTGGGGTGGAAGGGGCAAGGCCTGTTCATAACTTTCTGGTAGTCGTTGTTCCTTGGGGGCCGCGACCGAGTTCGCTCCATGTTAGCCACCTCGTTGTCCGACTTCCGCTTGCGGCTGCCAGACTTGTTCTATGATGGCTCGTTGTCAGCTTTGGCCTTCTGGTCCTTCTGCCGGGGCTCTTTCTTCTCGTCGAGGGCCTCTGCGACTGCTTCAGCTGAGTCGGCATATTTATTCGCCATATCGAAGAGAGCCTGGACAGAGGCTGGTGGCTTCCAAGTGAACTTCGCGATGAACGAGGCGTCCTTGTGGAATGGACAACTCCTTTGCGGAAGGCAGCGATGACGACCTCGTCTTTGGTCATAGGAATGGAATTACGCTTCTCGGAGAACCTTTTGATGAACTCACAGAGGGACTCGTTCTTCCTCTGGTGCAGCTGGTAAAGATCGTGCTCGGAAGATGGTCTCTCGTAAGTCCCTTGAAAGTTGGCTATGAAGCGTTCCCGGAGTTCTCCCCAGGAGCCAATTGATCGCTTCGGGAGCCCTGTTAGCCATGTCCTCGCTGAGTTGGCCAGGGCGAACGGAGGTAGTTAGCCATGGCTTTGTGGTCACCTCCGGCAGCTCGGATCGCCAGGGTTAGTTTTGCCGTCGTATTTCTCGATTCCTGTAGGCTTGAAGCTCAACGGCCAGTCAACATCTTGTAGTTCCTGGGTAAAAGCGGGTATGCCTTCATCTTCGTGAGGGCTCCAGCTTCTGCCGCGACGGTTAAACCGCTCATGGTGGAAACCGAAATGCTCGTGCTCGTCCTCCAGTCGACGGCGCTCGTCCTCTTCGCGTTCACAGCGCCAAGCGTTGATGTTATGGCGGAGGTCGCGTTGTACGCATCCTCGGAGATCTTGATTGTCACGGCGATCGTACTGGGGACGCCACTGGTTGTTGTTAAGATGGCCGAGAGATGTTTGCCATGACTCCACGTGCGGTTGACTTGAGCCGGCCGCCCGACGTCGTGCTAATGTAGACGAGCCTGCCGCCGGAGAAACCGACCGGTTGGTCAGTACAAGTGTGTCACCTAACTACTGGTGCTACTGACAGGCAGCAGCAGTAATCATCGCCTTGATTTTGGCGATAGTCCGGGTGGCTTGGTGATAAGGCCCGAGCTGGAGTGTGTCCAGCAGGGTTGCAGCGGCCACGACGTTCTGTTGTGGCGTGACGAAGACGTCGTGGTCGCCGACTTTGGTCTGGAGGATTTGTTGCTGAGCGGTTCGCCCAGCCCTGCATAGCTCGTCGTTGCGAGCCTCGCGATCAGCCTCTTCCTGTTGCCATAGTCAGTGCACCTCCTCTTGTTGCTCCTCTTCTAGTCGGCGCACCTCCGATGGAGGGGTCGAAGCCATGAAGATCTCGGGGCAAAAGAAAACTTGCCAGACTGGTGTCCGAATTGATGTTCGAACCATTGTCCGACTTGGAGTCAGAATCCGAGTAGTTGATCAGAGTTAGGACGACTCCGACCTCTCTAGATCCATGTCCAAACTGAAGCATAGAGGATCGGGTCAGCCGCGTGGGATGCAGATCCGCGGCGTCGCCAGGTCTGCAAGGGAGATTGACGATCTCTCCTCTTCCTAGCTCGACCCGGGCCAGCTCGAGGCCTAGCGCGAGTCGGACGCCGAAGGAGAGAGTTGTCCCGAGACCCGGACAGGTGGTAGATCGCCACAGTAGATTGACGAGGGTGGCTGCAGCGTCTTGTGAGCCGACTGGCGCGGAGTCGGCTGGTTCCTTGGTTGGTTGGATCAAGTCTTCGTCGACCAAGGTGAGATTGCTGAACATGTCAGCGACGAAGTCGAGGCTTCCAAATGAGATTGTATCTCCGGGGGAGAATTTGCCACCGTCGACTCCGGTTGCTGGATCTATCGAGCTTGTAGATGTAGATCTCGCCGAAGCCCCTACCTGGCGCACCAACTATCGATGTTTTACACCGGCAATATGATTATAGGGCTACTCGTCGGATCAAAACTCGGTGGATTGCAAAGGAACACGGGGAGATTTTATATTGGTTCAAGCCCTCGATACGTCCAGTTGTAGTGTATTCTTTGAGGATGTGTGTTTGTTCTGCCCTCATGGGGCGCCCTTCCTCCCCTTATATACTGGGGACAGGGTACAAGGTAGGAGTCCAGCCGATTACAGCCAAGGATCTCCTCTTAGAGATATAACCTACCCGACTAGGACTGTATATTTCTTATTGTACAAGGCAAAGTCTGTCGGGTTCTATCATATCTCTAATTACAAGGTTAGGTCCATCCTCTATCCGAGTGGCCCATATGCTTGTGATGAGGTACTCGGGGCACATGGCCTCCACACCTTCTCTCTCCCCGCTGCCTTGACATCCTGTCGTCGGCTGCCGTTGCTCAACTCCTCGGTGATCCACACCGGTCAAGAGATTCCACTTGACCTCCACTCCCCGCTAGCGCCGCCAATTGCCACCTTTCGCTGTCGCTCGCTGTTTCGATCCTACCGCTGCAACACCATCCGATCCCGCCAGGTGGAGCCAAGCTCCCCTCATGCTCACTGTCATGTGGCCCCCACCCGAGCCAAGTCACACACCCACACGCTCTCTCGGCGCAAGCCTCGTCGACATGTGGGCCCGGCCCTTGCCCTCCGCGGCCCGTGCCCCCTAGTCTATGGCCATGTGCCACTGATTAGTGGGCCTAGCCCTTCTGGTGCACCATGAGCCGCGCTCATGCACCCACCCCACTGTCCCTCATTCTCATGCACCGTTGGACCCGGTCCATGGACCACGCGCCACTGCCGTGTGGACCGTCTCTTCCCGATCCACCGTGGTCCAAGCCCATGGCTCCTTTTCCCAACTCTCTCTCTTACAAGTGGACCCCATATGTCAGCAACCACACACTATAGTTCTCTCTCTCTACTCCCTGACCTGTGGGCCCATTATGTCAGTAAGCCCCAGCTGTCAGTGGCTCCCTGAGAGATTCCAGAGAATATTCCTTTCCAGAATTCCAATAAATCAATTATCTTATTCTAGAAATTCAATTAATCCTTCGGAAATCCATATCTTTTAATCCGTTGATCCGATTGACTCCGTTCCAACTCCAATAATTTTCTAAAAATGAGATCTATCTAATGGGCACTATTAGTAGTACTAAATAGGATCTTTTTATTGGTCTTTGTGCAGATTTTTTTTGTGTTTACGCGTAGTAGCGGTCATTGGAAATTCGTTTCGGAGCGGATTTCGCCAAGATTTCTCGAAGACTCATGAAGACTTAGAGCAGGGCAAGTCACTTTTGATCAATCGAGCCTATAATTGAATATATATTTATTTTATTTTTGTGAAACCTGCATCGATAAACGTGCACTGATCGTTCATTGTGTCCCATCTGCGAGTCAGACCGGTGGACCTACCCAACCTTATCACGAAAGAGTGTGCTTTTAACTCAACTAGATGTGAAAGTTTCAGGTCTGGAGAGTTTGAAAGAATTGTACGCAAATGATTGCGAATTTTCAGAACCATACTCTAAGTGTTTGGATGGAAGGCTGGGACAAATATCATATGCATGATGGTTTTTATTTCGTGCTAACAAGCTATGTGTTCCAAGATCGTCGGTGCGTTTGTTATTGTTGCAGAAATCACATGCCGAAGGATTGATGGGACATTTTGGAGAGAAAAGACCTACATGCTGCTTCTGATAGAATTTTAACTAGAGCGGTACTAAGTTGAGTGCGTGACGAATACTTTATTCGACAAATATGTGCCTTTAAATTCAAAGATGCAAGCATAATTTGTGAATCCTTTATCTCTGAATGCATGATTAAGCAAAATCAAAGTCTACTGAACCCTCACATGGTTTATACACTCCTTCATTAACGCTGGTCCATTTCCTAATGCCCCTTCATGGGTGGATGACAATTAGCATACTTCTACTTGTTTACAGGCTAACAAGAGACTACCTTATAGACTAAGAGGGGACTGTGAGTTCTCCGGCAGGATTCGTGAAAGTATGTTTTTGTTACAGAGATTTTCCAAAATGGCCCCAAACCCCCCAAAACTTTATTCCCTGCCATAAGTACTCTAGTTACGATCACACGATGACGGGTCGTCTCATTGTAGCGTTTACTAAATGTTTTGACTCAGGACTCCCATATTCTCATTTGTGGTACATAGTGCATGAGAAGATGATACCTACAACGGCGCACTACTCCTGTTTCATATCGTTATGACATCTTCAAGTTAATCGAGTTACTTTTGAATACAACTGTTGTGGGCCAAGCTATGGAACTAAGTTTGTAACACATTGTAGTTCAACTTTATTTTTTGACTTATCACCCACATATAAACTAATTGAATAAAAGCATCCTCATACAGACGAGGAAGAGTGGTGAATAGGCGAACAAAATACTTTCTGCAAAATACTCCAACTACAGACAATTCTTGATTATTTATCAAGCATAATGCAACGCTGAAGGATTAAGTGGACCGAGATTGTTAGAATCGATTAAGCACATGTTGAGCCTTTGACATGCCCAATATAACAATAGGTGGTGCACTCTACTACTCATAACTCATGGTAGTCGTAATCGTACATTCTCCTTTGAGGTGGTGTATGATTTACTCCTATCTATCACTACGCCTATCTTGATCTTGCTGCCACACCACTTCGAGAACGATTTGGCCAGTCTATGTGCAGCCTAGGCATGAGTCCATCGTAAGCGGCATCATTATGTAAAAAAAATGCATGAGAAGCTGGGGCAATGTAACTGTGTGAAAAAACAATATTGCAGATTCAGAAAGTACAACTCCAACAGTGTTATGAGATTGCAAGGGCAAATTAGCCAGAGTCAAATCTCGGTCAGAGATGAAAGTTTTCTCTACAAGGATAATAACTATATAATGATATTTCACATCCAATTTTGAGCCAGGGTGACAAGTAGTTTGGGTCTAACACTCGCAAGTATATCGTTTTCCGAGAAGCGCAAGTCCAAGTTATCTGTGCCACATGTTTCCAGACCTTAGATGGGCCATTCAGAGTTTTGGAGACTAGATAAATGATCATAATTCTTACAGATAGATCTTCCAGGTGATTACCTGTGAGTAAACATCTACTACTCTCAATGTGGCAGATTATTTGTCACATTCTTTGCAATGGGAGATACAGATTCGAGGACGAATCCTTGATTGGTCAAGAGGGGCTTACCATAAACCTCTTTTCTCTCGAGGATGATGTATCATATTAACGGATCAGTATCCTAACAACTCCTCATGCACTTTCATTCTGCTAGTGCATTCCAGATCCAGTGTCGACAATTTGCATATAGAGGATGCTGCCTATCACACAAGCACGCGCACGGGAATTCAAAACAAGATAAATGTGAATCTGTTTCCTAAGTATTTAATTATGATATCAGTGAGAATAGTTTGCTACCTAATAGTTGTACCTGTGCTTGTGCTTAGGTTTGAGGGAGTTGCATCATTGGAGATTGGAAAACGAGGAGGTGGAGCTTGCTGGCCAAACGCTATGTTTAGTGGCGGCGTCCAGATCAATGCATGGAAAGCACGGTGAAGTCTGCATCAACCTGACGGCAAGCCTGACTATTTGCAGGAGTTGTGAGCAAGATCTATTCGTATTGGTCAATTGCTTAATGGGGAAGATGGGTTCCTATTACAAGTGGAGGAGACTTTACCTGAAAGGCCTACACGAATTCAACCCTTCCCTCACAAGGAAATAGAAGTAAATTCAGATTTGGCCCAACTCGGACTCGATTGGCTGTTGGAGCAGTCCAAATTAATTCGGCCCAAACGCCCTTCATACGGACTCCCAATTTGGACGTTTGAGTACTTGTTGGAAGCTGACGTCGAGCCGATTCCATATTGTACTCAAGGGCCACCAGATTCGCTATGGTTAAGCCGCAATTGACCGAAACAATCAGCCGCATGTAATCTGTAGTTATCAGATTGAGTCCTAGTTTGTTTCCAAGTGTTAGGGATGTATATATGTCCATGTACTCACAACCAAACAAGGGAGACCACGTTTATTCAGATGCAAACATTGCTCTTGTTCTTCTCCTAGGTTTATGTCCGGGCCTAGCCAATCTAGAGAGGGGAATTGGGAGATTCTGCCAAAGATTGTTCTTGCTTTTTCCTATCTGTGGGAATTGAGGGTTCAATAGGTCCACTCTTGCGTGGTCCAGTGGATCAATCTATCAAAGCGTGTGGTTGTACGAATTCGAGGTGAAAGGTGTGTTGCACGGGTAGCATGTTGTTCATCCAATTCATGAGATTGCACGGTGTATCCAGATTCTACGTCGAGAACGTCGGGCGCTCCCCGTATCAGTGCCTTATGAAAGAAAAATGAGTTTTAAAATATGGAGATTCGTGACACAAGGCCGGTCCGGTGGTGTGATGCTGTGTGTGGTCGCCCTAAGGACCGATTCCTTCAGAATTTTATCCAAACATATGACAGTACAACCATATGGATGAATGGAAAGCCCCTGGCTGAGTAACTAGCCGATCAGGGATGCCTTGCATGTCATTGAACTGTGGATCGCTGGGAGGGCGGTGGGGTTGCCTCCTGGGTTCCTGCACAGCATGGTCTCGAACTTACCCTATTGTTGGTCTCAGACCCTTCCAGTTGGCATGGGGAAAACCTGGGATGCTTGGAAAAATGCCTTGTTACGAACATTCGGTGCCAACGGGCATTCGGTGTCAATTTCGTGTCGTGTGGGTAAAGTGTACCCCCTCTGCTGTAGAGGTTTCAACTGTTTTGAACAAGGCCCACGGTCATGGGTGGATGTGGAGGTGATTCCTTAGTGTTAGTTTTACCCTGTTTGCCAAAATGTGTGTGTGGTTTGGGAACTGTGGGAAGGAAGTGCCATCAAGGACGTTGGAGGTCCGATGAAATGGCTTGGCTGTCATGGACAGCAGGACTCGGGAAGTCTGGAGAAATGTTTTGACTCGAGGAGCCGATTTGATGTGAATTCTTGAGATTGATAAAACTAGAGAAATAAAGATTGATACATTTTTCACTCCGATCGGGCGAGACCCACCTCGCCTTGATTGTTGAGAAGCACACACTTAGCAGATTCAAAAGATTTCAAATAAAATTTGATTATAAAATATCCAGCCTTGCCTTGAAGCCTGTAACAACAACCTAGTTTCCCCTGGCTTGCTGAGTACATAAGTACTCACCCATGCTCTATATATAGTTCTTTGTCGGGAGCTGGAGCTGGAGTAATAGTGAAGTGAAGACTAGGGTTTCGTCCTGGTTCCCAGCCGTTGCCTTTGTGTTGGGACTTAGTCCGCTATTCTGCTACTGCCGCTACCTCTGTGCTGATGGTTGCTGTCTTCGGCTTGCTTCAAAGCTGCAACGTAAGTTAAGGTATATGTCTATTTATGTAATTAAGGTTTTGTGATGATGCATATCTGATTTCCGTGGATACCAACGCTGCGTCCTGGGACTGGTATCGGTATCGCGGTTCTGCGGGGAAGCAATTCACGCTGTTTTCCTACGGCACGCCCTATTTGGTGCCATTGTACGGCAGTGCCAGATCGGGGTGTGACAAAAAGCCAATAAGAGATGCACAAGCCAGAGAAAGGAAAAAAAAAGCCCGATAGATAATATACAATACTCCAACCATAAGGTAGTAACCACATTGTGGTCCCAGGTTCTCTTGGTTCCATCAACTATTTACATATTCTTACTACTGCAGCCCATTTAATAGTACTACAATTTGATTTGTAGGGAGTTGAGGTACCAAATAATATCTTATGGATGAATCATGATGAACCAATAGAAGAATGCCAGCCCTACGACAGTAATACTAGTTTTAGAGAATTATTGTTGGTAAGTTACAAACTAGTATTTTTACATAGTTAAAAAATCACATATATGGTTTCTGAAATACTTGTATTGTAACAGGGATCATGAAATATTAATTTACCTTCATCATATATCACCCCTTCAGATAACATAAACTACAATCATATAAGATTTTTATTCTCTATTGTCTAATGACCCACAAAAACTGTAGTGTATAGTTTGTCCTCACTTTATTCTAATACATGCTATCTGCAGGGCACAACTTCTACTTTTGCTCAGAATCAACAATTTATATTTGCTCCCACAAACAACTTTGAGGGGATAAATGAGGTTCCCTCATCACATATATTTCCATCAGTGAACACAACTTACAATAACGTATGGTTTTTATTACTCCTATCCATTATCTGAAGGCACAGACAATTATACTATATGATATTTAGACCTTAACTATTTTTCCACATTTTATCCATACGAACCAAGTGTCAGCTATACTCAAGATCATTATGACCCTACAAACAACTTGGATGGGATAAAAGGATTATCAAATCGATTTCCATGACACTGCAGTATAAGTTCCTGGACTATGGATTAAAGCCAGTAGTTTGAAACTCTATTGTTGTGAACTTTTTATTCCATGAACATGCTATGCACTCCATTCTTCACGAAAATTAGATGCTATTTTCCTTTACATTTTCGTTTGAATGCATAATCACGCATGCATATCTGTATTGCAGAACAAGAATGTTGAAGCAAATGAAATATTGTTTCTTGCACACTCTTCTTAGATTGATACATGAGGGTATTAATTAATTGATAGAATCTAAAGTAGTAATAAAAAAGCAACCCTTCCCCCACCCCCCCCCCCCCCCACACACACACACACACACAATTTGCTAAGCATATTTGGGTGGATGGTGGATGGGATGTTGGTGCACGACTTCAGCTCGAGGTGGGGAAAAGCGGTATCACCATGGTTGAACACAAAAATCAACCACGCTGGCAAAGACAATGAGAGGATGATGCCTCGGTGGCAAGAACTATGGCCTGTGCTTTGTGGAGATAAGGCGTGGTACTCGCGGAATGTAGAGTGAGCAGATGGTGCTGGCCGCCGAGCATTTGTGGACTCAGGGGTCGATGCGTCGCCGTGTGCTCACTTGAGCTCTCTGTGACTTGATACCCTTATCCAAACATGTTGTGGTGGCTTTGTGTGGCTTCTAGGAAGGAGAAAAGGAGGGGGATTGCTCGTTGGCGCGCGCCGCGTTGAACTCACAAATCAAAAAATTCAACTCAAGTTTGAAACTTTCAACTAAAAATTTAAAACTTTCAACTCAAATTTTGAAACTTTCAACTGAAAATATAAAAAAAACTCCAGTAAAATTTGAAACTTCAACAGATTTTTTAACTTTCAACTTGAAAATTATTTATTTATTTTAATAGTAAGCAGGCCATTAAGGGAATCTTTAAGTGTTAATCGCGTAGCTTAGCACGTGGTGCGCATCCCGTGCCTCCGGCCGCGCGCGCGACTTACGCAAGTCACGTGCACGTGCGTACTACCCTTAGCAGAAAAAGAGACTTTGATTTAGTGAGACATGATCTCAGCCGTAGAAGCAAATGGATGGTTCAGATTCGACCAAACCCACCAGGTGGAGTTGGCCTTAACTCCAGGGGATCCGGACCCCCAATACATGCCAGGCATATCTGACGCATCTCAAAATTACATTGAGAGTTCAGTTGGGGTTCTGATTCAATTTCTGCACTCAAGTTTTAACTTGATGAGTTTACTTTAGCCTAAGGCCGCGTTCAAACAGGCTTTAGCAAAACGAGAAATATCATTAGCGCGTGATTAATTAAGTATTGACTATTAGAAACTTGAAAAATAGATCTATTTGATTTTTTAGAGATACTTTTATATAGAAAAATTTTGCAAAAAACACGCTGTTTATCACTACTACAAAAACAATTTTTCCAGGCATCCGGGTGTTATTTTCGCAGGAGGATATAGCAATACCCCGCTTGTAAAAATGATGGGAGCCACTGTGGATCGAGCCCCGCCTACGAAAATCAATTTTCGCAGGCGGTGGCACCGCCAGTAAAAAAGTCACCTCCCTCTCCCTCACACTATTAAAAAAACAACCTCTCCTTCACATCGGCTCACTCTCGCTCTCCCTCACACTCTCTCAGTCTCACTCTCTCAACCAATGGGCGGCGATGGGCGGCGGCGGGGTTCTCGACGACAAGAGGATGTCATGGAGGCTGTGCTACCAGAGCTTCGGATCTGGAGTGTGGACGCCATGGGCCCCGGATACCTCGTGAGAAGCATAGGCCAATCGGACAGAGATGAGCCTAACCTTGTAATTAGGATACAATAGGATTCGGCATATATTACTGTATAAACAAGGAAAGGATATAATCCTAGTCGGGCATGTTGTATTTCTAGAAGGAAATCCCTTGGTCGGAGTCCGACTGGGATTCCTACTCTGTAACCCTGTCGCCCGTATCTAAGGGGAGGCAGGGCACCCCTAAGGGCGAGAAGAGAAGTACAATCTCACTAGAGAAACCACAAAGGCAATACACCATAACTGACGTAGGTATTATCTCATCTCGAGGGTCTGAACCAGTATAAATTGTTTTGTGTTCCTTTGTAGTCCATCAAGTTTAGGTCTCACAAGTAGCCCCATATTCTTATTACCGCTACAAAACATCGACAGTTGGCATGCCAGGTAGGGGCATCAGCGAGATCATCTTCGACAAGCCTGATGGATTCAACCACCGGAGTCGACAGCATCAACTTCTTCCCCAGGCAAACAACCACCTTCTGGAGCCTCGAATTCATCGCCGACAAGTTTGGCAACCTCACCCTGTCCAACTCGGATCCGATCTAAGCGGCCAGGGACCAGCCGACTCTGCGCCAGTCAGCCCACGTAACGCTACAACAATCCTCGTCGACATCCTATGGCAATCTTCAATGTGCCCGGGTCTCAGGACAACTCTTTCTTTGGTATTCGACTCGGACTCGGCCTCGAGCCAGCCGAGATCGGGCAAAGAAAGGAGGAGATCGTCAATCTCCCGTTCAGACTCGACAACATCGCAGATATCTTCAATCAACATCCGATGCGGCAAACCCGATCCCCTGGAGTCCAACTTGGATACGTCCCAGAGCCGCTCGAGATTGGATCTAGGGAGGTCGGAGTCATCATTACCCCCATCAACTACTCTGATTCCGACTCTAAGTCGGATGGTAGTTCGGCAAGCTTCTCTCCACCATGTGAAGTCTTCATGGCATCCAAGGCCTCGACTCCCACTCAAGAGGCACGCCGGCTACGCGATCAGCAAGAGGAGGAGGCCCGCCGACTGTGAGAACAACAGGAGGAAGATGCAAGACGCCTACACGCCGAGTGCGATGCTCGCAACGATGATCTGCGCAGGGCTAGGCGGACTGCTCAGCAGCAAATCCTCCAAACCCGAGTCGGCGACCACGATGTTTTCGTAACGCCTCAACAGAACATCGTGGCGGTTGCAACTCTACTGGATACACTTTGGGCCTGATCACCAGGCCACCCCAACGATAGCAAGGATCAAAGCCATGATCACCGCTACTGCATGTCAGCATCATCAATAGTCGGGCGATATCCTCATACCGACCAACAGGTCGGCTTCTCCAACGGCGGCCTCATCTGCCTTGACATGACGCCGAGCGGCCAGCTCCAGTCAGCTGCACACAGAGTCACGCCACACATTGCTCGACAACCATAATAACGACCGGCGGCATCGACATTAAGATGAACACCGGGACAACCAGGATCTCTGAGGCCAACTACGTCGTGATCTCTGGCAAGACATCAATGCACAGTGCCACACACGCGAGGAAGACAAGCATCGCCGACTGAAAGATGAGAATGAGTGCTTCAGCCTCCACCACAAGCAGTTTCACCGCTGCAGTTGGAGTTGGAGTCCTCATGCAGATGAAGGAGTACTGGCCTTCACCCAGGAGCTGCAACAAGTCGACTGGCCGTCCGGCTTCAAGCTGACTAGAATCGAAAAATACGACGGGAAGACCAACCCTGAATCCTGGCTCACAGTCTACACTCTGGCGATCCGAGCAGGTGGGGGAGATCACAAAGCCATGGCTAACTACCTCCCAGTAGCTCTTGCCGACTCGATGAGGACATGGCTAATGGGACTTCCCAAGCAATCAATCGGCTCCTGGGGGGAACTCCGGGAACGCTTCATCGCCAACTTCCAGGAAACTTACGAGAGGCCATCTTCCAAGTACGATCTATATCAGTTGCATCAAAAGAAGAACGAGTCTCTTCGTGATTTCATCAAAACGTTTTCTGAGAAGAGGAATTCAATCCCAATGATCAAGCACGAGATCGTCATCGCCGCCTTCCGTCAGGGAGTCAGAGACGCCCCGTTCATTGCCAAGTTTACTCGGAAACCTTCCACTTCTATCAAGGCTCTTTTTGACATGGCGAACAAATACGCTGACTCAGCTGACGCAGTTGCCGAGGCCCTCGACGACAAGAAAGAGCCCCGGCAGAAGCACAAGAAAAACAATGACGAGCCAGCACAGAACAATTATGGCAACCACAAGCGGAAGTCGGACAATGTGGTGGCTGCTGTGGAGCATACTCAGCCGCGACCCCCAAGGACAGACGAGTACCAAAAAGTGATGAACGGGCTATGCCCCTTTCATCCAAAGGGCAAGCACGTGGCTAAGGACTGCTTCATGCTCAAGAAGTTTGCTTCCGAGCAGGCTTTAACATCTGGCAGCAACAAAGACAAGGACAAGCCAGATTCGGGCGTAGCCGGCAACTACCAAGATCCCTAGGCTGAGCTCAACCACATCTTTGGAGGGCCGTCTGCATACGAGTCCAAGAGGAAGTAGAAGCTTACTGCACACCAAGTCAACTCGGTCTCTGCAGACGTGCCCTAGTACTTGTGTTGTTAGAAACGCTAATCACGTTTGACTGCGCAGACCATCCCAATCAGGTTACTCATCCAGGACGGTATCCACTCGTCCTAGACCCGATCATCAGGAGCATCAAACTGAAAAGGGTTCTCATTGATGGCGGAACGCCCTCAATATTTTGTTCGCCAAGACGCTCGACGAGATGAAGATCCCTCGCTCCAAGTTACGACTGAGTACAGCGCCCTTCCACGAGGTAATCCCCGGTCTGTCTTCTACCCCACTCAGACAGATAACTCTACCAATTACTTTTGGCACGCGGGATAATTTTGGCACCAAAAATATCTGCTTTGAGGTAGCTGACTTCGAGACCGCGTATCACGCGATACTCAAATAGCCAGCACTCGCCAAATTCATGGCAGTGCCGCAATATACCTACATGATGCTCAAAATGCCAGAACCAGCCGGAGTTCTTTCTCTTCGCAGCGATGTCAAGCAAGCCTTCACCTACGACAAGGAGAGCTATGAGCAGGCTCAATCTCAAGAAGTGGCAGTCGGGCAACAATTAGCATCCGGCTGGCCGCTACAACTGCAAGCAAGGACGATCAGGTTCTAGCCAAAAAAGCAACCAAGTCGAGAATTTCAGTAGACTCTGAAACAAAAAAGATCCCCCTAGACCCTTCCGACCCCTCCAAAACTGCTCTTGTCGTGACCAGACTCAACCCCAAATGGGTAGATGTGCTCGTCACCTTCCTCCAGGCGAACAGGGATATTTTTGCTTGGAAACCTTCAGACATGCCTGGTGTACCAAGTGAGGTGATCAAGCATTCCCTCAACGTAAAGCCAGATGCCAAACTAGTCAAACAACAACTGCGGCGCTTCACACAGGACCGCAAAGATGCTATTCGGGAGGAGATAACCAAGCTCCTTGCAGCCGGGTTCATCAAAGAGGTCTACCATCCGGATTGGCTGGCAAACCCAGTTTTGGTTCAGAAGAAGAACGGTAAGTGGCTCATGTGCATCGACTACACCGACTTAAACAAGGCATGCCCCAAAGACCCATTTGGTCTACCCAAAATAGATCAGTGGTAGATTCAACTGCGGGGTGCGAACTTCTCAGCTTTCTCGACTGTTACTCGGGATATCACCAAATTAGTTTGAAAGAGAAGGACTGCCTGAAGACTTCTTTCATGATGCCGTTTGGAGCATACTGCTATATCACTATGCCGTTCGGGTTGAAAAACACTGGAGCAACGTATCAACGAGCAATTCAGCGGTGTTTACACACTCAACTCGGGCGCAATGTGGAGGCGTATATCGATGACGTGGTGATCAAGACAAAGTCCAAAGAAGACCTCATCGCTGACTTGGAAGAAACTTTCCAAAGTCTTCGAAGATTCAAGATGAAGTTGAATCCGGAAAAGTGCGCCTTTGGTGTACCATCTGGAAAACTACTCGGCTTCATCGTATCACATCAAGGCATCGAGGCCAATCCAGAGAAAATCAACACTATCATGAACATGGCACTCCCAACTAGCTAGAAGGACATCCAAAAGCTAACAGGCTACATGGCAGCACTCAGCCGATTCATCTCCCGACTTGATGAACGGGGCATGCCCTTTTTTAAACTATTGAAGAAAGCGTACAATTTTCAATGGACACCCGAAGCCCAGCAAGCTTTTGAAGACTTCAAAAAATTTCTCACATCACCACCAGTGTTGGCATCACCTATCCCCTAGGAACCACTAATGTTATACTTGGCGGCAACAACTCAGGTTGTCAGCACGGTGCTGGTAGTCGAACGATCAGAGCAAGGTCATCTACAGAAAATTCAATGGCCAATCTACTTCATCAGCGAGGTCCTAGCCGACTCCAAGATGAGATATCCTCAAGTCTAGAAGCTATTATATGGCCTACTTATCACTGTCTGAAAGCTGGTGCACTATTTTTAGTCGCATCAAGTAACTGTTGTCACATCGTATCAACTCAGGGACGTCCTACACAACCGCGAAGACACTAGTAGAATCGCTAAATGGGCGCTCGAGTTGATGGCTGTCGGCGAAACGGGAATGGGGGTCCCACATACCCCGGGGACGCGTGGGTCTTAGGCCACGTCAGCTCCTCGGGGCCCACATTCTGCACCGGTGACGGCCGGCTACAGCCTTCCTCCCGCCAAGTACCTGGGGCCCGAGCACTGCCTAGGCCCGGGTACGCCTTCTCCGGGCGCCTCGCGACGGGCGCCCACATCCACCCCGGGTCCCGGGGGCATTCTCGAGAAGGGGCACTCCTCTGTGCCCGGTCCCGGGGTCACAGCTCCATGCCCGGCCCCGGGTCTCGTCCCCGTCCCGGAAGCACCGTGCCCGGGCCCCGGGTCTCGCCTTGTGTGCGCGGAGGACTCGATGAGCTCTCCGCCCAGGGCACGAGGCCGGCTTGAGTGGATCAGCTCCCCAACTACCCGCATTAATGGCGAGGCGACGGGGCGCCTCCCGCTTGTCTCCCGGTCGGACATGCATGCACCGTCATGATGACCTTCCGTGGGCCCCCTCCCAGTGCCGTCAGAGAACTTTCGGCTAAGAGGGCCTCGATTCTCCACACTCTGACAGCGGAGGCGCGCGCTGTCATATCTCCATACTCCAGCCGCCCACAGCAGCACGGCAACATGCCGACCAGACATGCAGCACCAACTCCGGCTTGGCAACAGTAGACCAACTCCAGCCACCCGCAGCAGCCGAGCCAGGCAGCGACTAGACGTCCCTCCGGCGCGGCGCGGCGCGGCAGGTGGCCGCGTGCGTGCGACAAGACAAATCATAGCTATCTTTCTCTGTGTACTGGGCACTGTGGACTCCCCTTGATCGATAAAAGGAGGATCCATGCCTGCAGGACAGAAAAAAAGGAAAGGCAGAGGACTCTCGATCTCTGGCTCTAGCTCGCTCTCTCGCTACTGTTCGTCTTCTTCAGCTCGCTCTATCTCTCACCTCCGCGCGGCCCGAACCTGTCTACCTCCTCCTGTCTCCCTTGCGTGCCATTCTCTCCGCCGATCATCTCCCAGATGCCGCTGCCGTCCTGTGAACAAACTCCCCTGGCCGAACTCAAAAGGAGGGTCCCCAGACTCCCCGCGGTTGGAGTTTCCTCCTTCGACAATGGCATTTGACATAATCTTTCACCCACAGACAGCAATCAAATCTCAAGCTCTAGCCGACTTCGTGGCCAAGTGGACAGAAGTCCAGACAACTACAAACACGGACAAGCTAGAGTACTAGACGATGTACTTTGACGGTTCTCTACGGATCGGCGACGCAGGGGATGGCATCGTGCTGATGTTACCCACTAGCAAAAAACTCAAGTATATCCTCCAGATTCACTTTCCGGCTTCCTACAATGTCACCGAGTACTCGGCACTCATCCACGGGCTCCGCATTGCCATATCACTTGGCATCTGCTGACTGGTCGTACACGGGGATTCTCAACTTATGGTTAGCCAAGTCATGAAAGATTGAACATGTCTTGACGATACAATGGCGGCATATTGTCAGGAGGTACGAAAATTGGAAAACAAGTTCGATAGGCTGGAGATAACTCATATAATACAACAAAGCTGCAGACGAATTGGCCAATATGGGATCCAAATGAGAAGTGGTCTTGACTGGGATTTTTGCCAAGCAACTACTGGAGCCATCAGTCAAAAAGAAACCAGTGCTTGAACAGTCAAGGGCTGAACCTACCCCGGCAACAAATGAAGTGCTAATCATCTCTCAAGATTGGCGGACTTCAGTTATCAAATTCCTATTAGACGACAAACTCCCAGAAGAAGACCTGTACCATTGAAGTGCATCCAGAGTCCTCATGCGCTGCGTCACACCCGAGGAGGGCAAGCAGATTCTGCAGTCGATCCACTCTGGTATTTGTGGCAACCACGCTGCATCCAGGACGTTAGTCGGAAAGGCTTATAGACAGGGTTTCTTCTGGCCGACTGCGGTAACAAATGCTAAAGACATAGTTCGCACATGCGAGGGATGCCAATTCTATGCACCGCAAACACATCTTCTAGCTCAAGAACACCAAACAATTCCAATCTCTTGGCCCTTTACAGTTTGGAGGCTTGACATGGTCAGGCCATTTAAAAAAGCGCCAGGAGGGTTCACACACTTATTTGTCGCAGTGGATAAATTCACAAAGTGGATTGAGGCAAAACCCATTGCTACCATAACAGCAGTACGAGCAAAGGACTTCATCATGAGTATTCTATACCGATTTAGAGTTCCTAACCGCATCATAACGAACAACGGTACTCAGTTCACAGGTGGCGTATTTCAAGATTTCTGTGACAACTTCGGCATCAAGATTTGTTATGCTTCTGTGGCACACCCACGAAGTAATGGGTAGGTCGAGCGTGCCAATGGCATGGTCTTACAAGGTATCAAGGCTAGGGTGTTCGACCGACTTCAACCATATGCAGGGCAGTGGGTACAAGAACTCCCATCCATTCTCTGGTCTTTAAGAACCACGGTTAGTCAGGCAATAGGGCAATCCCCTTTCTTCCTAGTCTATGGTGCCTAGGCTATGTTACCAACCGAGTTGGAGCTCGGCTCTCCGCGAGCTTGGGCCCACTCAAAAGACAACGAATACCGACTGGTCGAACTCAATCAGTTGGAGGAGGCAAGGGACATCGCAACTATCCAGTCGGCAAGGTATCTTCAAGGCCTATGTCGTTATCATAGTCGAAGTGTTCGAGGCCGCGCCTTTTTGGTGGGAAATCTCGTCTTGAGAAAAATACAAACCACCAAAGACAGGCATAAACTATCCCCTTTGTGGGAAGGACCGTTCATTATCGCTGAGGTGACACATCCGGGCGCCTACCGACTGAAGACGTTGCCCTCGTCAGCAACTCATGGAATATAGAACAGCTACGTCCTTTCTATACCTGAGTCTTATATTTTCTCTGTACATATGTATATAGATTTTTTTTCTCTAACTCACTACATCGCTTGTTCCAACCGAGTAGTGAGTCGAGGGCTGCATGTATTATGTGCCTTGTTAATAAAATCCGAGCTTGTTTTATCTAAGTTATAAAGTTACAACGATTATGCTAAGTTTGTCCGAGTATAGCTTCCAGAAGAGAACATTTTTTCTTAAGTTCCTATCGATCTACTCAACATGGACTACATAGTCAGGTAAAGCTAATGACAACTTAGAATAAGAAAGTACTTGGCAGCACTTTATAAAATATATGCAAGCTTTCACAAAAGTTATATATACACTGGTTGCATAATTATTTTGTTCTTACATACCCAGGTCCTTGGCTATTGCCTCTGCAGTCGGCCTCGCTTGGCTAATCAGCTCCAGTGCCTCTTCGGGAGTTGTCTCCTCAACAAAACCCTCACCAATGGCCTCAATATCAACCCTAGGGTATATTGACTTGGTCATGGCAAGAGTTTGGGCGACGTCGATAGCTACACACTCATCCGAGTACTTCTTCAAGATACTCGGGGCCTCGCTTAGGCGTGCCTGCACCTAGGCGGCGATACTGGAGCTGATCCCAAGATGGTGAGGCTCCATGATGTCCCGGAGCCCTTTCACGGATTCGACAAGAATTTCCCGTGACTCCTTGACAATCTTGATCTCCTCTGCAAAGGCATTAAATTGGATCTAGGCATTGGCTTTTGAAGCTGTTCAAATGCATCAACAAAAATACTTGTTAGCCGAGGCACGCAGTCAGAGCAACAAACAGTCGAGTCAAGATCATTGTCAAGCAGGAGACTTACTGGCATAGTCGGCCTCCACCTTGGCTTTGGCCTTCTCCACTTCGGCTTTGGCCTTTTCTACTTCCTTTAGCTTGTTATCTTGTTGTTTCTTCTCCTCTGCCTGGGCCTTTAGCTCGGCTTCGAGGGTTGCAAATCAAAACAGTCAAGAACTCAAGATTGCAGTCAAAACTCAACAAGGCAGTCGGGAATCAACAATGCTAGAGAAATATACTCGAGATTCACTTTGGAGGATAATGCAGAAGACTTACTTCTAATCTTTTCGGCTAAGGGCCAGTTTTCATCCTTGAGGTTATTTCCCTCTCTTGGCTAGTCCATTCCAGGTCGTCCTTGGCTACTTGGAGCTGGCCTAGTCGTCGGAGATGGGGGGCGAGCTCAGTTAGAACCTTATTTATCTTCTCCGATTGATCGACGATCTTCTGCTCAGAACAAAACAGAGAAAAACAGAGTCACAAGGCAAAGTACCAGATCAATGGAAGCTGTCTAGAACTCAACATGGCAAGATTCGCTACATACCTAGACTCCCCTGGATGCAACAATTGCAACACGTAGAAGAACTTCGCGTTCCCTCGACGCTACTTGCTCATCGTGCTCGTAGCTCTCCGCAACGCCCTCAGGAGTGACCCAATGAAAAGTTCTTGGGAAGTTGCGTGGAGGGGCTTCGAGCCGGGGGAGGTCTACTTCATCAGAAGACAACAATGATATTGATGGTGATGGGGTCCTGGCCATGGACTTGGCGACTGCAGGGGCTTCAGTGATCTGCTCGGGGGCTGGAGCAGCAACTTCAGTACTCGCTCCCTGGTCGGCCGCCGCTGGTGATCCTACTGTCAAGACTGCTTTAGCTTCTACAGCTGAGGCAACCTCTGGCTCGGTAGGTGCAATTGCTAGAGCTGGCTCGGCTAGGATTGGCTCGGGGACAGGGGCTGCTGGCATAGTCCCCTTGGGATCTATGTCGACTGGCTTCCTGCGCAAGAAGTTAAATATCAAGACACTACCATATCATTCAAGATTCTTAGAAGATTGAAGATTGCTTACCTCTTGGAAATTTTGAACTTCCACGAGGGAGCTCCAGAAGTTGTCGGCGGTGAAGAGCTGCTGGCAGTCGGGCCAGTCAGCAGTGGCGATTTGGCCCTAGTTGGCTCTGTTCCTAGCGCGCCGACTAGGGTGTCGAGGCACTCAGCTGAGCTGGCCCTGGGCTCGATGTTGCTGGCCTTGAACTCGGCGGTGCTGGCCTTGGGCTCGATGTTGCTGCTCTTGAGCTTCGCGATGCTGGCCTAGGGCTTGGAGACACCGATGTTGGGCTTGGCGACCTGGTAGCTAAGATGGCAGGGTCCTTGATCCTTAAGCTCCCCAGTGCTACACTCAGCATGCTAGTCTTCTTCTTGCCCGGGTCTTCATATGGTTTCTTCCCAGCCATCTTGGAGCTAGGTTGGGCGGCGGGAGGACTGGCTGGCCTCTTCCTCGTTTTGACAGCCGGCTGGTTTTGGGAGTCGTCATCAAACTCCACACAATCCTGCAAGTGTTTCAACGACATATATCATGCATTGCAGAACAATTCAAGACAGATATCCACAGATATTCATTACAGACGGATAAAGATTCAATATCAATTTCTCAAGATTACCTGTGGCCGAGGCTTGTTCTGGCTATAGGGTGTGGGGGCGCATTCTGTGTCTTCAGTTTCCACTATCCCGTTGACAAAGAAGTAGAGCAAGGTATTAGTGACCTTATTCTTATCGGCTAAGTCAAGATATTCGCGGCTGGGATCATCCTTGTCCTGGTAATCCCAACCAAAGTGGCTCCTAGCCTTCAGAGGCCTGGTGCGGCGGTTCAAGAAACACCTTGCCACCCAGGGACTAGTCAGCCCCGAGCTCTTCAGCAGATCGATTTTCTCCATCAGTTGGTATACTTGGCACATTTCTTCATAGCTTGGCACTAAAGACCAGCTGGGCAGAACTATTGGTGGAGAACCAGTGAAAGGGGGCAGAGAAGGTTCGAGATTAGAGCAGTAGAACCATTCCCTGTGCCAGCCCTTGAGGGAGGTTTTCAAAGGAACATTGAGATAGATTTTCTTCATTTCGTTCCTAAGTTGGAGACCAGCTCCCCCAATGACCTGGATTTTATTTTTGGATGGCTGGGGCTTAATATGGAAAAGATATCAAAAGAAATTGAAATGGGGCTTAACCCCCAGAAAAGCTTCGCACAGAGTGGCGAAGATGGAGATTTGCAGGGTAGAGTTGGGATTTAGATTCACCAACTCTATTTGATAGAAGGACAGAAGCTGGCGAAGGAAATCTAAAGAGGGAAGGGCAAGACCGCGATCAAAAACAGAGGTGAAGACGACGGTCTCACCGGATTTGGGCGCTGGCATGGATTCCCTCTCTGCGGGACGCCAATGGATGACGTCTTGTCACTGTAGCATCAACTTCTTCTCTAAGAACTTCAGCTTCAACGAACCGCAGTCTGATATCAGCCAAGTTCCGGCGGACATCTCCGGGATCTCAAATGGAGCTCTCGGCATTGCAGGGAGTGAGAAGATTTGGGGGAAATGCTTGTGGAGGCTTGGAATGGATGCAGCGAAGCAGGATCGGGCGAGTCTCGAGCGGGGGCGCAAGCTATTGCGAACCCTAGCGAGACGGAGTGCAAAATTTGGGCGCGGAAGCTGGAAGACGAAACGATTGGCAGATTAGAGAAGATAAGGAAATCTTTTCTCCCTCTCCCTGCTTTTATAGAGCCTGTGCTGATAAGTGGGCTTGGGACGATAAATTCAGTACTAGGCCACAAGATATGAGTTTCTAAATGGCATGCTCTGTTGAGCCAATTGCTGGCTGTGTTAAAATCACAGTGCAGATGCCATTTACAGAAACCGATTAAATAATTAAATATGCTTCACGAAAGCCTAATTGTCCAACACATGTATTCAGATATCTACATTATTTACCAGGTATCGAGGATACATCCTTATAAGAATCGATAGCTGGTCTCCATTAAAATTGGGGATGCAGGTATCTCTCAAGTACACCTGACCATATATTGGGTTAAAATCCATAAAGTGGTACTCGGCTTATATGCTTAGTGTTGATGCTTTGCACCGGCAATAATACTATGGGGCTACTCAGCGAGGGTGAATTCGGTGGACTGCAGAGGAACACAGGAGAATTATACTGGTTCAGGCCCTCAAGGTGAGGTAATACCCTACGTCCAGTTGAGGTGTTATTCCTCTGAGGTGTATGGTGATCGATGATCTAGTTGTTCTTGTTGTCCTTGCCCTGAGGGGCGCCCTGCCTCCCTTTATATACTAGGGGACAAGGGTACATGATAAGGATCCCAGCCGGATACGGCCAAGGGATTTCCTTCTTAGAGATAGAGTCCTATCCGACTAAGACTATATTTCCTTATTATACAAGGCAAGGCCTGCCGGATGCTATCTTATCTCTAATTACATGGTTCGGCCCATCCTCTATCCGAGTGGCCCATGTACTAGTAATGAGGTACCCGGGGCCCATGGCCTCCACAGTAGCCCCTGAGACCTTCATAGTTGAGTCACAGCTGATGCCGAGTGCTCGTCCCCCACGGGGAAGGTTGCCCGAGTGCAATGCGCCTGAGTACTCTTTGTCCGAGTAAGTCTTCTCCCGAGTCCTGCTTCATGTCAGCTGGCAGCGAGGCTATGAAGGGCTTCATGTAAATATATGAATAGGGTGCGCCGAATAGGCGCACCTATTAGGTGTAACCCCCGACTTTGTGCTTAATTGTGAAGACAATTAAACATAAAGTCAAAGATCTTTAACCTGGAAGTCTTTCCCGAGTAGATTACTACTGGTATTTGCGACTCTTCGGTATCATGTCAACCGGAATAAACTTTATAGTCTTGCCGAGTAGGAGACTACTCGTATATAGGACTCTTCGACTTCATGTCAGTCAGAATATGTGTTTATAGTCTTGCCGAGTAGGATGCTACTCGTGTATGGGACTCTTTAGCGTCATGTCAGCTGAAAAAAGGGGTTTATAGTCTTTTCCGAGTGGCGTCCCACTCGGAAGTTAGACTCCTCCGCATCATGTCAGCGGGAAAAGACATTTATAGTCTCTCCCGAGTAGTGCACTACTCGAAAGTTAGACTCTTCCGCATCATGTCAGCGGGTAAAATGTTGCTCATGGCAACTGATGGCCACGCATGTAGGCCGAGTACCACTTTGTGAAGACAAATCCATGGCGTGGTTAGGTGTACCCGAGAAAGATACCTGCATCTCTAATTTTAATGAAGACCAGCTTGTGATCCTTATAAGGATGTATCCTTGAGACCTGGTGAATAAAACAGATATCCAAACATATATGTTTAGCAATAAGGCTCTCATGAAGCATATCTGTTTACCTCATCGGCTCCTGTTAGCAGCACCAGCACTATAATTTCAACTCAGCCTGCGGGCGGCCCATATGGAGCATGCTACTGTAGGAACTCATATCTTGTTGGCCCAGTACGGACTGTGTAGGCCCAAGCCCATCTAGTCGGCATTGGTTATAAAAAGACGGGGAGAGAGAAAAAGATTCCGTCGTCTTCCCCAAATCAGCCAATCTCTTCGCCTTCCACCTTCGCGCCCAACTTTTTGCCCCCCGCCCGGCTAGGGTTAGCTGCTGCTAGTCCCCACCCGAACTCAGGCGATTTCAATCCTCCTCGTTCGCTCCAAGCCCCTGATTTGCTTTTCCCCAAATCTCACCGCCTCCAGTCATGCCGAAGGCGTCGGATCTTGCGGGTACGCCGCGGAGTTCTTGGCCGGTGTCGGATTGTGGCTCGGTGAAGCTGAAGCAGCTGGAAAGTGAATTGAAGTTGCCCGGCCAAGAGGTGATTCGCTGGCAACCGGCTAGGGATGAGTCGGTCCCTAATCCCTGGCCTGGTGAAACGGTAGTTTTCGCCTCTTTTTTCGATCGAGGCTTGTGCCTTCCTTCTTCTGATTTCTTTCGCCGCATTCTCGACTTCTATGGGCTGGAGTTGGTGCATTTGAACCCCAACTCAATTCTTCAGATCTCTATATTTGTTACTCTTTGCGAGTGCTTCTTGGGTGTTGAACCCCATTTCATCCTCTTCCGACATCTGTTCCATATCAAGCCTCAACCCTCCAAGAGCAATATCAATGTGATTGGGGGGGCCGGTCTTCAACTGCGGAGCGACGGGAAGAAGACGTATCTCGATTTGCCCTTGAAATCTTCTCTAAAGGGCTGGCACAAGGAGTGGTTTTATTGCGCCAATCTGGCTCCCTCCTTGCAGCCATTTACCGGCTTGCCACCCGTGGTGTCGCCGAATTGGTCAGCAGAGCCCTCCTTTGAAGAAATGGGCCAGGCACATCTGCTGTTGACAAAGATAGATGACCTCAAGAGGGCCGGCTTGACAGGTCCTTGGGTGGCTCGTCGCTTTCTGACAAGGCACATTCAGCCGCTGAAGCTTAGGAGTGCATTCGGCTAGGCCTTTAAAGGCAAAAACGATCCTGACCGAGTAAGCAACAAGTCGGTGGACAAGGGGGCGGTGACCGAGACTTTGTTCGGCTCCGAAGGGGTGATCGCAACTGAAGATGACAATCGTCGGGTTGCAGCCTACAGCTCCATTCTTTCCCAGACCAAGGTAACTTTTGATCCTCTTCTGTGATGAATGCCCATGGAATCGTAATTGTTCAGCATTGCGTGACACATTTAGTTGACTCACTTATAGTGGCATGAAGAATTTGATGAAGACTCCTGCCCGTTGTCGGCCGTCGTGTCGAAGAAGAGGCTGAGGAGTCCCTCTGCTACCCAACCCGACTCCAAGAGAGCGGGGAAGAAACCGATTTTGTATCGGGGCGACGGGGCCATGACAGCACGTGCCGTGGCAGGGAACCTGAAGATAAGGGACGCCGTCGCCGCGGCGCCCAAGCGATCAAGTCCCAGGTTGAGACCTAGGGGTTTGAGCCCAACGTTGTCGAGCCCGGCCGCAGCGCCACCGAGGGGCCGGCATGAGCAGATGCCACCAGGGGCGGGGGCGCCCAAGCCAACCACGCCGAAATCGGAGCCAACTCGGGCTGATGCGCCACCACCGACTGTGACGCCGACCGGGCCGACTGCCGGAGCTGGCGCTTCGCCGGGGACCGGGTCACCCGTCAAGAAGCTGAAGTTCTCCAAGAGGTGCGCTGCTCCAGGTCTTCTGAAATTCTTATACTATGTGTTGAAGTATCATCTTGATGTCTTGTTTCGTCGTGCAGGAAGCAGGCCGATATCAATCTCAAGGAGATCAATCCGACCGCTCCCCTTGAAGTGCCTGCCCCAGCCGAGCCGGCGGCTGCAAACACACCTGCTGAGCCGGTGGCCAGCCCGATCGTGGAGACCGAGGTGGCCCCTACTGCGGGGTCGCTGCCACCACCCAACCGAGAGGTGGCTGCTGAAGCTGAGGTCCCAGCCCCCGAAGCGCCGCTCGTCGCGGAAGCCGCGGACGGAGCCCCTGAGCTGGTCCCTGAAGTCGCGGGGGACGGTGGCGCTGAGGCCAGGACCCCATCACCTTTGTGGTCGTCGCCGTCGCCGTCGCCGTCGCCGCCGCCGGAGATCCCGCACCTACCCCGGATCGAGGCTCCTCCACGCATGATGCCCCGGAGATTCACATGGACGGCTCCCGATAGGACAGCGAAGAGCTTCAAGCTTGACAAAGTCGTCGCGAGGAGGGAGCGCGAAAGCTTGCTTCACGCCGCCATCAGCGGGTCCCAAGGAGTCGCGGTATGATTCTTGTGGTAGAGCCTTGGCAATCTTCTTGTTTTGATGTCTGACTCTGTCCTTGATCCGTCCTTTATCCTGAGCAGAAGCTTGTCGACCGCAATGAGGCGATGACGGAAATCTTGGTCGAGGTGGCTCCCCATCTCGCGGAACTGGAGCAGCTCCGGGCGTTGAAGGCCGAGATGGAGGCGCGTCATGCGGCGAGGGAGGCCTGGCTGAAGAGTGGCGCCAATCAGCTCAGGGAGGAGACATGGGTCCTAGCCGGAAATATCAGAGGTAAGATCCCCGAGTACATCTTCCCGACTGGACCGTTGATGCATTCATCCAGTTGCGCTGTTCCCGACTGCCCAGTTGTGTCATGACTGCACAGTTGAGCTCTTGACTAATCTGTGGTGCAAACCTCGAAGCAGAGTTAAAGACCCAAACAGAGAGGGAATCGCAGCTGAAGGAGGCCGAAGAAGCCAAGGCCGAGCTCGAGAAGATCAAGGCCGACCTAACAAAGGCCAACACCGAGCTTGACCGGGAGAAGTCCAAGTTGAAGGAGGCCGTCGTCAAGCTCGGTAAGGAGAAGGCTGAACTGGAGAAGACCGTGGCCGGGTGGGAGGCCGACTACGAAAGTAAGTCCTCAACCTGACTGTGATCTTAGCCAATCCATTAGTTATTCTGTGTGTAGCCGAATTTGACAAGTTTACTCACCGGCGGACCTAGGCAGACATGAGAGCCAACGTCCAGGCCCAGTATCAGTTCTACACAGAGGAGATAAGAGTGATCAGGGAGTCACAGGAGGCCCTCGTTGGGTCCGTGAAAGGGCTCCTTCACCTCATAGATCCCCGCCCTGTGGGGACCAGTTGCAGCAGAATCCCCCAGATAGAGGCGCGTCTCGAGGATGCACCGAGTGCCTTGAAAAAGTACTCAGATGAGCATGTTGTCGCCGGCGTGGCCCATACCCTGGCGATGACCAAGTCCATCTATCCAAGGGCGGATATTGAAGCCATCGGGGAGGGGTTTGCCGAAGAGACGACGCCCAAGGAGGCGCTGGAGCTGATTGCCCAGGCGAAGCCGACTGCCGAAATAATTACCCGAGACCTGGGTCTGTAAGGGCAACATGTTATGTAGTCGGGATACATAAACTTGTGTAGACAAGCATGTGTAAATATGTGTGCAATGCCGCCAAGCTTATTATTCAGTTGTCATTAGCTTTACCTGACCGTGTAGTATGCACCGAGTTAGTCTGTCAGAACTTAATAAAAACGTTCGAAGTAAGAAGCTGTACTCGGGCAAACGTGACAGTCATAGTAAGGCTTCATAACCGAAGTGAAATAAGCTCGTATGTTATTGACAGAGCACATATATACATGCAGCCCCCGACTCACTACTCGGTTGATACAAGCGGCGTAGTGAGTCAGAAGAACTGTACACATGAAAATTGTAGAACTCAGGTATAGAAAGGACGTAACTGTTCTATGTTCCATGAGTTGCTGATGAGAACGCCGTCTTCGGTCTTCGGTCGGTAGGCGCCTGGCCGCGTGACCTCGGCTATAATGAACGGCCCTTCCCAGATTGGGGATAACTTATGCCTGTCTTTGGTGGTTTGTATTTTCCTCAGAACGAGGTCCCCGACCAAAAAGGCGCGGCCACAGACATTGCGATTGTGGTAGCGACGTAGGCCTTGGAGATACCTTGCCGACTGGATTGTTGCGGTGTCTCTTGCTTCTTCCAGCTGATCTAGTTCGACCAGTCGGGTATTGTTGGAGTCATCTTCTGAGTAAGCCCGGACTCGTGGAGAGCCGAACTGTAACTCGGTAGGTAGCATAGCCTCGGCACCGTAGACCAGAAAGAAAGGGGATTGCCCTGTTGCCCGACTAACCGTGGTTCTGAGAGACCAGAGAACGGATGGGAGTTCTTATACCCACCGGCCCACATATGGTTGTAGTCGGTCGAATATCCTGGCCTTGATGCCTTGTAAGACCATGCCATTGGCTCGTTCAACCAGCCCGTTGCTCCGCGGGTGTGCCACAAATGCGTAGCAGATCTTGATACCGAATTCGTCGCAAAAGTCTTGGAAGACGCCGGCTGTGAACTGAGTACCATTGTCGGTGATGATGCGGTTAGGGACCCCAAATCGGTATAGTATACTCAAGATGAAGTCCTTTGCTCGTGCCGCTGTAATTGTTGCAACGGGTTTAGCCTCAATCCACTTGGTGAATTTATCCACCACGACGAATAAATGTGTGAACCCTCCTGGCGCTTTCTTGAAGGGGCCGACTATGTCGAGTCCCCATACTGCGAATGGCCAGGAAATAGGGATAGTTTGGAGTTCCTGGGCTGGAAGGTTTGTTTGTCTTGCATAGAACTAGCAACCCTCGCACTTGTGAACGATGTCTTTGGCGTCTGTTACTGCTGTGGGCCAGAAAAATCCCTGCCGGCCGCCTTTCCGATTAACGTCCTGGATGCGGCGTGGTTGCCACATATGCCCGAGTGGATCGAATGCAGAATCTGCTTGCCCTCCTCGGTGGTGACGCAGCGCATGAGGACACCGGATGCGCTCCTTCGGTACAGGTCTTCTCCGACTAGTAGGAAGCTTTTGCTTCGACGCTTTATCTACTCGGCTTGACTGTGATCTTCTGGGAGTTGGTCGTCCAGGAGAAATTTGACAACAGGAGTCCTCCAGTCTTGACATATGTGCAGCACCTCATCTGTGGTCGGGGTAGGCTCGCCTCCCGACTGATCTGGTGCCGGTTTCTTCTTGACTGGTGGCTCCATAAGTTGCTCGACAAAGATTCCAGTTGGAACTGCTTCTCGCTTGGATCCCATGTTTGCCAGCTCGTCTGCTGCGTCGTTGTATTGGCGCAGGACATGTGTGATTTCCAGCCCGTCGAACTTGTTTTCCAGCTTGCGGACCTCCTGATAGTATGCCGCCATGGTATCGTCGAGACAGGTCCAGTCTTTCATGACTTGGTTTACCACGAGTTGAGAATCCCCGCGCACAACCAGTCGACGTATGCCGAGTGATATAGCGATGCGGAGCCCGTGAACAAGTGCCTCGTACTCGGCGACGTTGTGGGAAGCCGGGAAGTGGATTTGTAGAATGTACTTCAGTTTTTCGCCAGTGGGGGACGTCAATATGACTCCAGCCCCGGCGCCTCTGATCCGTAGAGAACCGTCAAAGTACATCGTCCAGTACTCTAGCTTTGCTGTTGGTGTAGGCAGTTGGACTTCTGTCCACTCGGCCACAAAGTCGGCTAGAGCTTGAGACTTAATTGCTGTCCGTGGCTGAAAGGTGATGTCGAACGCCATCAACTCGAGTGCCCATTTAGCGATTCGGCCAGTGGCCTCGCGATTATGAAGGACATCCCCGAGTGGAAATGCTGTGACCACCGTGACTTGGTGTGCTTGGAAATAGTGCACCAGCTTCCGGACTGTGATGAGTAGGCCATATAGTAGCTTCTGGACCTGCGGATATCTCGTTTTGGAGTCGGCAAGGACCTCGTTGACGAAGTAGACTGGCCATTGTATTTTTTGAATATGACCCTGTTCGGATCGCTCAACCACCAGTACCATGCTGACTACCTGTGTTGTTGCCGCCAGATATAGCATTAGCGGTTCCTGGGGCCAAGGCAACGCCAACACGGGGGGTGATGTGAGGAATTCTTTGAAGTCTTCGAAGGCTCGTTGGGCTTCCGGAGTCCATTGGAAATTGTCGGCCTTTTTGAGTAGCTTGAAGAAGGGCATGCCCTGTTCGCCCAGTCGGGAGATAAACCGGCTGAGTGCCGCCATGCAGCCTGCCAACTTCTGGACGTCTTTGAGGTTAGTCAGGGGTGCCATGTGCCTGATGGCGTTGACTTTCTCCGGGTTGGCCTCGATGCCGCGGTGCGAGACGATGAAGCCGAGTAACTTTCCGGATGGCACACCAAAGGCACATTTTTCCGGGTTCAACTTCATCTTGAATCTTCGAAGGTTTTGGAAAGTTTCTTCCAAGTCAGCGATGAGGTCTTGTTTGGACTTGGTCTTGATCACCACATCGTCGACGTAGGCTTCCACGTTGCGCCCGATCTGAGTGTGCAGACACTGCTGAATAGCCCTTTGATAGGTTGCGCCTGTGTTCTTCAGACCGAACGGCATTGTGATATAGCAATACGCTCCAAACGGTGTGATGAAGGATGTCTTCAAGCAGTCTTCCTCCCTCAGGCTGATTTGATGGTATCCCGAGTAACAGTCGAGAAAGCTGAGTAGGTCGCACCCTGCCGTGGAATCAACCACCTGATCTATCTGGGGAAGACCAAATGGGTCCTTAGGGCACGCTTTGTTGAGGTCAGTGTAGTCGATGCACATGCGCCATTTACCGTTTTTCTTCCGAACCAGAACTGGGTTTGCCAGCCAGTCCGGGTGGTAGACCTCCTTGATGAACCCGGCTGCCAGGAGCTTGGTAATTTCCTCCCGGATAGCATCTTTGCAGTCTTGAGCGAAGCGCCGCAGCCGTTGCTTGACTGGCTTGGCGTCTGTCTTCACGTTTAGGGTGTGCTCGATCACCTCCCTTGGTACGCCTGGCATGTCGGACGGTTTCCACGCCAAGATATCTTTATTGGTTTGGAGGAAGGTGACGAGCGCGTCTTCCTATTTGGGGTCGAGTCTGGTCCCGACTAGAGCAGTCTTGGAGGGGTCGGAAGGGTCTAGGGGGATCTTCTTTATGTCAGAGTCCGCTGAAATTCCCGACTTCGCTGCTTTTTTCGTCGGAATTTGATCTTGCTCGACTTCTGTTGTGACGGCTTGCCGAATGCTATCGTGCCCGACTGCCGCCTCTTGTGATTGAGCCAGTTCGCAGCTCTCCTTGTCGCAGGTGAAGGCTTGCTTGACGTCGCTACGGAGGGAGAGAACTCCTGCTGGCCCAGGCATCTTCAGTACCATGTATGTATAGTGCGGTATCGTCATAAATTTGGCGATTGCCGGTCGTCCGAGTATCACGTGGTACGCAGTCTCGAAGTCGGCGACCTCGAAGCAGACATTTTCTGTGCGGAAATTATCCCTCGTGCCGAAGGTTACCGTCAAAGTTATCTGCCCGAGTGGAGTTGATGACAGGCCGGGAATTATCCCGTGGAAGGGCGCGGTGGTCGGCCGTAGTTCTGAACAAGGAATTTTCATCTCATCCAAAGTCTTGGCGAACAGGATATTAAGCGCGCTGCCTCCGTCGATGAGGGTTTTTTTCAGCCTGATTTTTCTGACGACTGGGTCCAGGACGAGTGGGTAGTGTCCCGGGTGGGAAACCCAATCTGGGTGATCTGCGCCATTGAAAGTGATGGCCATCTCTGACCAGTGCAGGTATTGGGGGGTGTCCGCCGTGGAGACCGTGTTGATGTCGCGCGCTGAAAGCTTCTGTTTGCACTTGGACTCGTACGCGAGTGGCCCCCCGAAGATATGGTTGAGCTCGGCTTGAGGATCTTGGAAATCATCAGCCGGACCCGAGTCTGGCTTGTCTTTGTCCTTGTCGGCGCCAGACGATGAAGTCTTCTCGGAGGCGAACTTCTTGAGCATATAGCAGTCTTTGGCCGCGTGCTTTCCCTTGGGGTGAAAGGGGCATGGCCCGCTCATGACTTTCTGGTAGTCGTTGTTCCGCTGGGGTCGCGACTGACTGCGCTCCATGTTGGCCACCTCATTGTCCGACTTCCGCTTACGGCTGCCAGACTTGTTTTGAGACGGCTCGTTGTCAGCTTTCGCCTTCTGTTCTTTCTGTTGGGGCTCCTTCTTCTCGTCGAGGGCCTCAGCAACCGCTTCGGCCGAGTCGGCGTATTTATTGGCCATGTCGAAGAGTGCCCGGACTGTGGATGGTGGCTTCCAAGTGAACTTTGCGATAAGCGGGGCGTCTTTTACCCCCTTGCGAAAGGCGGCGATAACGGCCTCATCTTTGACAGTTGGAATCTGGTTGTGCTTCTTGAAAAACCTTTTGATGAATTCGTGCAGAGACTCGTTTTTTTTCTGGTGGAGTTGATAAAGATCATGCTCTGAAGCCGGTCTCTCGTAGGTCCCCTGGAAATTAGCGATAAACCGCTCCCTGAGTTCTCCCCAAGAACCGATCGACCGCTTAGGTAGGCCTGTCAGCCATGTCCTCGCCAAGTCGGCTAGCGCGACCGAGAGGTAGTTAGCCATGACTTTATTGTCGCCCCCAGCAGCTCAAATTGCTAGGACGTATACGGTGAGCCAGGACTCGGGATTTTTCTTGCCGTCGTACTTTTCAATCCCCGTGGGCTTGAAGCCAGTCGGCCAATGTACATCCTATAGCTCCCGAGTGAAGGCTGGGATGCCTTCATCTTCGCGGGGGCTCGGGCTTCGACCACGGCGGTTAAACCACTCGTGATGGAGGCCAAAGCGCTCGTGTTCGTCTTCCAGTCGGCGTCGCTCATCTTCTTGTCGTTCGCGGCGCTGGGCACTGATAGTATGGTGAAGGTCGTGTGGTAGGCGCTCTCGGAGGTCTTGATTAGGCCGGCGGTCATACTGGTGACGGCGCTAGTTGTTGTTATTAGTATTGCCGAGCGTGGTTTGCCTAGACGCCTCGCGTTGCCGACTGGAGCCGGCTACCCGGCGCCGAGTTGATGCAGATGAGCCTGCCGCAGGGGAACCCGACCGGTTGGTCGGTATAATTGTGTCGCCCGACTGCTGTTGCTGTTGACAGGCAGCGGCTATGATCATCGCCTTGATCTTGGCGATAGTTGGGGTGGCCTGGTGATCAGGCCCGAGTTAGAGTGTATCCAGCAAGGTTGCGGCGGCCACGACGTTCTGTTGTGGCGTGACGAAGACGTCGTGGTCGCCGACTTTGGTTTGGAGGATCTGCTGCTGAGCAACTCGCCCAACCAGGCATATCTCTTCATTGCGGGCCACTCGATTGGCCTCCTCTTGTTGTAGTCGGCGCACCTCCTCCTGTTGCTCTTCTTGTAGTCGGCGTACTTTAGATGGTGGCGTTGAAGCCATGAAGATCTCGCAGGGAAGGAGGAAGCTTGCCAATGTAGAGTCCGAACTGGCGCTCGAACCGCTATCCGACTTGGTGTCGGACTCCGAGTAGTTTATCGGAGTGAGAACGACTCCGACCTCTCTAGATCCAATCTGAAACGGCGCTTGGCCGTGTCCAAACTGAATTGCTGGAGATCGGGTCTGCTGCACGGGATATGGGTGCGCAGCGTCGCCAGAGCTGTGAGGGAGATTGACGACCTCTCTCCTTCTCGGCCCAACCCGGGCTGGCTCAAGGCCTAGCGCGAGTCGGACTCCGAAGGAAAGGGTTGTCCCGACGCTCAGCGATGTGAAGGACTGCCGCAGAAAGTCGCTGAAGGAGACGGCGGTGTCCGATGGGCCGACTGGCGCTACGTCGGCTAGTTCCTCGACCGGCAAGATTGGATCTGCCTCAGCCAAGGTGAGATTGCCGAGTTGATCGGCAAAGAAATCTAAGCTCCCGAAGGTAATTGCATCTCCGGGGGAGAACTTGTTGCTGTTGACTCCGTTGATCGAATCCATCGAATCTTCTGATGAGGAGTTCGCCGGAGCCCCTACCTGGCGCGCCAACTGTCGATGCTTTGCACCGGCAATAATACTATGGGGCTACTCGGCGAGGGTGAATTCGGTGGACTGCAGAGGAACACAGGAGAATTATACTGGTTCGGGCCCTCAAGGTGAGGTAATACCCTACGTCCAGTTGAGGTGTTATTCCTCTGAGGTGTATGGCGATCGATGATCTAGTTGTTCTTGTTGTCCTTGCCCTGAGGGGCGCCCTGCCTCCCTTTATATACTAGGGGACAAGGGTACATGATAAGGATCCCAACCGGATACGGCCAAGGGATTTTCTTCTTAGAGATAGAGTCCTATCCGACTAAGACTATATTTCCTTATTATACAAGGCAAGGCCTGCCGGATGCTATCTTATCTCTAATTACATGGTTCGTGTGGCGCCTCCCGACTAGGTGGAAGGCCACCATGTGCATAAGGCACCCGATCCCAGGATCAGTAGTCGGGTACGCACAACAATGATACAACACAGAGTTACAATAATACATAAACAGAGTACTTACATATACGTACAAGGAGATCCATCCAGGACAGACCCGGGATGGGCAAAATAATCAACTGGTAAACTAGCGAAACAGCAGAACAGGGCGGAAGCTGGACAAAAACTACTCCACAGGCTCGGTTGGGAACTAGGCTCGAAACCTTCAGAAGTCTTCGTAGTCGGCCTGGTCTTGGAGGAACTCGGCAGCAGTCGGATCTTCGTCTTCCACTCCAAAACCTACTATACATATATATGAACAAGGTGAGTACTTTCGTACTCAGCAAGCCGGGAATGATGCCATGTTGGTTAGACAAGAAGAGCTAAGGGTTTCATTTGCGAAAGACTGCCTTATTAAACTCTTTTCTTTGCAAACACTAGTGAGTTCCAAATTTTAGTTGGCGGACAGAGGCTCACGCCTCCATCCAATCCGCAAGTTGCTTTTCAACAACTCACCACTTAAGGAATCAAGAGTAAACATACATGTTCTTATTATCTTTTACTTTGCATTTGTTGGTCCTTTATCTCCCGAGTAGCTTCAACTACTCGTTGACCCTGAGACTCGGCTACAACCAAATCTCAGCTGTGGCACTTGATGCCCGCTACACTGGCTACAACCAGCTAGCTAGTCGGCCGCCCTGGCTACAACCCGGGGGCTCATCATCGCTGCCCTGGCTACAACCCGGGAGCATGATCATGGCACTAAATGCCCGCTAGGCTGGCTACAACCAGCTAGCTAATCGGCTGCCCTGGCTACAACCCGGGGGCTCATCATCGCTGCCCTGGCTACAACCCGGGAGCATGATCATGGCACTAAATGCCCGCTAGGCTGGCTACAACCAGCTAGCTAGAACACTGCTGCCCTGGCTACAACCCGGGAGCGTGCTCATCACCGTCTTCTGGCTACAACCCGAAGACTGAATTGCCGCCCTGGCTACAACCCGGGGCTTAAACTTTGCTGCCCTGGCTACAACCCGGGAGCATGATCTTCATCCTGTTTACTTTTCATACACTTGTTTATGGTGCTTAACACCCCGGACCACACAGATCCGTTTCTGGCCACACAGGCCTTCCGTTTGCTTACTCGGCAAACTCAGGTCACGGTTCCCTTTCCGTCAAACACTTTTCACAAATCACTGGCAAACAAATCTACGCCATGGGAATCGATCCTTAATGATAATACATAGCCAAGTCACACAGGCTCTGTCTCTGTACATCAAGATTTTCACAAATCTTTCCTTTATTTCACAAAACGCGCCGATACACAAGGTATCGGGTTTTCCAAACTGTTTAGTAAAACCCATCATTTTTCCCAACGACAAACAACGTTGCAGGGCTAAGCCATTTTACTCGGCATCGTATCCTCAGATAGGATGCTAGCGTGCCATTTGTGGGGCTCTTCAAGGGAGAAATATAACAACATCCTACCAAATAAGTGCTACTACTGGGCGGGTCCATCGGTTGCGCTTGCAAAACCGAGGCCAACAGTTTAAAAAGGTGTAAACTAAGCATGCATATATTTTCCAAACAACATAGTTTTGCATATATGGGAAACAATATGATCAAAGAGGCTTGCCTTGTTCCAAGGAAGGGTCTTCTTCGGCGAAGGTGGCTTCGGGATCGTCCACCGGTTCAGGTTCTGAACAAGCAGAAAGAAACACTGATAAGCAGGAGAAGTAAAACACCAAGAAAAAGGATCAAGAAGTAGTCGGCTGCAGAAAAGGGGGCAGTCGGCTGAACCAGGCTTGCGAACCAGGCGGCAGAGCTCCAAAGCTTGAGAGGATGAAAACTTAGCAGAGCTGGAGCTGGCCGGTTTGCAAAACAAAGGAAGAAGGGGGCACGGTTGGCCATATATATAGCCGACGTGCAAGGTTGAGGCACGGTGGAGCTGGGCAACGGGTGGAGCAAGGAAGTCAAGATGAACTGACAGGGATATGACAGGAAGTGACTTTGGAGTCCAACTGGTCAGAGGAGTTGGCAGGCACTGTAGCTGCGATGCGACATTAAGGTCAAGGCTAGGACAGGTTGGAGAAATCTCACTGACCGGGCTTCGGACTGACCACTGGTCCAAGCGATGCTGCGGTTAGGTGAAGATTGATTCTTCACTACTTCGGTAGTCGGCGTCCAACGGGTGGGTGCAACTCGGGGACAAAGAAGCAACAGGTCTCAACAAGGTAGTCGGCCACATCACAGTGCTCACTCGGCAGCAAAGGGGTCCGAGTAAGACAAGGATAAGGGCAGGGTACAAGGACTGAGTAGCAACTCTACTCGGCACAAGAGAGAAGGTAGTCGGCTGGCCGGGGAGAGGGAAAACGGAGGCACAGCTGACGGGATAGGAAAAGATTAAGATCAGAAAACCAGTTACAACAGGGAAAAGGAAAGCGGGTCGTTACAGTTCGGCCCATCCTCTATCCGAGTGGCCCATGTACTAGTAATGAGGTATCCGGGGCCCATGGCCTCCACACTTAGCCAACAATTGCCCTAAGCAAAAATTCTTCCAGCTGACATGATGCTAAAGAGTCTAATTTCCGTGTAGTATACTACTCGAGAAAGACTAAAAGGTTAAAGATCTTTGACTTTATGTTTAATTGTTTCACAATTAAGCATAAAGTCGGGGGCTACACCTAATAGGTACGCCTATTCGGCACACACTATTCATATTTCTCTATGAAGCCCTTCATAGCCTCGTTGCCAGCTGACATGAAGCAGGACTCGGGAGAAGAAGCACTCGAACAAAGTGTACTCTGGAGCAATGCACTCAGGAATTCTTCACCGTGGAGGATGAGCACTCGGCATCAGCTGTGACTCAACTATGAAGGTCTCAGGGGCTATTGTGAAGGCCATGGGCCCTGGGTACCTCATGGGCCACTCGAACAAAGGATGGGCCTAATCTTATAATTAGGAATATAATAGGATTCGGCGTATATTACCTTGTATAACAAGGAAAGGATATAGTCCTAGTCGGGCATGTTGTATTCCTAGAAAGAAATCCCTTAGTCGGCGTCCAATTGGGATTCCTACTCTGTAACCCTGTCCCCCGGTATATAAGAGGAGGCAGGGCGCCCCCTGAGGGCAGAAGAAGAAGTACAATCTCACCAAAGAAACCTCAAAGGCAATACACCACAACTGGACGTAGGGTATTACCTCATCTCGAGGGCCTGAACCAGTATAAATTGTTTCGTGTTTTTTTGCAGTCCATCAAGTTTAGGTCTTACTAGTAGCCCCATATTCTTATTGCCGATACAAAACATCGGCATGGAGCTCCTCGATCCAGCGGCGGTGATGCTAGGCGACAGGCAACAGCGGCAAGGAGGCTCGGAGGCGAGGTTCTCAGCGATGGCAACGAGGAGGGGAGGTCATGGAGGCCGGTCGTGCTGCTGGAGCTCCGGATCTAGAGCTCCTAGATATGGCGGTGGCTGTGTTGGGTAGTGGGCGGCTGCGGTGGAGGAGGGCCGCGACGACGATGCTGGCGACGGAGGGGTGCGTCGGCCGACAGCTGCGGTGCTCAGGAACGCCGGATCTGGAGGTGGTGACCCACGGGGACGACGGTGGGCAGCGGTGGCCATGAGGGCGACGGTGGGCGGGCGGTGTCCATGAGAGCACGGATCCGCCGCCGCCAGGCCTCGGGGCGGCCTCGAGAGGGCTGTGGCGGTGGTGCTCGACGACGGCAACTTCATCGACATCCTGACGGCGGCGGGATCTAGGGTTCGTGGGGTTTTTTTTTTGCATTTATATTTTTTCACCAAAAAATGATTTTTGCTAGCAAGCGTCCTAACGTAGCCATCTGTGAACATCTATTTTCGTAGGTGGTGTTAGATCCGTCTATAAAAATTGACTATTTTTAGTGACCTTTAGTCACAGGCGGATGCTCCAACCACCTGCGAAAATCTATTCTAGCCGTCAGTGATTTGCCTATTTCTAGTAGTGAGTAGTTACAAAAACATGCTTACGAAAAATAAAGAAATAAACAAAATCCTCAAGCCTGTCGGAACGGTGCCTAAGGCCCTCAAACCGAAAGTGAACCTGCAGTTTCTGACTGCGTACTTGTCCCTTCTGTGTCGCTGGCACAATTGCACACTTGCACCTCGCAGTTCGTCAGTTCTGTAACCAATTGGCATGTTGTTCTGTTTCCTGCTTAGTTCTTCACCCTCCAGCCAAATGAACGACATACTTTAACAACCGAACATGTTAATGTCTATCTAGTTCAAAATTTCATCTATACAAATTAACAGTTTAGTCTGATCGAACTGAGAGAAGTTGGCAAAATATCGACTAGTTTTCTACTCCTACGACTCGCAATGTTGCCCAACCTGAAGTGTGCACGTCAGAATTAGTAGCAACCAATACAGATAGAGAGAAATTTCCTTCCTCGGATGCTTGGCGCGCATGACGTCGTAGACCCGGAGAAGATCGAGCTCCACAGCAACAACCCAACACACAGAGCGGTGCGCTTCCACAGCGGGCTCATGCGGAGTCATAGCAGAGCCTTTCTCGGGAGCCTCCACCTGTGCCCGCGCGCGGTCAGCAACCGTATCGATCTATTGCTTCGCGCGCTATATATGCAGCACCAGCTACCTCTCCGCCGTACGCATACAACCATCTCGGTGCACCTTATTAATTGGGCTCTCTACAATCCGTAGCGTATCTGATCAATTGACCGAGATAGTGGTCATGGAGGCTTCCCGGAGGTGGCCGTGCGCAGCTTGGTTTATGGCCGTTCTGGGCTTCGCCGCCGTGGTTTCCTTGTCGGAGGCGTACGTCTTCTACGCCAGCGGCCGGGACGGCTGGGTCGTCGACCCCGCCGAGAGCTTCAACCACTGGGCCGAGCGCAACAGGTTCCAGGTGAACGACATCATTGGTACGTGCGTCACCTCGATCTCCTCACCGATATATAAGTAGTAACCACGTATCCCCATATTACACGTGCGTGTACCTTGATTTTGGTTAAATCATTGAAGTGTAATGTGTGTACGTGCGGCGTTTCTTGGTTCGCAGTGTTCATGCACGACGACGAGTCCGGTGGCTCCGTGCTGCAGGTGACGGAGCCGGACTTCGACGCGTGCAGCACGGACAACCCGGTCCGGCGGCTCGAGGACGTCGCCGTCGGCCGCTCGGTGTTCCGGTTCGACCGGTCTGGCCCCTTCTTCTTCATCAGCGGCGACGAGGACCGGTGCCAGAAGGGGCAGAAGCTGTACATCATCGTGATGGCGGTGCGCCCGACGAAGCCGTCCGAGTCCGAGGCGCCTGAGCCGGCCGGGCCTGGCTCTTCCGAGTCGTCGGCCTGGCCGGCGTTCCCGCCAACCGGTGCTACCACCCCGCCGCCGCTCTGGGCCTCGGCGCCCGAGTACGCGCAGGCTCCGGGCGAGAGCTCGTTAGGTGATTCTGGCGGCGGGGGAATGTCGCGCAGAAGCTCGCTTGGAGCGCCGCCGCCGACGTCCGGCGCGGCAGGGTTGGACGGAGTGGTCGCCGGTGTTGTGGTTGGGGTTTTAGGGGCTTTGTTAGGGATCTGAAATGATGTACATTGGGATTGGGCAGGACGTGACGATCTTTCAACTTTCTAGGCTTTGTGAATGTTACGGTGGTCAGTGAGTGAGTTATAGTTAGCTCGATACTTAAGGCTGATGCGCAAAATAAAATAAAGAGAACGCTGTTACTTACATGTATATGTATGGATAATGCAGGCACATGTTTGATGAACGAGGTGCAAATACTGCAAGTACCATTGTCCTGTATGGTTTAGACAAATGCATATAATTTTGTACTATCTTTGAATGTTACTAGCAGTTAGACATCTGATTCTAGCTAAAACATCAAGTGATATTTTATCACTTGTCACTCGGTGAAAAATATTTTAATTAGATACAATATTAAAAAAATAATGATTGCAACACTACGAAACTATGAAATCAATACGTGAAGAAAACTAAATGCAACATCAAGTAAAAAATTTTTGCCAAACAACTTTCTAACAATAAAAGGAGCAGACATGCAACCTTAAATATGATAATGCACATAATATGAAAGTATAACATTTGATAAAGCAAAGTGAAACAATCAAATACTACAAACTACAAAGTAAAACAAACATAAATAATAGATTACAACAAATTCATTAAATACTCTAACAAAAACATATCGATTTAGATTTGACTTCTTATGCTACTCCAGTGTACGGATTCACCTAGTTCCTTTACTATCGTGGCCAACCCCGACAGCCAGTGACCCCTAGACCCTGACGCTTGAGGAGGACGATGAGGACTCGAGGAGGAGGTGGGACAGGGCGGATGAAGCTGAGGAGACTGGGAGCGGATCCGGCAAGGCAAGATTGGGTGGGAGCAAATCCTGCGAGGTTGGAGAGAAGATTCTTAGAGAGTAGAGATATTAGGAAAGAGCGATGGGGAGCATGGGCGCATGGCCTCCGAAGCTTCTGGGTCGCTAGGTGGGGAGCGTCCGGTATTTGTCAAGAGACTGGACGTCTTCAAGGAAGCATTTCTCCAACAAATACTAATATCTCCTTGTGACATTTCTATATAAACAGAAACCAAATACTTAAGAAGGGTGAAATAAGGTTTAGTGACTTCATCCAGTATTCCCTGAAGTCATGAACACATTTAGATCACATGGCCCATTTAATTTAGATTATTAGCACAGATTACCTACTTGATTATAAAAATATATTAAATATTTTGAAAAACAAGCTTACCAAGTAGCTTAAAATAAGTGGTCTTAGAAAAATGATTTTTGAGAAAACGTATCTTTTAAAACATAGAGCAAATAATCCATTTCAATAGCCGGAGCGAATAGGATGAAAAGAACTGTGCCCAATACTTATCGACGTATGAAGGAGTGATTTCATTGGGACATCAGTACTGCACCATTTTAATAGCAACCTAAGTTGGGTCGATAGAAATTTTAGGTTGGGCTGGTCTCACGGTAGAGAACATGCAGGCTATCAACTATGCGGCCCAACGACCCGTCGCTTTGGGGACGGCCGGATGGGGCACACCGATATGCAGGCACTACTACAGAGTGGTTTTCGCCGTTTTGTGGAACTGTCATTCAAGTCATTCATCATTTCCTCATCCAACAGATCTATTGTAAAATAGCCACCACCTCCTTTTTCTTCGTGATTACCCTCTCCTTGGAGGACGGCATATTCACCGTGATGAAACCAAACCTTATAATCCGCAACAAATTCACGCTTCACTAAGTATGACTTGATTACATCTGGAACAATCCATACTTTCTGATTCTTGCAATCAACACACGGACAATGTATTTCCTTTCTACTAACTGTCGAAGCATGTGCCCTTGCCGCATCAATAAATTTTGAAATCTCCTTTATGTACGACTGCTGAAATCTTAGTGTATTATATATCCATGCCCTATCCATCTGAAAATTCAAACAAAATTAAATAATATCAAACATGCAAATATAAATATCTAGTAAAAAAATTCATGTTAGCATAGCACAATTATGGAGTGTTCGGCAGCTGCTTTTGGCGTTGGCTTATTTTCTCGTATACTGCGCACACGCTTCCCAAAACGATAAACGATGTGTTTTTTGCAAAAAATTTCTATATAAAAGTAGCTCTAAAAAAGCAAATAGATCCATTTTTCAACTTTTTAATAATCAATACTTAATTAATCACGCGCTAATGACGTTTCTCGTTTTGCGTGCGACTTAAATAAGCCAGTTGAGAAGCAGTTAGGAACACTGCATTAGAGGGCCCCAAAAACCATACAAAACAAGTGGTACTAATTATTCAATATCAAGAAAAAAAAATTGATTGTAACAAAAAACACCTATTCCCTTGAAAAAATCACACCCTCCTTCTCTCTCCAAGTAGATCTAGGAGTTCACATACACATTCAAATCTCTTTATTTTGCCTTAAAAAGAACTTAAATTGCATATATATGGATTAAGATATAACATTGCACTAATATTATATAGATATTTTGGTTTAATTTTATGCTAAAAAATAAATAAAAATTGTTACATTTAGATAAAAAAAACATCATTCCTAAGCAAAATTTACACCATCCAAACCGTAAATTGGAAGAAAAACTTCATAAATATAGTAGAAAAACATGACTCTAACCATAGGTAGGAAAATCCCCAAGGAATCCAAGTTCAAAACCTCCCCCTATATTTTAACAAGTTTTGGAGAGAGAAATGTGAAGTTGGAGAAGAAGGCGTTGGACTATCTAGATATATATGTGGGAGGATATCGCTGGCGGGATTCATCACAGGTGGGCCTCTAAGCGGCACGCTTGCGATAATAGATTCACTATCATAAGCAGGCGGCTTAGTAGCCCGTCTGCGATAATCGATCTTCGCAGACGGGTCTCATCTTGGTCCACCTGCGACCTCCAGAGGGATCCGTCTACGAAAACTGTTTTTTAAGTAGTGAGAGTTGTTTGGTTCATGACTAACTTTGCCAAATCTCATCTTAGACAAAGTGTGGCTTTTAAAAAAAAGTGTGGCCAGTAAATAATAGCCAAACATTAGACAAGTTTTAGAAAAAAAAAATATTTCTATAACATATAGAGTCCCATGAATTAAAAAATATAGCTAGTTATAATTATAACATCAATCAAACAACCGACAATAAAAAAAAAGTGTGACACACCTGGGGTTTAGCTTGGCAACTTGAGCCATTCATCCAAACAGCCCCGCAATGGCCTAGCAGCCAGCAGGCTAGCACGCGTGGCGGTGTGACGAGTGTGACCGCGTAATCGTGTATCGTGTGGGCGCGTGGTCACATTTTTTAGGGGACGATGCCCGCGCTGCGAGACGGTAGTGTGTCTGGAAGCTGCGGAATCGCCGGGAGGGCGCGCGGTGCCGCCGAAGCCGCGTGAGGTCAGTGTCCCCTCCTCCCCACGCCTCCGACCTCCCGCCCCGGCGCGGTTGCGCCCGCCCGACGGCCCTAGCTATCGTCCGCCGTGCGGTCCCCGTGGAAGGTGGGACTATTTCCCCTGCAGTCTCGTCGACGGTCGCTGGCTCGTTGCCCGCTGATCTCCTCCATCGTGCCGCCGTTCTCCTGCCGCACCCGCATCCACACGCGTCGCGAATCGCAAGTGCTCCACCTGCCGGCCAAGCCAAGTTGTAGCTCCGCACCTGGCTCAGCTTTCTTTATTTTGTAGGAGTACTAACATCTGCCAATGTTTATTGGCTTCAAGTCTATATATAGCTCTTTAACGAGATTTGCAATTAGTAATATTCAAATTGATGCATTCTTGAATGAGAAAATCATCGGAATCTATTGCATACATGCATGGACATTACTCACTTCCTTTCCATTCACTTTATATTTTCATGTGATTCCCATATGAAAATATAAAGTGAATGGAAAGAAAGTGAGTAATGTCCATGCATGTATGCAATATTTTCATGTGAGAATCTACAGGAGGCTTATGGAAAAGCATTATCTGATTCAAGAGATGATGAAGAGTGGTCTGGAAATTCTACACCTCAGAAGGAAATTTAGAAAACAGTGAAACAGATTCACTTGCTGAATCACCTCAATGTGGAAAAAGATTCTCTAGAAGAGCACCAGTTAGGCACCAGAATAATGAACATACTCCACAGAATGTAAGGCCTTGTGGTTCAGCAAGTGAGCAGCAAACTGAAGTGCTTTGCTCCAATGGCAATGATAGCACAGCCAGAAAGATACATTTTGGTCCTGCAATTAATCAGGTATAAACGATTAAATGTCTATGTATGTTAGTTAATCCAAACTTCCCCACAACCACTGCATGCTAACTATTAAACCAACTATTCTCCCCAGTCAACAAATAAGTGATGCTTTGGGAAATGCAGTCAAACTTTATGATTCTAACTCTATGAATATTAGGTTGGACATACATAATCTAAAGTGTAGATTTGTCTCAAAAGTACTTTTGTAATATTATACTTTTACCATGCTTTTTAAACATATGGTACAAAAGAAACTAACCGAATTCCTCATGCAATTATGTCGGACTAAATTAAAGTTTAATCTTTACTGCTTATTCTGGATTTTGGATTTTTATTTGCACGCTTCCCAAGCTCCTAAACGGTGTGTTTCATGCAAAAATTTTCTATAAAAATATTTTCTTGGAATACTTTTCTAGAACAACATTTCAACTTTGTAGGAGTTAATTCATTTGTTTATACCCTCAAATAGCTATCACAAAAATCAGATAATCCCTCAATCCATCAATTTCAGCTATCTTAAACAAGGCCTAATTATCTGTATGTAGAATTTGCATGGGAATCAAATTGCTAGTTATTCTTGTATTATATTTGGTGTGAACTCTTCTAATAAAATTTAATCCGAATTTTCTGATATTTATTAGTTGTATTTGTCATGAATTATTTGTTTTAATCTAGTGTTATAACCTGGACCCATACCATTGTCAATGTTGTCTATTTTTTTCTGTTACTCCGATGATCTGGTAATATTTAGGCCTTAGAGAAATTAGAATGAACATGGAAACTTCTTCTCAACTTGTTTTTAATAAAATAAGTATATAATAGGTTGGAAGTCAAAGTTGAGTTTTGACACTGTGCCAATGCAGAAATCATCCCCTATTTGTCACTGGAGAGCATATTGCTTACATTACTAAATTATTTCATGGGCAATCATTTTTTCTTGCAGAAACTGAAGGCATATTTCAAGGAAGATCCATACCCTAGTCATGCAACAAAAGAAAATCTGGCACAAGAGCTAGGCCTCACATTTAATCAGGTTCTAAACTGTGATCTTTGTTCTTCCTCCCATGAGCACTGTGCTGGGTTGTCACTGTATTTCTTTTCCTTAATTTCTGTTGACAGGTCAGTAAATGGTTTTCTAGTACTTGTCATTACTCCAGCCACCAAAAAAGAGAACAATATTGACAACCGTACAGTTGAGAATAATAATAGCAACACTCGTGATAGCATAGAACTGAGAGGATCCATTCAAATGGTAATGGAAAAAGTGAGTGTAGATAGAAATGATATGTTTTCTGAGGAAAGGATTGGACAAAATGATCTCAATGAAGGTTTTCCATTAAGACAAGATACCCGGGCAGAGTGTGGTTGTGACTCTACTGTTGTCAACCAAGATTGCCTTATTGTCTCAAAAGAAAATTGGCTCGCCAAAATGCGGGACTAGAGAAAACCAGGGCAATGATTCCTTAAGTAATGTTGGAACACCAAAAGTTAAGTCTGCAAAGAAAACGATCCTTGACTAGAATGTTCAGATGAGAGGCTAGGCGAAAGGCAGTACAGCGGGAGCTGAGAAAGGTGAAGACAGGCAAGTGAAATTCCCTTGTGTTCGAATTATTTGAGGGCTCTCTAGTTCAGGTCAAATTTTGGATGATGCCTGGATTGCTTTTTATCAGATGTGAGGGCGTCCAGTCTGGAGTCTGGACTGACGAGTACTGACCAATTAGTCGCGGAGAAGCAATAATTTTTCGTTCTTGTTTATGGTCACAAAAGCCTTATTGTTGTTGCTGTTATATTTGTTCCATTTAGAGCCTTGGCTGTCCATCCGGAGTTTCTGATTGGATAACTCTTGGAACTGCATGCTGCAGTAGTACTCCAGTTACAGGAATGGTTAAGTTGACTGTAACATTGTTAACATAGTCCGTAGTGGACAGTAGATGTGTTGTTTGTCGTGCCCTGTACCACCTCGAATTTGGAGTGCTAAGTGAACTGATGACTGAAATCTGTACCTCTGTTTTTGTCACCTCTGGATTTTGTAGAACAAAACCCATGTCCGATGGTATGCTATCAAGCAACTGTAGTAAGCCATTTCATTTCGCCAGAATGTTCGGATGTTATCTAGCAACTGCAGTATGCCCACTGATGAATCTGCTTAATGCTCCATCGTTAACTGGTGAGTGCTCTCTACACATACTGGGCCACTGCTCACTAAAGTGTGAATTTTAGCCCTAAATGAAATTTCTTAAGCTTTCTAAAAAAATCCTTAAGCTATGTTAGTGATTACTAGTTATGAACAAATCCCTATCAGATTCATCTCTAAAATTCCTTATATTAAAGAACTGAGGGAGTGTTGTACTACTTGTATTGTTAATTTTACCTATTTTATTCTCTCGGTCTTATAATATAAGAGATTTTGCTCTTATAACTTGTCTTAAAACATAAGGTATTTTTGGATCCTGAGATATATTTTATTCTTCACCTATCAATTTTTGTACTACTTTCTCAATCCTAAAATATAGCTATCTTTATATTTAAATTTTGTTCAAAATATAACTATCTATGATATGTAAAAGATGACTCTTACCTTATTAGTACTTCCAATGCTACCCCAAGTGAGTCTCATCATCTCATCAATCTTTGAGACCTACACCCTATTTATATTATTCTTAATTTTTATTATCCCACCATCTATTAATGAAAATAGTTTAGATCTTTCATCTCAATCTTTAATTTTCCCAAAATACTTCTAGTTAGCTATATTTTGGAATGGAGAGAATAGTTTATTCTCCACTTAGTAACTTTCATACTAGTTTATTCTTCACCTATGACTTTTTTACTAATTTATTACCCCTATAATATAAGGGATTTTGTCCTATAGTTTATTATTTTGCTAATTATTTAATTTTTATAAAAATGGTATAATCCCTTATATTATGGGACGGAGGTAGTATTAGAGGATGAACTGTCCTTACCAAATAAGGGAGAGTTCGAAATTTGAGGGTTAGGTTAAAAACCTCCCTCGTTTTTTGTGAGCTCGCTTCCCGAACTAATGGTGTTTTTTTTTGCAAAAAATTTTCTATATTTAAAAAATTATATTAATCTATTTTTCAAGTTTGCAATAGCTAATACGTAATTAATTATGTGCTAATAGCTTACCTCGTTTTACGTGATCTTCTCATTTCTCTTCCCCCATCTTCAAACTAAGGGCCCGTTTAGTATAGCTTCAACTCTTAGATCTTGATTCAGTGGAGCTAGAACTCTATTAAATAGTCTAACTCCACTAAAAAATAAAATAGAATAGGCTAGAGCTGCTCTAAAAAATTAAACTGTAAGGTGGAGCAGTCTTCAGGTAGCTCCACAACTTTAACTCTGAGAGTTAAACTCTACCAAAGGAGGCCGGGGCCTAAGCCCAAAGGTGGCTCTCATGCACCTGGGCCAGAAATCTCAATGGTAGGCCGATCAATCTCTTCCCTTGTGTACAGATAGGACTGTGCAACGGCTCCCAACCAGCCGCGGAGCCGCTTCTACTTCCGCGCCTCTCTCCGCGTTTCAAATTCAAAAATCGAAGGGGGGCAGTGCCACTCGCACCCACCCATCCCCATGGCGACCAACGCGTTCTCGTCGCCGGCGGCAGGAAGGACAGCGAACCCCAAGGCGGCGCCGTCCCCTTCCACCAGACGGACCGCAGACTCAGCTGCGGCGACGGCTGCTGCCGCGGCGGCGTCGGAGTCGGAGTCGAAGGCGCGGTTCGAGGCGTACAACCGGCTGCAGGCGGCGGCGGTGTCGTTTGGCGAGAAGCTTCCGATTCCGGAGATTGTGGCCATCGGCGGCCAGTCGGACGGGAAGAGCTCCCTCCTGGAGGCCCTCCTCGGCTTCCGTTTCAACGTCCGCGAGGTCGAGATGGGGACCCGCCGCCCCCTCGTCCTCCAGATGGTCCACGATCCCACCGCCCTCGATCCACGGTGCCGCTTCCAGGTGCGCGTTCCGCCTCTTCCCATAGGGTTCACCCTCCTAGCCGCTCTCTCAAATCAAGCCCAGTCGAGTGAAAGTCTCATCAGCCTGGGTTGTGCGCGCGTTTCAGGAGGAGGAATCGGAGGAGTACGGGAGCCCCATGGTTCTCGCGACGGCTATCGCCGACCTCATCAAGCAGCGGACTGAAGCGCACCTCAGGAAGATTCAGGCCGCAGTCTCGTCCAAGCCCATCGTCATGAGGGCCGAGTACGCCTACTGCCCCAACCTCACCATCATTGACACTCCAGGTTTCGTGCTTAAGGTAGGTACAGGTGAAATTAGGACTTCTCATACCTCAGTGAAAATGGTTAATTGTTAAATTACGACTTCTCATACCTCAATGGGGAAGATTGCTTGTTAGATTGTGAAGAGGATTGCATTGCTTGCTCTGTCAGTTGTGTTCTTAGAGTGGTCGTTTAGTCTGCTAGCTGGCTAATTGATAGAATTGTTGCCTTTCTGTAGGCTAAGAAAGGTGAGCCAGAGAGCACTCCAGAAGAGATCCTGTCAATGGTGAAATCACTAGCGAGCCCACCCCACCGCCTCCTTCTGTTCCTCCAGCAAAGCAGCGTTGAGTGGTGCTCGTCACTCTGGTTGGATGCCATTAGAGATATTGATCCCACATTCAGGCGCACAATGATCGTCATCTCCAAGTTTGATAACCGCCTCAAGGTATTCCTGCAGAACAATCAACATGTGTGCATAAGGTTCAATTACGTCTTCTCTCTAAGCTATGATTTGTACTGGTGCGCGTCTTATGAAACCGTCTCTGTCTTGACCATTTGAAGGAATTTACGGAACGTTGGGAGGTCGATGGCTACTTAAGCGCAAGTGGCTACCTTGGGGATAATATCCACCCATTCTTTGTGGCTCTTCCAAAGGACCGTGGGACGATCTCCAATGAGGAGTTCCGGAGGCAAATTTGCCAGGTTGATATTGATGTGTTGCGTCACTTGAAAGATAATGTTAAGGGTGGCTTCAATGAAGAGAAATATGGACCATACATTGGGTTCAGCTGTCTCAAGAAGTACCTGGAATCTGAACTTCAGAAGAGGTATAAAGAAGCAGCCCCAGCCACCCTGGCATTGTTAGAGCAAAGATGCACTGAAGTCTCAACGGACCTATCCAGACTGGACTCCAAATTGCAAGCGACATCTGATGTCGCTCAGTTGAGAAGATCAGCTATGCTTCATGCTGCTAATATCTGCACGCATTTGGTATGCCCAGAAGACACATACTACCCTTAACGTTTCGCTTCTAAAAGCTGTTGCTAATTGTTCTGCTGGAACTAATTGAAATTATATTTTCATATCATAGCGTGCACTACTTGATGGAGCAGCTGATCCAGCACCAGAGCTATGGGGGAAAACTACAGAAGAGGAACAAATGCATAGTGGTATAGGCAGCTGGCCTGGCATTAACATGCCTGTAAAACCTCCCAACTCCAGCCTTAAGTTATATGGTGGTGCAGCTTTTGAGAGAGTAATGCATGAATTCCGCTGTGCAACATACTCAATGGAGTGCCCACAAGTTTCAAGGGAGAAGGTATGTTTTAGATTCAAACTACATATGTACAAAATTTTATATGGAAGTTTCCTTAATTTGTGATACTGATATCACCAGGTTGCAAACATACTTCTTGCCCATGCTGGAAGAGGCGGGAGTAGTGGGTTGACTGAGGCAGCAGCTGAGATAGCACGTGCAGCTGCACGATCATGGCTTGCTCCCCTTATCGATACAGCATGTGATCGGCTTGCATTTGTCCTACAAAGTTTATTTGACCTTGCAATGGAGCGGTGCCGCTATCAAGACTCAAAATGTAAGAATTGGATGCCTTTGCGGGGGTTCATCTCACTTCTATAACTATGCGGTTACCATTTAGAGATGTTCATTATCTATAGAACTTAGAGAAGTTAATCTCACGCAGTGTGTTACAATCAGACAAAATACACTACTATTAGTAGTTTTTGTTTGCTAGAACACACACTATAGGGAAAACATATATTTCGCGCGTGGTTGGGGTGGGGTGGGGGGGGGGGGGGGGGGGGGGGGGCGGTCACACCAAAGGTGTACAATTAATTATCTGCATTCCTCAACTTGTGCTTTTTGTATTACTTTTTCTCACTTTCTCCATGCAAAATTTATAGTAATCATCTCATGGACGTTTAATGGTGGGCTACTCTTTCATTGTTTGTGCACACATTTTTATCTCTTCAAGCTTTAAGTCTTATGCTAACTTATGATCTTTGTCATTTTTATGTTGTAAGCACTCAACAGTATCTCATTATTTCACTATTTGCATGGAATTATAGCTGAGCCTTTGCACATTTTACAAGTCAATCGGAGTATACAAATTTGTTAAATTGTTCTCACACTTGTTATATTTTTCCTAGCAGATCATCAAAATGTTGAAGATATGGATGGATACGTTGGCTTCCTTGCTGCTCTCCGCTGTTCGTACTATAAGTTTGTCAAGGAATTATCCAAGCAATGCAAGCAGATAGTGCGACATCACCTTGATTCAGTTACAAGTCCCTACTCCCATATTTGTTATGAGAACGACTTCCTAAGTGGTGTGGGGTCTGTAGCAAACTCCATGCACAGGTTTAACCACTTCCCTGGAGTCACATCTTTTGACCTATCAGACAGCGGTTCTGCCCTTGAAGAAGCTCAGGAGAATGTGCCACCAAAGGATCATCAACATATGACACCACCTGCTAAAGGAAATGAGTCGAAGGAAATTCTTAGAGAAAGCCAGCTGACGGTTCCTGAGACACCTTCTCCTGATCTGCCAGTTGATATGAATGGGGGTAAGAAGAAAGACAATGGAAACTTGAATGATGGTGGTGCAAGAAAAAGACATGCAAGGATGGCAGCATACGCAAACAGGAATCATCATAACAATGTGGTTGGTGCTGATGACATGGGCTCAAAATCAGGGTCATCGTACTCCAGCATATGCTCAATATCTGCTCAGTATTTTGCCAAAATGCGAGAAGTCCTGATTGAAAGGAATGTACCCTCTGCATTGAATTCTGGATTCTTGACACCATGGTATGTCTGCACTTATAATTATGTTATATACACATTTCATTCTCTGTCGATCTATTGGGCCTCCTTCTCACGTCCTTAACCCACTGAATGATGTGTTGTCTGCCGTCAACTGTCATCGATGTTTTTAACTAGCTGAGCACATATGTGACAATGCAAGCACACACTGATCACATATGCATTAAAGACTTTGTGAGACTGCAGCAAATACTTCCATAACAAAGAAGTTCCATGTTCCATATGGTTCCTGTGAATGTGTCCTGTCCAGTGCACGTGAGTTTTGTCCTTCCCTGACATGCTTACTCAACTTATGCAATGCAGTCGCGAGCGGTTGTTTTTGGCACTTGGCTTCGAGCTATTTGCTGTCAATGACGATAGGTTCATGGACATGTTCGTGGCACCTGGTGCTGTTGACGCTATCCAGAACGAGCGCCAGTCTCTGCTGAAACGTCAAAAGATTTTGTTGTCCTGCTTGAATGAGTTCAAGAACATATCGCGGACCCTGTAACGGAGATCTTTCTGGTGCCTAGTCTACAGGCATGAATCCAGGACGTTCAGTATATCCCTAAAGAAGATACATCGGAGTTCTTGGTGAGTTTCTATTGTTGTTTGGCATTATTTTCCCCAATGCTTCTGTTCTTAATGCACGTAGTCTTTCTGTTGTCAAATTTCTTATTGACATGTTGTACCACTTATCATCTGTTCAACATTGATAACCTCATTGTTAGAAAAAAGACAACTTGTAGATGATTTGATGATCTCAAATCGTACCAGTGTGTGCACAGCTCCTACACAACCTATATATAAATCATCTTAAGATACAACGCCATCGGTTGCCCTTTTTGCTCTGTTGTTTTGTCATTGCATATGCAGCGGGTGGTCTGGTTGGGTTATTTCTTATTAATTTGAGTTGAGTTGTGTATGGGTACACCATCGAACCGATTCAACAGATTTGGTCACGAGGTGAAGTGTGCAGATGTGCCCTTAATAAATATATACGCCGTTGTTAGTTGGAGTTGATGACTCCCTGTATCTGTCCATCTCACCGTATTTTTAACTGTCTTCCTGTCATCTGCATGAAAAATCGCCGAGATCAGGCAACATCTTCTGCTTCCGTTCCCATTTCTCTTTCATGCTTCCCACTTTCCCCCCTTTACTTACAACTGTATTGCTTGTAACTTAAGCCATGTCATCTGTCATACTTCCAATAGCTCGTTTTGGAGTAACTGGTCTAGCAATCTAGTTCAATTTCCTCCGTCTCAAAATATAGCTGCTTTTAGGTTCAAGTTTTATTTTAAATATAACTAGCTAGGACATGTAAAATATGACTTTCGTCCCTATTACTTCCTATGTTACCCCTTTAGGTCTTATCATCCTATCAACTCTTGAGACCCGCACTCTATTCGTATTATTCTTAATTCTCATCACTCTGCTATCTATTACCAAGAGTATTTTAGATTTTTTTACTCTAATTCTTAATTCCCCAAATACTCTTGTAGCTATATATTTTAGAACAGGGGAAGAATTTGGTAAGAAAGACATGTTTACTTGGCTCACTTGCCGTGGCAAGAGTGTTTGGCAGGCCTGTGGACCACGGCTGAGCCAGACCAGATCTGCTTATCATGTTCGTGCTCTACAATAGCGTTGCACAGCTTGATGTAAATCTCAAGCACTCAACTACCGTTGATAACTTGATATATCTTTGCTGGTTCCTTTACGGATGTGGCCCTTGATGGCCATTTCCCTTCAAATCAAATCTTGCATCATTTAGCAGCTATGCCCAATAAAAAACACCACACGGAGTAGATGAACACCCTCATGGGTTAGTACACTAGAAGCTCGTGTACCTGTCCTGTCCGAAGGGAATGTCTTCTGGGGAATCGATGCCGTTCTGGAGTAAGTGGCAATTCTCTCTTCCCTCCTTACTTTCTTCCTTGGTCTATTCGTTGGTCAATGGTTTGTGGTGTCTCCTGTTTCACCATTTTGGCAAATCATGGAGAAAGAAAATCAGTTGGCTCGAGATGTGCCCGTCTACTGTACGCTTCAGCTGATCACCATGCTATTCGATTCTGTCACGAACTCACGATGGTGCGTTAGGTCTCAGCCAGAGTACGGAATCCCAGTATTACCGGAATTACCCCAAAGAACAATTCAAATAAAAAATAAATTCTTGACTAACCGGACAAAAAGGTTTAAATTTTAAAATTTAATTAATATTCTTCTGATAGACAACGACCTCCTAACTGAACTCTGCCTCCGGGCCATTTACTGGCTGGTAACTTCTGATTTTTTTTTCGAACCTTAGTCTCGGCTCACATGACTATCCTACATGTGTGAAGATCTGGCTTAAAATCTTTGTCTTTCAAGCCCACATCTCATTTTCGAAAGCATAAACTCATTGGTAGCTGAAGTACTACTTCAGAAATACTCTTGCTACATCTGTCTATTAGCCATCTTTCAATAAAGAAAAACAAATACTCCTTGCTAGTACATTGGATTCTACCGGTTCCATGCCTCACAGGGGACAGTGAGGTGATGGTGTCTGTTGAGTCCAACTGTGCAGGAGAGGGGAGTGAGTGACACCGTGTGAGCATAACTAAAAGACAGAAGAATTGGTGCTGGATTTTCGCAGTCACCAGATGGGCATCTCGTCTTCCACTTGGGTGGTCCATGGATCGATAGTGTGCGAAGGATCGCATGATGGAGCAGAAGAACCTGCAGTAGAGCCAATAAATCAAGTTGGGATCTTTACGTGGTTGCGTTCTGGGCACACTATTTTCTGAAGAACAATGACCTAGGAGTATATATTAGTACTGTACTGCAGACTCTGCACAGATTTGGTGCCTGTTGAGACTTGAGGTGAATTGGATCCACCACACTAGGTAGATCTCTAAAATGGAAAGTGTGAGAAGCTAAAAGTGACAGCAGCCGTGATCCATTGTGATGGGCCTTTCATGGCCAGTGTTTGATGTGGAATCGGTCGTCTGCACACTTAATTGCTGGTCAAAGAAAACTTAATGGCTCCAAATGCAGAAAGCCCGGAGCTATCGACCGGAAACACCATCCATCCAACAAAGCTCATCCACTTGCCATGGGGTAGTACTACTGAACCTGTGGAGTTCAGAAGCCAGGATAGGTGGGACGAAATGAAAACAAGGACTCAACAACCAGAAATTCATGCTCCAGTGGTCTCAAAAACAATTGGATAGAGAGTGAAATACGGTGAAATACATATTTCAACACAGAGAGATATATACAATCCTCAGTTTCTCACTGATCCACCTAGAACCATTGAGCTGTTGACTGTTGTAATGGCCAAGCCACAAGGCCATGGCTAATGTAGAGACGCCAGGGAAACCTGCAAATTTGCACTCTTCCACCCAAGTTAATTTGACAACGGAACAAGAAACTAGAAGACGATGAGGTCCAGTGACCGAATTGCATGATTGCAAGGCGCTGTACTTTTGTAGGCTATACAGGGATTGACGCTGGAGTGCACTACGAGTCCAAAAGCTGGGCGAATGATAGAACGACCTGCGTACGTACGTGATGCTTGGATGGATGATGGATGGATGCGTGGTGTGTTTGACCAGGGTTTCCGCTTGCACGTTTCGCTTCGCTGGCGGCAATGATTGACATGACCCCCTCCGAAACCGACCGATCGAGTCCCGAGCTCCCGGAGTTCTGTGGTGGCTACGCCCCCCGCCCGCCGTCCCGAGCCGAGCCTGGTTGATATCACCGTCGCCTCGGCCAGCCGGCTATTCACCGGTAAGGTCTTTGCTCATGTCTCAACGTTGGTGAACGCCGCGCGCTTTGCAAAATTGTACGCGTGGGAATGGAAGAAGTGGGGAGAAAAGATGCACACTGGCGGCAGTGGTGAATTGAAATTGCGCAGCGAAAACGATCGAAACCACAAGCTAGCTACTATATCTGTTTTAAAATATAGCTATTTCTAGAACAAAGATAATACTACTGATCGTGCGAGCACCGAAAGATGTATCTTTCTGCCAACTTGAAAATCCTGCCTAAGGAAGGAAACTCCAATATTTCGATTGGTGATCTATATGGGTAAGATTGATGGAGTCGGTTACGCACTCGCTGGTTGGGAAAGTTTGGCCTAGTTGAACAAGAATGAACACCCAGGGAAAAGAAAAGGAGAAATCATGAAGCTACATGGCCAACAGAACACAGAATCCTGTTGGAACGGAACAACAAACTATCATTGGGTGGCTCAAAACGTGTAGTGGATCGACACTATCCTGGCCATTCTTCACAAAAACCGCGACTACGAAGTAGTACCACTCTTGGTAGCGAAATGTGGCCAGCAGCATCATTTCCCATGCATGACCGGGCGGATGAACCAAGCAGCAGCCACTGACTGCCACTCACTCATGATGAGGAGCCGATGCGGATCTGGAATAGTCAACCGCGCCGGCCCCGCCGCTCCCGTGGCCGTTAAAATGGGGAACCGGATTCTTCCCTTTTCTCCATCGTGGAGCTCAATTCTCGGATGCGATTTCTCGCCCACATTTCCCGGGCCGTAACAACATTCAACAGGATGGCTCAACGCAGAGAAAGCACTTGACTTGTAGCTGTAGTTTCAGTGTTTCACTGATAAGCTGATAAGTAAGCGTGCCCTTTCTGCCGCTTTGCCGGTTGTACTGCTTCTACCTGGAGGGGTGAAGTGACCGTGATGAGCTGACTCTTCCTCGGACAAGGGCAAGTATGGCGCCATGCAGCAGCAGGAGGGACAGAGAGAGAATTGTGGCAAGTGCGGAGCCCGAGAACGTACGGTGCGAGGCTGGCAGGCGAGGAATCGTTGTCACCGGGTGGTCCACACCCGTCATTTGGGGGGTGGCCTGGGCGAGTCAATGCGGATGGCCTTTTTTTATGGAGAGCATCTCATTTGGACGGATCTCGCGACCGAATCACCGAAACGAACGATAGCGAGTACCTAGAACCATGGAGCTGTTGACTGTTGTAATGGCCAAGCCACAAGGCCATGGCTAATCTAGAGACGCCAAGGAAACCTGCAAACTTGCACTCCTGGATGTACAGGTTGCAGGAGATGTGCAAGCCGAGGAAGAAAATTTCCCGATCAATATGAAGGAGATGGGCATCCCAATGACGATGATTTAAACGTGCATCTTGAAGATCATGATGGATAGAATATACACGTCGAAGAAGATGATCTAGAAGATCATCCAGAGAGCGATAACATGTTAGAAGAATTTCCTCCTGCATCTAGAAGACCAATTAATATAATTTGTAAGTTTCACAATTTTTCAAAATATGTCTATATGATTTTCTCTATCACTCGTAGTTGAAATGTTCCTAAATATAGGGCCAAATGGAGATGTACGGCAGGTTCTAGGAGAATTTAAGGTAAAAAAACTGGAGCAATTAAAAGAAGGAAAGGTAATTGTGGAGACGAATCAAAACGGTGTGCCGAATGATAGATCAAGCTCCATTCTTGGCTCGTATATTGGTATTCTTGCACAGAATCCAATATTTGCACTCCTGCACATTCGAAAATGGGATGACGAATTATTTGTGGAGCCATAGAAGAGCATAGTCACTGATGTGGAGGTGAATTGTTATTTAATACTCCCTCCATCCCAAATATAAAAACCTAGTACTGTATATGACATATTCTAATGCTATGAATCTGGACAGCTCTATTCAGATTCGTAGTATTAGAATGTGTTATATCCAATACTAGTTTTTTTATTTTAGGACGGAGGGAGTAGTAGCATATATCAATATACTTATGCAAAAACTAACGTTTATTTATAATGGCAAAAGACAATTATTATTTGAAAACAAGTTCAACACACAATTTGAACACCAAATCTAGTTTCTTGTAGAAGTTATTTTTTACTGGACGTACATAATTTTAACTACCCCTTCATTCAGAAATATAAGGTGTAGTTTGACTGTCTAATTTTAAGGTTTGACCAATGGTTAATCCAAAAATATTCTTATTGATTTTGTTATAAAAAATGTTATCGCTAGATTTATGTTTGAAAGTTATTATGGCTATGATTTTGTTAAAACATGCTTTTGACAGTCAAACTACGCCTTATATTTCTAGACAAAGACAATATTATTTAGAAAATCAATTTATTTTTGTAAAGTTCCTATAAAAATAAAACCCATGAAAAAATTTGCAAAACAGTGACCATGAATTTGATGTATACGAGTAGACCCACTCCCCTAGTCCAACTTCCCTACTACCACACTACCCAACATAGCCGAGTAAAAGAAAAAGGAAAAATATAAAGAAAAAAATTAGAAAACCGAACAAGAAAAGGAAAATCAAAGCTGAGAAAGAAATAGACCCTGGAGAGAGAAAGCATCCATCCAAGGTCTCAGTCACACCAACAACAATGCATCTCTAACTCCCCTTCTCCCGTTCCTCTCTTCTTAACCTCCCCACCCTCTTCCTCACCTCAGGTCGTCGTCTCTTCTTCCTCCTCTCCCAACACCAAAACCCAAGAAACCCACACCCCACAAGCGCAAGCGCGCGAAGGGGAGGCGTCAATGGAGCCCTCTACCAAGCAGCTCCTCCCCATGCCTCAGCAAGACCCCAACTCGCCTTCGTCTTCCACTTCCTCGTCGTCGTCATCCTCCACCTCGCCGTCTCACCCGCACCACCGTGCACCACCGCACCCTAACCTTCCACCGTCGCCTAGGCCCGTCCCTCGCACCCTTGAAACCACTCCCTTCCCAACCACCTTCGTCCAGGCCGACACCGCCTCCTTCAAGCAGGTTGTGCAGATGCTCACCGGCGCCGAACAACCCTCCAAGAACGCCACCACGGCGGCGACAACGGCCGCTGGGAACAGCAGCGCTGGAATTGGTGGCAGCCAGGGGGCTAACGGGCCATGTCGTCCCAAGAAGCCGGCTTTCAAGCTGTACGAGCGTCGGAGTAGCCTCAAGAACCTCAAGATGATCGCGCCGCTCGCGATGGGGGCGCTGCCGTCGCCGAGCAGGAAGGCCGGCACGCCGGAGATCCTCTCGCCGAGCGTGCTGGACTTCCCATCGCTCAAGCTCAGCCCTGTCACGCCGCTCACCGGCGAGCCCTTCAACCGCTCGCCGGCCTCGTCCTCCGAGGACGCCGAGCGCGCCGCCATATCCGAGAGGGGGTTCTTCCTCCACCCCTCGCCGCGGGGCGCCGAGCCGCCGCGCCTGCTCCCGCTCTTCCCGGTCACTTCGCCAAGGATGGCCGCCTCCGCGGCGGCGCCGTCGGAGTGAGTGAACCCAAAGGCTCCCGCCTTTGCGCGCGCCTCACAACTATCAAGTAATCGACAAGTACAACTACTGCTACTACCGCTCTCGCTGTACTGTTTCTCTTCCCAGTTCTAGTTTTGTGGCCGTTGTTCTTGATCTGCTGCTGCTGCTGCTGTAATTTTTGCCCCCTTCTCGAAAGGAAGAAGGGAGTTTCTTTTTTCTTCTTTGGAGTCGCGAGCCGCGAGCGATTGTATAATCCGAGCTCTAGATTTCGGCTTCGGTTTCTTGATCGCTCGCGGGGACTTCGAAAGGATCAATCGATTAATTAAGCTTAATTTTGAGCTTGGTGTTCTAACTCCCATCCTAATTCAGACTGGTTTACTGTTTCTCATCTGATGTCATTCGGTTTGGCCTTTTCATCGGCAGCTATTCGGGGTTGATTCCTTCAGATCCTAGGCCACTGTTCTTGCGTCAGCGATCATAAATACGAGTCTTGTAATTTTGCATAGTACATGCAAGATCTGAAGTTGAACTTCTGGAGTTCTAATTGTGGTCAAAGTTTTTTTAAAAAAAAACTCTCGCAATTCACTCCCAAAAAAAACACACTCTCAATTCAAGTAAGAGTATCTGTATTATGTGGCAAGTAGAGTTTGATCATTTTAACAGAGTAAAAATATTGTACACAACATAGCCGCATCTCCTGCAAAAGCTCAAACTTCCTGGCAAAATTTGCCGTGTTTTGTCAGTCCTACACTTGAATATTTCCCAGTAGTCAGTAGCACTCCAACCATGCATCTGTAGCTCTGTACTGTACTACCAGCGGAGACCTGTAAAAATCGCTGTAGAGCCAGACCATGCCACCACCAACAGGAAGGCTTCCGGTTGTGGGCGCCCGCTTGCATCGGTGGACCGTGGACAGTAGAGACCAGTTGTCAGCGGCAGCAAGCCGAGCAGCAAAGCACCTAAGGAAAGCCAGAGATGCAGCTGCCAGGCCCGAAGAATCCGCCCACCCACGCAGTCACGCATGCATCTCTCCCGCTTTCGAGTTCCAGCGCGCGGCCACCGCACCGAGCCGTCACGCGTGCGCGCGCATGTGGCCGCGGGAGGCCATGCCATCGGGCGGGCATCACCGCGCGCGCCCGGTCGGTTAAATGTCCTCGTCTCGAGTGTCGTCGCCGTGCGACCGCTGTTAAAACCGGCTTGTCTCATCTCTGTTTGGTAGAGGTAGATTAATTCTAACGTGCACATATTCCACGTCGCATGATTGGCTTGGCCAGAAAACTGGCACACTCGATGTACTACACAAGCAATCTCGCTTTGGCCGATGGAGTGGAGAAATTTCTAATGCTATAGTTTTTTTTAAAAATGGATTAAAATCCGGTCTCTACGTCTACATGAATATACATCCACACTGAATATTCGCAGCCATTTTGATGCTATAGTTGACAAGTACAGCGTATATATATACACCATATGGATTATGGAACGTGAGCTATCAGGGACGCGACACATGTCACCTGTCACCCTTTATTACTTCAGTGAAAAAGGCAAATGAGGGTCACTGTATTTCAAAGGAAGAAAGGAAAAGAGGGACGGGCAAGTCAAACCCGACCGAGAGAGGCCGAAATTAAAAGTTTCCGTAATTAAGCTGGATGCTGGTCCAATGCATGCACCGATTGCTTAGGATAGCTCGACCTTGTTGACTTGTCTGAACCAGTGGATCGTCGCGCAGTGTGTGTAGCTGTAGTTGGGGGGTGGTGGTTTAATTAGTGGCCGATCGGATGGATGCGAGGGCCATCTTTCTCCTCACTGTTACTGTTCACAAACTAATCAGGACCATTAGTTACTTTCATGTGATGATGCATGATGGGGGCGGCAATTAAATTCAAGCTCAGGACTAATTAAGCCGGGTGCCATGTGGTGTCATTAAGTCCGTAGAGCATACTGCTCTGCTTGTTTACTTCTTCCGGGTCAGCCAGTTCACACTAGCCATGCAATTAATCAACTGCAAAGCTAGTTGATCACTATAGCAAATGGCTTTGCTTTTTAACGGAGAGGGAGGCGTGGATCACACGATCGATGGAGAAGGGCGCGCGGAGTCTTTTCTTTCTTTTTAGACCAAGGGTGGCCATAGTCCTCACAAATTAGCTTATTCATTTGGCTTATTTTTTTGATTTTTATTAGCACGTTTTTTAAAACGCTAAACGATGTGTTTTTTTTTAAAAAAACTTTCTATATGAAATTATCTCTAAAAATCGAATAGATTAATTTTTTAAGTTTTTAATAGTAAATACTTAATTAATCATATACTAATAATGTTTCTCGTTTTACGTGTAGCTTATAAGCCAACATAATAAGTCAATTTAAACACCCCAAAAGAAAAATTGTCTTCACGGAATTAAATTTGAGTGGCTAAGTCAACTCAACAGGTGCAACGTAACGTAACGTATGCCTTAGATGGAGATGATTTCTCCGGGCTAAGCATGTCATAAAAGAGAGAGATATCATGGCGAAGGACACAGGCGTCTAGCAGAAAATGTGAACTAGTAGAAGAAAAATGCATGTGAGGCCCCCCTTTGTATCTGTTCGAAATAGACCGGCCCCGTGCAAAATATCAGATCGACATGCATGGACGCATGCATGAGTAACGTGTATAATTCACATCAATAGTTCAATACTAGTAGTACCAGCAAACGAGATAGTATTCACAAAGAAAAAAAAAGATATAGAGAAAAGGTGAAAGGGAAACTGAAGAAAAACACCTCGTTGGCTCGTACCGCTTCAGTGTATAGAAAGTGTATGGAAACACCCTTCTTCTAGGGCGCCGTTTCAGATGCGAGCAAAGGCCAAAGTCTGCATTCCGAGACAGGCTCCTGGGACCAAACGAGAGCTGTGGCCGCGCGCGACCTCGCGCTGCCTATGATGTTCCTTCCGATCGATCGACAGCTAGCCGCCAATGCGACGGACCGAAAACCCGCGCTGCACGGCAAATCCGCTTGTGTGAATTTGCTGGCGCGCACGCGGGAGGCACGACACGGCACCAGGTTTTTCTTATTAATTGAGGAGGTTACCATGTGATTATCATAAAAAAATCATAAGAATTTCATCTCAAAAATTTAAATCCAAAATTTTCAAATCTCACTGTAAGTCATGGTAATCACGGTTAGCTTGCGGTTACTTACACAGTAAGCCACGTTAATCGCACGATAAACTATGGTACGTTGAAGCTGAAATAAAAAAATTATAAAATATAGTAAAAATTCTAGAAAATTGTAGAAAATTCAAAAAAATAATGGATATCTCTAAAAAATAATGTAATATTACATAATTTTTTACATAACCTATGCTATATTTTTTACACTTAAACAAAGTAAAAATTATATTCTAACCTATTTCTAATTTTTTTCAATTTTGATGGAGCTCAAAAATATAAAGTAAACTTTATCATTTTTACAAACTTTTTTCATCATAGTAATCTAGAATTCAAGTACTATCTACTAGATTTTTTTGGATTTTTTTATTTTTTAAAAAATTTAAATTCGGATAAAATTCAAGCAACCATACTGCCAATTATCTCTACCGTACCTAAGCGGTATGTGTGGTTACCGTGATAACCACAAGGTGACCCGCGATATGGGAAACACTACACAACATCGGGCACCGGCATGCTTGCATTAACACGCTCGCTTGGTTAGATCTCGATCGATCGCTCGCCAGCGCGAGGGGATCCTGGGATGTGTGGATTCAAACGTCTCAGTTAAGCCCGCGCTGAGCTAGAACAGATCAGACTACTTGTGCTGGTATGTCGGCTGTGGACGTGATGTACTAGTACGAGTCAGGCCCTTGTAATCCTATGAGCATCTTCAAGAGACTGTTTAAGATTGACGAAGTTACCACAGATGTCTTACTGATGATAGTACGTTGTCTAACACTGAAAGAAAATTTAGTTATAAATATAAGCACCTATCCTAAGTCTATAACTTAAATTCAGTAGGCAGGTTCCACCATAAGAGACATAACCAACTGAGCGCTCAGTTCGTCCCATAATTTTTCTCTTCATGTATACTCCATTCATCCTAAAATAAGTTGATTTTGAGTTTAAAATTTATCACCAAATAAGTTTATTTTTACCCTTTTACCTATCCTTAATCCACAAATTGAGAAGTTTTATGCTTTAATACCCATTATCTACCTACTCATCACTATTTTTTCTATTTATAAGACCCCTTATCTACCCACCCAAGAATATTTTTTTTCTATTAATGAGCGGTACTTTGCTCTTTTGCCATAAGTACTAAATTTTATTAGGAATTTGAGGAATCTATTTATTTTAGACCGAGAGAGTACGCCTAATAAAATGATTAACATGTGTAGGCAGACTGGAACAAGAGACAACCGAGAGAATGAATGCAACTGCTCTCTCCCACTCTATCTGGCTATATAAAAAAGAAAGTCTTGTATGTCAAATAGGACCATAATATTTCACTGTCCTCAGTTGTACGCCGACTTTAGAAATCAGCCCTTAACTATGAGGCAGAAGATTGTACCAGGTAATAACCCTGTAACTAGGGCAATTCAACCTGATTTCAATTGTGGTTTTCGTAAATTAAAATCGGTAGTTGAGAGGGTTAACTGAAATATACTTTAATATTTAACATATGCATCTAAGCAAGGGAAATAGGTACCAAAAATGTATTTCTAACTTTTCCTGATCCATAAATTTTTAGCCGCAGATATGGCTCTCTTGTTGGCATGCTATTGATCCTAATCGTGTCCATTTCTGCGAGTATGTATGGCGGTAGTGATAGGTTCGAACTTTAAGTAACTTAGAGCAAATGGGAGGCTGAAACGTGTGAAGGAGAGCTCTCTTGCTAGCTGCACCTTGAGGTCATCGAGTGGTGTTAAGTTGACTCTTATTTTGGCCAGGAAAATTTCGGTTCAAACGCAAACGTCACAAACAGATCATCACCACCACCACAGTACCACAAAAATGTACACAAACGTGTGGTGTAACTTCACGGTTAGAACAGATGACCAAGCATGAAAATCCCTACAATGATCACGTTATTTTCAGCAGCATTTTTTTTACTTAGTGTTCGGTTTTGCTTATAGTTTTTTTTATTCTCTCGTTTTCTATAAGCACGTTTTTTAAATTGCTGAATAGTGTGTTTTTTTTAAAAAATTCTATAAAAAAGTATCTCTAAAAACTCAAATAAATTTGTTTTTTAAGTTTTTAATAATTAATACTTAATTAATTATGTGTTAATAATATTTCTCTTTTTATATATGACTTATAAATCACACTCAAAAAAAAACGAACGCCAATCCTATGCCATCCAAAGGATGGCACGTCCTTTCACGGCTACGTAAAATAATCTCAAATCCTCCGAGCTGGTAAAGTCTTTGTTGGCGAACAAGGAGGCAATGCGAGTTTGCTATTGGCTTAGGACAGGCTAAAGGCAACCATTGGGTTTGTGTGTGTTTTAAGTATAGTGAGCGTAGAATCCAAGGAAGCTTTACCTATATTTTAGAGCCGGAGTCAATTTTGTCGCAACTAATCTTGTCGTGCAAATGGCACATCCGGAATGAACATCTTTCTGAAGGAGCAGCTAATTTTCAACGAGATGGTTTGGTAAAGAAACAAGAGCAACTTGATTAAGAAAAAATACAGCCTGGAGCTAGCAAACTATAACAGAAGGGGTTTATAAGCTCGGCTTATTTTCTCGTTTTTTTAAGCACGTTTTCCGAACTGTTAAACGATGTGTTTTTTTTAAAAAAATTTATATGAAAGTATCTCTAAAAATCAAATAGATCCATTTTTTAAGTTTTTAATAGTTAATATTTAATTAATCACGTATTAATAATATTTTTCGTTTTACGTGTGGCTTATAAACCAGAACAATAAACTAATTTGAACCCCTAAGACTTGGCATTGCATAGACTAGATACTAATCAAGATTATCTTCATGCCAGAAAGCACAGCCCCACGCCGGCCCAGAGCAAACCGTGTGGTGAAAGGGTCCAAACTAGGATGATTCTATTTTGGAAAGGGTAGCTCACACTTGCACCTGTTCACTCATTCAACCCACTAACAACGTTTCACTGCAAAACTCAATAACAGTTGGCTTTGAAGTCACTGTACCAATTGTTCCTCTTATCTTTTGAACAGTCCCAGACGCCTAAACAACCAAACCATCATGATAAACCCCATTTGGTCAATAATAGCCAATGCCTGGACATGTATCATCCAAAAGCGAAGGGATTGCAAAACGGCCTGCCATCCAAGATAGGGGTCTGTTTACTTGCTTGCATGCTATTATCTCTGTTTCAAAATATAAGTATTTTTAGTATTTAAATTTTGTATCACAATATAAGCTTTTTTGCACTAATTTCCATGATTTCCATCATTTCAATAATTCTAAAGCCAATTAAATGCTTAAAATGGACATCTAAGCAATTTAAAATTTAAAAATTAACAGCTGAACTGACTAAAAAAGAATCTTTTAATCTAACCTTAATATTTGCTGAACAACCTAGAAATCCTTATATTTTGGAAGGGAGAAGTATCATCTAGGCTTGCATGACTCAACCGATGAGGCAAAACAAAAAGAAAAAGAAGAAGGGGAAAATGGATCTAGTGGCTCTTGTCGGCGAGCTCGTTTTGCCAGCGCAGTGGCCATCGAGGGAGTCGGTGGCGGTGCCGCCGCCGAGAAGAGGAGGATGGAGGGCGTGGTCCGCTTCGCCCTCGGTCCCGGATTTGGTGTCCAAGCCTCTCATAGGATCCGTGTCCAACCGCTGTCGCAGCCGGCAAATCCGGCAGTCCAGTGGCTGGAAAAGAGAGGGGAAACTGCACAGTGGCCGCAATAGAGGAGGGGGAGGAGGTGGCGTGGGCGGTGCTGGTGATGCGGAGACTTCTCAAGGTTAGCTCTTGTCCCTACCGTCCACTAGGTCGCTCGTTGCCGTCGCATTGTCCAGGGTTCCACTCTACCGGGCCTGGTCGAGCTCCGTCGAGCCTCTCGTCATCACCAGCTCCAGATCCAGCGAGCTCGTGGCTGTCAGATCTACAGGCTGCGACGAAGACGGTGGTGAGATGGTGGCTCCGATTCCACCGTTGAAGAGTGGGAGACGGCGGCCACAACCGGGAGATGAGAGGGGCAAACGAGAGCGAATTTGAGGGATGGAGATGCAAATGAGAGGAGGAAGGTGAGGGGGTCATGCATGCGTTGGGCCTGGCTTGGAAGGCTATTTTGCACGAGCTCAGTTTGGCTCTAGTGTGTGCAAGGAACCAAACAAGCCGATGCCGATGCCTGCATCTATTGCTGTCCAAACGTGTTGGCTGGTCCGGCACGGCCCGTTTAGGCACGGGTGCTATAGCGGGTAATGCTGTGCCAGCCCGTGTGCTGCCTCCTCGGCCCAGGCACAGCACGCCGAGGCTGTGGGCCGTGCGGCAGCCTGTCGGCAGCACGGGGACCGGAGGCGGCACAGCCGGCCTGGTCCGCTTCCCTCCAGTCCCGTCCCCCGGATTGGACTGTCCGCTTCCCTCCCGTCCCGCCCCATAGATCAAACCGTTCGCTTCCCTCCTAGCTCCTGCCCGTCGCTGTTTAAATTTGAACGAGCAGGCACACGGCGCGGAGGCGCGGAGCAGTGGGCCCCGCTAGCGGACGGCGCCCGCTGTAAAAAAAATTGAAAAAAAAAGGAAAAAGTGAGTTAAAGTGACTTTAAAAAAAGAAAAATTGAAAAAAAGAAAAAGTGACTTAAAAATTTTGTAAAAATTAGGGGACTAGTAAAAAATATGGAAAAAAGGCACAAAATTATTTGAGATAAGTAAAAAAATTTGAGGGTATTTTTTGATGATATTGGAGAAGGAAATTATCATATTTTTTTAAACAACCAAAATAACAACACATATATAATTATGTTATTTAATTTATGCATAGATATAGGAAAAATGAGCAATGACCTTTATTGAATTTGTTATTACACAGCTGTCTCATTAAAACTCTGTCATGTAAAAACTCAATTTTGAGAAAACCATGAGAAAGAAAAAAGAGTACAGCTAAAGTTCAACACTCAAAAATAAAAAACACTACTCTAGTGCCTCCTTTTCTAGGTAAAGATTTTTGAACTGAGCAGGCAAATTTTGGTTCTCTGCGGTGTGTTGGGCATGTTCCTTGACTAGCTCCTAGTCTTTGACCACAAGTAGCATTTCTACCACCTCGCTACGAAGATTTCTTCTTCTCTCCTCAATAATTCTTCCGCAAAGACTAAAGGCCGATTCGGAGGATACCGTAGATACAGACACCGTGAACACATCCCGTGCTAGCTTTGAGAGCACGGGATATTGGGTCTTGTGATCGTTCCACCACCCTAGAACGTTGAGATCTTCCTGGTTGATGGAGTCGCTGTCCAAGTAGTAGGACAACTCAAGGGTTTCATGCGAAGCATGTGTAGGACTTGCGGCGGCCGAACTTCCACTACCGGTGCTCGAAGAAGAAGAGGAACCACCCTAAATTCGGTCCCACTGCAATTTCTTCTTACCTGGTACAGGGACGGGTGGGGCTTTTTGCACGCGAACTCCCTGAAACTTAGTTTCATACTTTCAAAACACTTCATACAATTTAGTCTTAGCATCAGAATAGTAGTTAATGTAATCAATATTCATTGCATCCCAATAAGATTCAAAATATTAAGGAACCCCTACATTTTATCCCTAGGATCAAGAATAATGCAAAAGCATATAAGTATGGTATGTCTCTTCAGTATTTAAGATATTTCTGCTTCATGTGAAATACTGCAAGTCCTAGTAGTTGGTCATCTTCATATTCTTTTAATAAAGTAGCAATCTCAAAAATCTTATGCAAAATTAAATTAGCAGTTAGATAGTAAATGCAAGACAAAATAACAGTTGCATCATAAAATATTTCAAGAAAGTAATAAAACCTTTTCACAACATACCAAGACTGTTTTGTCAGTAGCGGTTGCCCGTCACTGGTAACAACATTTTTCGACTGCAAAAAAAATAGTTAGTGTATTCTTATAAGGCAAGACATGTCTCAATATTAAATAAGTTGAGTTCCATCGATTGTCCGCATCCGTTTGGAATTTGCGTGGACGCTTGTCCGAAGCGATGCAGAATCGCTTGAAGGTCACAAGTCGAGGATTAGAACCATTGAGCCATGTTATGGCTTCATGGATGAAATCGAGATATGCACTTATTCTCTTAAAACTAGATTTAACTATAAGATTGATAACATGACATGCACAACGTTGATGTAAAAGAAATGATTCAATATAAATATTGAATAAAGGTTGCAGAATTTCCATTGCTCTGGAATTTGCAGCTGCATTATCTAGAGTTACTGCAAATATTTTATTTGTGAGGCTAAATTCCTCACAAACTCTAGAAATTCATTCAGCAATATTCTCTGCAGCATGTGAAACATCAATTAATTTTAAAGCTATTAATCTTTTTTTTTAATTTCCAATTATTATCAACATAATGAACAACTACACTAATATAGTCCTCCCTAGCCCTACCACTCCAAATATCAGATGTGATACTAATAGAAAAGGTACATGTAGCAAACAATTATTTAATACTGTCCCAGCCTTGGTTGTAAACATTCACCAAGTCCCGGGTTATGGTCTGTCTACTAACAGTTTGAAACCTAGGATTATGAACAGTTTTAATGTAAGTCTCAAATGCAGGAGACTCACCAAAATTTAGGGATAGATCATGTCTAGCAATTAAATGGGTAAGGGAATCTTGTGCTACCTGAGGATCATACTCCTATAAACGTACCGTACTGTCAGGATTTAGTACCAGTTGCTGCTGTCGTAGCTGGTAACCTTGCTTCTTCGAACATGCCTCAGCATGCCGCCTCAAATGCCCTGTTCCATCAGAAGATTTTCCAGAGAGTTTAGTCTTACAAATTCTACATTTCGCGTAAGTTACCTACCTTTTATCCACGCCTGCTTTCTTGATCTCATCAAAATGTTACCAGGCAGAGGAAGTTCTTGATCTCTTCGAGCCAGTTGTCATTGATAGGCTCCCGCTCACAGTTCCGGATCCTTCCGAAGCTGCGTATAATTCCTCGGGCTGTCCTTGCGGTGTAGGAGCCGACCTAGAGTCGTCTCCCTGCGACATCGGCACATAGCTCAGGTCAAAGTCGCTCAGTTGGAACGTCGGGTAGTTCGGATCCATCCTCAAATATAAATAGAGAAAATTAGTACCAAAAAATAGTACGAACAAAGAACAAAATTCAGAATTTTTTTTACCTTGCAGGAGCACTGGAGATTGTAGCTATCAGCTATGGGAATGTGGAAAATTTTTGATTTTTAGACAAAATTTTTCTAAATCAAAAATTTAGAGCCAAAAAGAGCACAAGAGAGCACAAGATGAGAGATTGTGAGGTTTGGATGAGGCAACATGTTCCTGCTGGTTGCCCTATTTATAGGAAAAAATTTTACATTTTTTCAAATTTTTTTAGTATTTTTTTGGATTTTTTTGCCCTTTAACGGCTAGATTCAAAATCTAGCCGTTGGGACATGTGGCGGGCTCTGATTGGGCCACCTCAGCCCATCCGACTGTTGCCCTCCCCGGCCCCCGCTCTGCCCTCCCTCAGATCAGACCATCCGCCTAGGGATCGGACCGTTCGAATCCCCCCGATCGGACCGTTGCCCTTCTCCCCGATTGGACCGTTCGCCTCCAGATCGGACCGTCCGACTCCCCCTAATTGGACCGTTACCCCCCCTTCCTCCCGCCCATGCCTGTAGTGGGCCGCCGTGCCCGTGCCGTGCCATGCCGGCCCGCTACAGTTAACGGACCATACCATGCCACACCCCCGGCCTAGGCACGGCAAGGACACACGGGCCGTATTGACCCGGACACGGTTATTATAACTCCATGTCCGAGCTGGCCCGCCAGGGCACGGCTCACTTGTACATCTATACCTGCATCTCCCATACAAGCCAGGGTAGATGCAGGCAACCAAACATACCCTATGACTACCAGTAGCCTCGTAATTTGGACTTTCTTTTGGATGAATTCACGAGGTTAGCAAACGTTGTTGGGCTTCTTTGGTCTGCTATGAAACTGAAATGTACCAATATTTTGAAAAGAATCTCCAAGCCATGGGAACATGTGACTGTGAGTTAGCAAGCTTTTGGCATCTCCTTCAGAAAAGTGCAAGGAAGGTAGCCGTAGCTATAGTTCCTGGTCAATTAATTTGTGCGCATAAAACAAACAAATTCTTGTCTCTTTCTCTCTCTTCTAGCTCTAAAAGAACTCGTCACAAGCTGTCAAGTTACACTTAAGGTCCAAAAGGTTAGATACAGTTACACCACACTCAAAGAACAGGCATGTGATGTCCTGCTTTTAATATGGTACTAGCAGTATCTTACTAGATCAAGATTGGACATCTCAGTGAGAAAATACATAAATAGAAGAAATATTGTGTTCTGAAGGACTTGCTGAAGACTGAAGAGTCCGATCAGAGATAACACATCCAAAGGCTCAATTGGCATCGTTAGTCTCCTGATCTAGCATGATTGCATCAGGTGTAATAATTCACATCGTAATATCAGGGAACTATAGCACCCGGATTTTGGATTTTTGGTGTGCTAACACTTCAAAAGTATGAAGTCTTATGTAAGATACTACTCCCTCCACCCTAAAATATAGCTATCTTTAGATTTTTTTTGGAGGGATTGAAAGGGTAAAATTAAATGAAGAAATGTTAAGATGAGGGAGTTGGTGGAGGAGTTGCTATATTTTGAAATGGAGATGGTATTGTTATTAACTTTTTGGCAGTTAAGCCTCCATGAGAATTGTCACCACCGATCTTTTTCTTACTCCTATTCCGAAAATCCAGTGACATCCAAATAATATGCAACTACAATCTATAAGAGAACAAGACTCCTGCACCAATTTGCAACTTGAAAAACTGAATCTTGTGAATTGTGATAGTTTTGTGACATGTAAACATGGTTTCCATACAAAGAATAGCCGTTGTCAAGCTTTTTAGCATTACAAGGGCGCTGAATCTATGACTAGTCGTCATCAGTTTTCCCAAGTAAACAGGTTGCCTATCATCTAGTCATAATCGAAGTCACATGTTTCATGGTTGGCAATGGTAGCACTTGATTATTACGAATACATAATAGACTATGTTATGCCGTAGGAAAAGTTAGATAATGAATGTACGAAACTCTTTTTGGTTTTAAAACACAAACCTTTTTTTTTCCAGAGCAAAACAAGTCCTCACAGAAGTTGTAGTTGAAAGAGGGATTTCAATCCTGCGTAATAATATCCCCATATGAAAAAAAAACTCCGTCACCAAAACATATGATAAATTATAGATGAATGCAGATCTGTACTACAATTTTAAGCATACACAACAAAAAAAAAATGCTATTTCAATCATATAGAGTATGCTCTTTCTACATTCTCAATGATGAATGAGCAACAATATGACCACATTAAATACTAGAAGCACCCCGAGAGCTTCTTATGTGAAAACCTGGCTCTATGCTAATGAGTTCTATAAGGAATTGTGTATCCCCGAGAAGATATGCCTTTTCAAAGCTGAAGTCGTAACTTAGTGAATCTGAAGAATATAGTAAATTGTGACATTTTCAGTTTTGCTATTTAATATGCAAATACAAGAACTTCAGTCACATATAGCTATAAAAATCCATACAGTTCATTTGAGTCAGTAGTCTTGAGAGATCCATTTATCCCTTGCAAGCCTACAAATATCGGATCAGCTCAACTGTATACTTTCCTTTCCTCGTAGTCACGATTTCTCCAATCTAGAGAAAATAATAAATAATTTAAACAACTCAAGCATAGAACTGATTGCTATATACCCAAGTGCATAGGGAATTCATAACTTTTAAAAAGAAATATTCACTAGTAGCATCCAGACATCTTCCATACCATGTTATATTCCCTTACATTATGTATTTGCATATCAAGCATCATCCCTGATTTCTCAAAATCCAGTTGCCAGCAAAGCAAAGCATATACTTTATCGATGTACATCTGGAAGTCTGATCCACAAAATTCTTGCAGCATTTGTCTAAAGTAATATGCAGCCTATAGGGCAGTCTACAACTATACATCAATAAAGACATTATGACAATTGCTCAGAATGAACAAAAAAAGAAGGCATTATGAACATCACAGCATCAGTAGATAAAAAAAGGCCTGTGGCTTTATTATTTGAAACTTTTGGATCATAATTTCACAAACATGTGAATGTATTTTCAGGTTGAAACAATACAAAGCAAAAACACATGGTATCCAACTTAATTGATAAAGAGATTTTAGATCCAGGTACCAATATATTTTTGTAAGGAACATAACAAATATATATGACACTCCAAAAGTTTCATTTCAGAAAAGAAAAAAAAAGATGTGCCCTGTGTCACAGGCATGTGGCCGAAGACCTACATGCCAATGGCAATGGAGTGGCAATTTTTGAACTTCATTGTTTGGAGTGGCAAATACCTGAACCCCCTTTTCTCTTAACTCCATTTGCCACATCAAAATCTATCCTAGAAGTCATCTAGGAGTATTAAAATGGTGATCGCATGTAAATTTTTACCTTTAATCTCCCCATTCCACTGACAGAAACAATGTCCCCAGCCTTGAGAGTTATTCCATTTTTCAAGACTGGTGACCAATTCACACGAACATCCCCGGCACTGAACAAACAAAAGAGAGATTTGGATACCTAAATTAATTACTTTATGAGCAGTAAGTAAACAAAATAATGCGTGGATGGCACCATCCAAGGTAGAAGGAAAGAAAACCCACAGTAAGCCACTGATATTAAGTTAAAGAGATAGAAACGAACCTAAGAAGATGGATAGCTCACAAATTATACCTGATTAAGCTAGCAAGCTTTGTACGTGAGATTTTAAATCCTGCACTAGCCAGGGCATCAACCCTGAGTGATGATTCTACAGTTTTAAATGATTGGTCCTGCAGTTCAAAGGTACTTTTGAGTGTTGAGTATCTTGGTCCAGGCATTTACAAAATAAATAAATAAATAAATAAAATTGAGCCAAGTGTGAGATGAGATTAGATGGCAAGCTAACCTTGGTGGTTCATATTCTAGAGCAAGCAAAGGAATCTGTGCGCATGAAATGCCAACTTTCCCCACCTGTTCAATAAAATGCAATCGAGAATAAACTACATTTGCAAGGGTTTGAAATAACAAGAAAAACACAGCAGTGAGAGTTCATGGGCAGATTTAGATCAATAGAAACAATACAACAGACCAACATGTAACTCAACTAGAGAGTTATCCCATGAAGCAAATAACCACAAAAAAAGTATTGGAACACATGTGCTGCTATTTTAAATGTGCTATGAGTAAAAAATAATAAAAAGACAGTAGCTTCAGAGCTTATGTTGTTTGCATGACATGTAATCAACGTCAGTGAAAACATCTGGGGTAAGATAATGTTAGAACTTCTGTGTCCTAGATAGGTAAGAAACTATAAAACACATATAAACCCACCTTTTCAAATGTGGAAGTCAGATAGTCAACAAGTTCAGGATCAACAAGGACCTGAGCACCCCTCTCCCCCTGACAAAAAACACAAAGAGGCACCTCAGATCAAAGTCCACAACACAATCCAGAAATTGAAGGATTGGGAAGGCATGTGTGCACCTGCAAAAGTATATCTCCAACTTTGTCCCTTGTTATTCCTGTCCCAAGAATAGCACCAAGAAAGTCACCATGAGAACAGGGTTCCAATCTGAAATTCCCTGAGATGCTGACAAGGCCTCAAAGTTAGCTTATATAAAATATGGTACTTCTTATAGTGCAAATTGGAGAACCTCAAAGCAGCAACTACATCTGGGTTGCTTGTCATACAGTCCAGATGTCCAACCGAAACTCGGCATCGCTCAGCCTAGATAAATGTATAAATGAGAACGGGATAGATAGGGTAATGGAAGCTAACAAATCAATTTCATTTTATGTTACTTGAACTCACCTGTGGATAGCCCCCCTGTGCTACTGCCTTGATGTCTGCTAACTTCTCAATTGCCAGCATACACTCCTTCACTACAGGCGGAGTAAGAAAATTGGTATGGAAAACATCCCTACGCTGGGAAGCCCTTTGTGCCTGCATAAGTTGGATGCCAACATAAATTCATGAAGTGCAAGGCACCATATCAGCATCAAATGCTGCAATTTCGATTTGTGTAATTACCAGTTCCAAAATTCTTGTCTCTCAGTATTCTGAAACATTCTTATTTTGTTGTTGCAAAAGCAAACTAGTTCAATGTTGTTGAAAGGTTATGTTTACAATCACCAAAACAATAGTGAGTAATTGTTTTAAAGGTGCTAAGAAAAAACAACTTAGGCAGAAGCATGTCTCTTTATTTCATTACACCAATGTTTCATAGAGATAAAAGCATCCATGTACATAACCTGAAAGCTCGTAATCATTTCTGAAATCGTGTTATCAAGGTTTGGGGAAAAAGTGACTAATATCATGAAGGCATTTCATCAAACACAACATCCACAAGACAAAATATATGCACTCCGATAAGGTGGCGTTAGGAAGGATCTAATACTTGAGTATGGCGCGTATAAGCGCATACACAAACGAGAAACGTTATTAACGCGTGATTAATTAAGTATTAACTATTAGAAACTTGAAGAATGGATCTATTTGATTTTTCAGAGATAACTTCATATAGAAAGTTTTTATAAAAAACACATAGTTTTACGTTTTGGGAAACGTGCTAACGGAAACCAAGAGATAAGACATAAGTTAGAAGCAAAACCGAACAGGGCAGAATAGCACGCTTCCCAAAATGCAAAACGATATTTTTTTATAAAAACTTTCTATATGATATGAACAATCAAGTAAACCACCTAATCTAGTAATCTCAATAAGTTGATATGAACAATTGAGGTGTAATGGTGAAAAACAAGTTACCATATCCAGAATGCTCCTGACTTCCTCGGCTGCATTCCTATCCACGCTCCCTTAACCGCCGAAATCTCCAACTGCAGCCGTGGCGAAGGAGAAAGCCGCGTAACACAGTCCTGCGCCATGGACGACATGGTCCATGGGTAGTCAAGCGTTAGAATCTTCAGACCAGAGCGCAATCGAACCGAGCGCGGGTTCGGCTTACCTCTAGGGAAGAAGTGGTAAACGTGGTATAGCGCGCGTGCTAAGGGACTGAAACTCGCCGGAGAGGCTCGCCAACGAGACGGCGCACCATCCTTTCTAGCAGCCGATGAGTTTATGGCCGTCGCCTGCTCGTTCTCCCCTTTGCCTCTGCCCGCGGGCGGCGCCTGCCAGCGTTGAGACGGCCTTTTGCTGCTTAACCGGGTGGGCTTGTTGGTGGCCGTAGGACTCAAGAGCATGAGCCGTCAGATCTGGCTTCAAGATGCGCCTTGGATTTGCAAACAAATCTTGCGGAGACGAAGACACGGAAGCCGAAATGCGCCCGGGCCGCGCCCCGCCACGCCCCGATGACCACGCTCCTGCGCCGCCTCTTGGGCCCACCCAGGCCGACGCGTTGCTCACCCGCCGCCTCCCTTTCTCCACCTCCCGCCGCACGCCGCACCGCTTCCGCCGCGGCCGCCCTCCCCATGTAATGAATCGGGCGTCCTCCCGCGCCGCCCCCCCCGAAGCCGAGCCTCTCCGCGCCATCGCCACCCTCCTTCCCCCTCACCCCCGCCTCCCTCACATATTCCTCTCTCCGTCTCCGACCCCCCCCCCCGCCCCGCACCTACTTCTCCCGTCCTCACGCACTCCCTCCGCCT